>VWZE01021900.1:255233-265715 GCA_013396675.1 Eubucco bourcierii | reverse complement strand
CCCTCCCCAGCCTTCCTGGAGCCCCCTTCAGATACTGGAAGGCTACTACCAGGTCTCCTGGAAGCCTTCTCTTCTGCAGGCTGCAGAGCCCCAACTCTCTCAGCCTGTCCTCATAGCAGAGCTGCTGCAGCCCTCTGAGTCTATTTGTGGCCTCCTCTGGACCCACTCCAACTCTTCCATGTCCTTCCTGTGCTGGGGGCTCCAGAACTGCACACAGGACTCCAGGTGGGGTCTGAGGAGAGCAGAGCAAAGGGGCAGAATCCCCTCCCTTGCCCTGCTGCCCACACTGCTCTTGCTGCAGCCCAGCACACAGTTGCTGTCTGGACTGCACTCACGCTGCATGTTGGCCTTCTGTTCATAGAATGGACTGGGTTGGAGAGGATGTCTAAAGCTCATCTAGTGCAACCTCTCTGCAACCAGCAGGAACATCTGCAACTAGAACAGGTTGCTCCAAGCCCCAAATGACCTGACCTGCAATGGTTCCAGTGATGTGGCTTCTACCACCTCTTTCTGAGATGGTAAAATGTTCCTTTCAGCTTCCAGAGTTGTTTATTTGATTTTAAATTTCATGACAAGGAGGACAAACCAACTCTTTATATACAAGCATCTATTTCTCATTTGGTGAAATCATTCCTGGATATTTCATCTAGAGGGGAAAAACAAACCCCAAGAAAACAAAGCCAATACAGGAGTGTTGCAAAACTTCTGAACTGAGTAACAGTGAGGAACTGGGCTTTGCAGGGGTGGGGGGAATGATTTGCTCTTCCCATATATAGCTCTTCTAGCAATGACCCTTCACTGGATCAGGTTACTCATAGCTTGTGTTGCACATCCTGTTATGTACTCATTGGTTAGTGGAGGACCACCAAGCTCTTGCTGAAACCACAGGGGTTGTTAAACTTGCCAGCTTCCTATTTGCAGCACGTGCCTTTTGTGTGCTCTTGGGAAATCAATGAAATGTGGCTCTTGCCAAACCTGTCACAAGCCACTGTGGTGCTGCTGTTGTCACTGCACAGAATGCTGTTTGAGAGCACATCACGGTCTTGAACCTAGGTGAGCTTGAGAAGTGTGAACCTCATGGGGTTCAGCAAGGCAAAGAGCAAGGTCCTGCACACAGGTCAAAGCAGCCATTCTTTCCAGTAAGGGTGGTGAGACACTGAACAGGTTGCTCAGGGAGGTTGTGGATGCCACCTTCCTGTTTGAGACCAGGTTGGATGAGGTCGTGAGAAATCTGGTTTAGTGGGAGGCATCCCTGACCATGGCGGGGGGGGTGGATCTGGATGATCTTTAAGGTCCCTTCCAACCCAAACCATTCTATGAATCTATGAACCATGAAGAGAAGCACTTGGGGTACTGCTGGGGTACTGCTGGGAGTACTTGGGATACTGCTCCCTCTCTGGAGCTGTTCAAGGCCAGGTTGGAGGAGGCCTTGAGTGAGCTGTACTAGTGGGAGGTGTCCCTGTTTATGGCAGGGGGTTGGAGCTGGATGATCTTTGAGGTCACTTCCAACCTTACCATTCTGTGATTGTACTGGTGGAGGAAAAGTTTGCCATGATTCTTTCTGCCTGGGAAAGTGGTGGTGTCACCATCCCTGGAGGTGTGATGTCAAGGGACATGATTTAATGGTAGACTTTGGTGATCCTTAAAGGTCTTTTCAAACCTAAAGGATTCTATAATTCTCTAATCACCTCCATGCTCTCCTGCAGTCACTTCCAGGCTTTCTCTGCTTTCCTCACTTTTCCCCATAGAGCAGTGAGGTCCCAAGCCCAGGTACTTGTCTGCTGTCACAGATGTTTGGAGGTTTCCAGGCAGACAAGACTCTCAGTTCCCCACCTCTCTTCAGCCCCAGCAAGGGCAAAGAGAAGGCAGCCTCAGGGCAGGGTAGTAGAGCTGGGAGCCAGGAGAAAGGGTGGAATGGATCTTCTTTAATCCTCAGAACATGGTGAAATGTTTTGTTTTGCTTCACCTTGCAGCTCCTCTTCAGGTATTACCTTCCTGAGGACATTCAAGGTCAAACTTTGATCTACCTAGAGATGTCCCTGCTCACTGCAGAAACAAGATGTTTGTCCAGAGTCCCTTCCAACCTGATGCATTCTATGATTTTATGATTCTATGGTTCTGTTTGAAGATTGTCTTCTGTCCTTGCAAACTGCAGCTAGGAACCCTCATTCATAGGAGAAGTGTGGAGGTGGTGTTTATTTTCAGCAGGCTGTGTCATAACTTGCCTGCCCCTGTGCACCACAGAGGTGTGAGAAGAGGTGAGGGCAAACTCGGGGAACATCCTTTGCCTACAGGGAGCAGCAGCTGCACCTCAGCCTGCTGCTGCTGCTGCTGCTGCCATTTCTCCTTTAAATTCTCTAAAAGCCATTCCAGTGTCGAGTTGCTCGCTGGAATTTAATGTGGAGACCAGCCAAGCTGTGGCAGCCTGCCAAGAGTTTCCATGTCTACCAAGAATGTTTTGCAGTGCACCTTGGGAGAGGAACTTTACTTCCTCGATTTTTTTTTTTCCTTTTTGTTTTTGGTTGGTTTTTTTTTCTTCTTCTTTTCTTTCTTTTTGTTCCCTCCCTTTAAAGTGAATAAATAAAGCATCTGAGAAGTTAGAGTCGGCAGCATTCATCACCAGCTCTTCTTTCCATTCACATGGCTACATATCCTGGTTGACTGCTCAGCCCATGGTAAGATGGATTTCTTGCTCAGGTGGTGTTTGGTTGGCTGGAGATGCCCCTAAACTGTGGTGCTTAGAGGTATGGTCTCACAGTTGTGTAGAAGGAGATACTGGGTTATGGTTGGATTTGTTCTTAGGTGTTTTTTCAACCAGGCAACTCTATGCTTCTACAAAGAGGTCTCATGGGGGCTTGTGGTCCTATCACAAATGATTTGGCTCTGCCAAGATGAAAATTAGGGGAAACAGAGTGAAAAAAACCCAGAGTTTGTTGATTGGGTCTACCATTTTATTTGGTAGGAGTCCTGGGCTGCTGTTAAGAGCAGTGTGCCCAACAGGGCAAGGGAGGTGACTCTGCCCCTTTCTCTGCTCTCCTCAGATCCCATCTGGAGTCCTCTGTGCAGTTCTGGAGCTCCCAGTACAGGAAGGACATGGAACTGCTGGAGTGGGTCCAGAGGAGGCCACAAAGATGCTCAGAGGGCTGCAGCAGCTCTGCTGTAAGGACAGGCTGAGAGAGTTGGGGCTCTGCAGCCTGGAGAAGAGAAGGCTTCCAGGAGACCTTACAGTAGCCTTCCAGGATCTGAAGGGGGCTACAGGAAGGCTGGGGAGGGACTATTGACAAGGTCTTGCAATGACAGGACAAGGAGCAATGGGTTTGAAGTGGCAGAGGGGAGATTTAGACTGGATGTTAGGAGGAAGTTGTTTGCAGTGAGGGTGGTGAGACACTGGCACAGGTTGCCCAGGGAGGTTGTGGCTGCTCCCTCCCTGGAGGTGTTCAAGGCCAGGTTGGAGGAGGCCTTGAGTGACCTGTGCTAGTGGGAGGTGTCCCTGCCTATGGCAGGGGGTTGGAACTGGCTGATCCTTGAGGTCCCTTCCAACCTTACCATTCTATGATTCTATGATTAGGAAAAGATGTGTCCATATTTAAGAAGCAAGTCTGGGGAGGCTGTAGGCTGAGCCAAATCCTGCCCTCTCTGCCCCCATAAACCACGAATTCTGCTCATTTCCTACTTACATCAAGACAACTGCTCACAAAATCCCTCCCAGTGCTGGCAGGGTGTGTGCTGCAAGGCTGGGATAGAGTGGTGTGATTCATCACAGCAAGTTGGCTTTGCTTCTCCAGCACCATATCTCCAGGTGCTTGTAGGGAGGGGGAAGTCAATGTGTTCTCCCAAGAAACAAGGCATAGGATAAGAGGAAACAGCCTCAAGTTGCTCCAAGGGAGGTATAGGTTGGATATGAGGAATAATTTCTTCCCCTTGAGTGTTGTTAAGGCTTGTCCCGAGGTGGCCAGGGCAGTGGTGGAGTCCCCATCTCCAGAGGGGTTTGAAAGACAAGGAGATGTGGTTTAGTGGTGACCTGACAGTGCTGGGTTAACAGTTGGATTTAATGATCTCAAGGGTCTCTTCCAACCAAAAAGAATCCACGACTGGTTATGTAATTGACATGCCTCCTGGCTTTAGGCCACTTCCAGCCCATGCTGTCCCTCTGTGACTGATGAAGGGAGAGGGTGGACACAGCCAGTGTGGTGCCATGGGAAGGTCACTCAAAGGCAAGGAGTGGGTTCTTGGTTCCGTGTGGCTAGAGGGAGAAGATTATCTTCTCCTGCTGTGCTCTTGCCAAGGTCAGTGTTTGAGTCACCCATCGTTGCCTTTACAGCATTGGTGAGCTGCTGATGGGCTGCCTGGTCTATCCTGCTGTCTCTGTGGGGTTTGGGAATTCGGAGGGATAGGAATGGGGGAAAGACTAGGCCAAGACTTGCTCTTCTCTTCTGAGTTGCACCTCTGCTGCCTGGCCTTCAATTTCTCTTATGCTGCCTGTATTGGAGGAGAGCCTTTCCCAGCCCTCTCAAATCAAATGGTGACCTCAGGAGGAAGCCATAAAACCCATCTGGGTGATGGAGGGACTGGTCTTTGCCAAGGGAAATTTGTCTTGCATTAAGAAAGAACATCTAGTTGCCTTCTGCTGTCATCCTCCTTCACCTATCTATCTCAGCACCTTTGCTCCTCTCTCTTGTCTCTAAGAGCCAGATGCCTCTGGCTATCACATTGCTCTGCTCCACCAGCTGGATGCATCTGACATAGCTTGGGACTGTGACACCAGCCACATCTGGGTTATAGTGTCCAGTTTGGGGCTCCCCAGTTCAGGAAGTCAAGGAGCTACTGGAGAGAGTCCAGCAGAGGCTGCAAAGATGCTGAGGGGCCTGGAGCATCTCTGGGTGGAGTAAAGGCTGAAAGCCCTGGGGCTGTTTAGCCTGGAGAAGAGCAGACCCAGAGGGGATCTTCTCAGTGCTCAGCAAGAGCTAAATGACTCACTGGGGGCAAGAGGCTGGGGCCAGAGTCTTGTCAGTGGTGCCCAGGAACAGGGCAAAGGGTAACAGGCACAAACTGCAACCCAAGGTCTTCCTGAGGATAAGGAGAAAATTCTTTGATGTGAGGGTAATGGAACAGTGTCCCAGGTTGCCCAGAGAGGTTGTAGAGTCTCCCTGTGGGGAGAGATTCCAGTCCCCCCTGGCCATTGTGATGCTGGGCAAGCTGCTGTGGGTGTCCCTGCTTTAGCAGGAGAGCTGTGTTGGATGTTCTCCAGAGGTCTGTTTGAATTCCCACCAATGTGTAATTCTAGAGGTAGTTCTCTTTAGCAAGGCCTTTGGTCAGACAAGCTACCACAGAGCAATGCATAGTTTGGATTTGTGGGCCAAGTTTTGTTCTTGAAACCAAGTGGGCATCCTGGGTTTATTTAGAGAGTACTTTTTTCCTTGCCTGAGTTGTTCCAGAGAAGTAATCCTCGAGTAGAGTCCCAGTGGATTTCTTGGACCAGCCCATTGAGAGAGGCTGCTCTAAGGACTGGTGTTTTGTCTGGTTCACTATGTGGAGGAAGAATTAGAATTGCTTTACTGCTTCTCCATGTGGTACCTCAAGTCAGCTTGTGTCTTTGGATGTGGAGCTCAGTGTGACAGCAGAGGTGCTTGATAGCTTCCCAAAGTGCTTGTGAACAGCCAGGCACTCTAAAATTCTGAGAACAATGTAGTATGTTGAGATCTGGATGCTAGCTATGGGCAGATGGAAAGGCATCCTGATTTACCCCTCTGCCTTCAGTGTAGAAGCAAATACCACAGGTCACATGGAGGGACACACACCTTGAAATGGTATCACAGTATCACCAAGGTTGGAAGAGACCTCAAAGATCATCAGTCCAAGCCATTACCACAGCCCTCAAGACCAGACCATGGCACCAAGTGCCACATCCAAACCTGCCTTGAACACCTCCAGGGACGGTGACTCCACCACCTCCCTGGGCAGCCCATTCCAGAAGTCAATGACTCTCTCAGGCAGGAACTTTCTCCTCACCTCCAACCTAAACTTCCCCTGGCACAGCTTCAGACTGTGTCCTCCTGTTCTGGTGCTGCTTGCCTGAGAGAAGAAGGTAACCTCCCCCTGGCTACAACCACCCTTCAGGTAGTTGGAGACAGCAAGAAGGTCTCCCCTGAGCCTCCTCTTCTCCAGGCTAACCAATCCCAGCTCCCTCAGCCTCTCTCCATAGGGCTGTGCTCCAGGCCTCTCCCCAGCCTCGTTGCCCTTCTCTGGACACACTCAAGCACCTCAATGTCCTTCTTCAATGGAGGGGCCCAGAACTGGACACAGGACTCAAGGTGTGGCCTAAGCAGTGCAGAGTCCAGGGGGAGAATGAGCTCCCTGCTCCTGCTGGCCACACTCTTGCTGATGCAGGCCAGGATGCCATTGGCCTTCTTGGCCACCTGGGCACACTGCTGGCTCATGTTCAGGTGGGTGTCAATCAGCACCCCCAGATCCCTTTCTGTTTGGCTGCTCTCCAGCCACTCCCACCCCAGCCTGTAGCTCTGCATGGGGTTGTTGTGGCCAAAGTGCAGCACCTGGCACTTGGATTTGTTGAGCTTCATCCCCTTGGACTCTGCCCATCTGTGCAGGCATTTGAGGTCCTGCTGCAGAGCCCTTCTGCCCTCCAACCCAGCAACATCAGCCCCCAGCTTGGTGTCAGCTGCAAATTTGCTGGTGCCTGACTCGATGCCCTCATCCAGATCATCACTGAAGATGTTACAGAGGATGGGGCCCAGCACTGATCCCTGGGGCACACTGCTAGTGACAGGCCTCCAGCTGGATGTGGCACCATTCACCACCACTCTCTGGGCTCGGCCCTCCAGCCAGTTCCTAACCCAGCACAGAGTGTTGGCATCCAAGCCACGAGCTGACAGCTTAGCCAGCAGTGTGCTGTGGGGGACAGTGTCAAAGGCCCTGCTGAAGTCCAGGTAGACCACATCCACCAGGTGACCATCCCCACCATGACCATCTAGTTCTCCTGCCTGGGCAACCTAATCTTCTGTACTGTGTAGTACTGTGTAGGATGAGGGGAGGATGGGACCAGTTGGTGCAGCTCCTGCTGCAGTTTCAGCACCACCTCGTTGTAGCTGGAGTTTGTCCAACAGGCTAAAGAACTGGTACAGCTTGACTAACAGGCATAAGGAGCCATGCTACTCTTGGGTACTTTCTGGTCCTTGGATCAGGGCCAATGTTTTGCCCCTTATGTTGGTGACCAGTCTGCTTCTGTTTGGTTTTGCCCCTTTGCAGCTCTTCTTTTCTCTAAAAAGAACCAGATGCTACCTGGTGAAGGCCATCAGCCAACACCTGCTCTCTGTCTGGGGTCTTGTCAATGCCTTGGATAATTTAAACGTGTTCTAAGCTCTTGCTGGTGATGGAGCTTTGGCAATACTGGTGCTAAGGAACTGCCTGCCACAGATCAGGCATTGCATGGAGATGTCATCATAGATGGCACCAGGACCTGCTGCCATCTAACAGAAGAGAGCACAGGTGGAGTGGACTTCCCCTAGGTCATGTAAACAGCTGGGGCCATGGTATTTAGGTCAAGTAAGGCTGAAGCACTTAGACTGTGCACACTTCCAGGGATTAACTCTTGACTCTTCAAGCTGAGAGTCTCTGTGGGAACAATGCTGTAACATTTGAGCTCTCTAACAGCCAGGAGGTTGTAGGAAGAAGCAGTTCCTCAAATCTGTGAGGGCCTTTCTTACGTGAAGAAATGAGTGTGGGAAGGGAAGATGTTGAGTGCACATCAATATCTTTTCTGTGTTCTCTTCTTATGCTTGTTTTGTGCTTGTCCTGTCCCTGGCCAGTCTTGTGCTGAGATCTGTCCCTGGACTTGTCTGATTGTCTTCTCCATCTCTTGTGGACAGGAACACTATTGCAGACACATGGCTGCTTGCAGTGCTTGGTACTTGAATTCTTCTGGACATCCTGACACGAGCCTGGAGGATTTCTAGAAGCATTTCATCCCTGGGTGGGTGTTAGCTCAGCAGCAGAAGACAAATCTGCATCCGTTGTCGATCCCAGTTTCTCATTCCTTGTTTTTTTTTAATCTCTCCTGTCTTGCATGCCTGCCTTATCCTGTAGGCACTATCCTTATGTGGTGAAAAGAACCGGGACAAGTTTGATTGTCAAGGAGATTGTGAAACTTCTTTTGCATGAGATATGAATAATTGCACACTTAGCTCCTGTTTCCATGCATAGTTTCTCAACAGTGTGTACAAATACCCTGCTTTGGGGCTTGCAAGGCACATGGGTTGGAGTACGTGCTTGAGCAGGCATCCACCTCCACGCTGCAGTCCTCTGGGTGAGTGAATGTGAGTGTGTCAGCTTGGTGGTCCTGTCTGGGGGTGGGTGCTGTGTTAGATCCTTAGCTGGATGTAGTCTAACAGATCCAGTGAGCTCCCATCTTGGCTGCCCCATTCCTTGCCAAAGGTCCTGTGGTACGGCAATAGTAAGGCAGCAAAAATACCAAGTCGGTACTAGCTGGGATTATGGCCCTGGTGCCACCTTAGATTTGTGCTGTCTCCTTCATCTCTTAACTCAGCCTTCTTGACACCAACATGCATCTGAAACTCTTGGAATGTCTTGAGGGGCAAATGAAGCTGCTGAATTTTAAAGTAGCTTTCTGGAAGGAAAAGCAAGCTGGGTGATACTGGGATTTGTGTTAGGAGGAACTATCTTATCTAAAACTGGATAAGGAAAAACATCTTTGCTTTGAAATGCTGGAGCTCTGGATAAGGCTGCCCAGAGAGGTTGTGGAGTCTCCTTCTCTGGAGAGATTCCAACCCCTCCCTGGCCATTGTGATGCTGGGCAAGCTGCTGTAGGTGCCCCTGCTTTAGCAGGAGTGTTGAACTGGATGATCTTTGGAAGTCCCTTCCAAGCCCCACTGTGCTGGGATTCTGGGATGCTGTTTTGGATGTGCAGGAGGAGGATGCTGCCTCACTCTGTACTGTTTGCTGAGAGACCAGAGGGGACCTCTGGATGAGGCTGCTCAGAGAGGTTGTGGAGTCTTCTTCTCTGGAGAGATTCCAAACCTGCCTGGACATTGTGATCCTGGTCCATCTGCTGTGGGTGATCCTGCTTTAGCAGGGAGGCTGGACTTGGTGACCTGCAAAGTTCCCTTCCAACCCCAGCCACGCTGGGAGACCATTCTTTGGCTTTTCTCACATCTTCAAACAACTTTTCCCTAGGGATAAGCAGAACCTGAGGCTTCACTGACTGATGGTGCAGGCTGTGTGCTGCTGCTCCTCTGGGCCATGCTTCAATAACCCCGTATCAGAGCTGGTAGAGTCAAGGACATTCTTGTAACTGAGTGAGTCATAAAGCAGCTATTTCAAGAATGGTTGGTTCTTGTAATGTGGTGTGATAGTGCCCTGGCCAACAGAGCTGGTTCAACATCAGTGTCCCTACAACTCAAGAATTTGCTCAGGACCTAGTTTCAGCTGAAACTGGACTATAAATAGGCTCTGGTCAAAACAAAACAAGATGTCCTTGATGGAAAAGGCAACAGGGAAGCTGTATTTAGAGGAAATTGAGGGTGGTGAGACACTTCACTGTGAGGGTATTGCGGCACTAGCACGAGTTGCCTAGAGAAGTTGTAGATGCCTTATTCTTGGAAATGTTCAAAGTCAGTTTGCATGGGGCTTTGAGCAACTGAAGCTAGCAAAAAAAGTGCCTCTGCCTGCAGCAGAGGGGTTGGATTAGATGATCTTTACAGATGTCTTCCAACCCAAACCATTCTGTGATTCTGTGGAAGGAGATCTTTTGTCACGAGGTACAAACTGGAGTGAGATTTGGTGAAGGTCTCTGTTTTTGTGGGTAATATTCCTAAGTGGCAGGAACAAGGTGGACTCCTCCTCTTTGAGTTTTCATGGCCAGTTTGGTATTTCTAAGGGGGTAAATGGTTCTCTTGCTTGAAACTGGTTGAATGCCAGTTTGCTGTGCCTGGAATAGATTGCCCAAAGAAGTCATGGGTGTCCCATCCCTGGAAATGTTCAGAGCCAGGCAGCTTTGAGCAACCTGGTCTAGCAAAAATTTCTTTGTTGCAAGAGCACTCAGGTATTGAACAGATTGCCCAAGGAGGTGGTGGAGTCACCAACCCTGCAGGTGTTCAAGAAACCTGTGGACACGACACTTCATGACATGGTTTGATGACTGCTTCACCAAAACTCTTCAGAGCCAAGCCACAAAGCTAAGATGAAGGCCAGGCCCAAGGGCAGTTACTGGTTTGAAGCAGAAGACATTAGGTGTAAGGTGGGCTCTCCAGTGTCTGGCTCCTCTGGCATGGAGCAGAGATCCTTGGGCTTCCATGCAATGCTTTAGGGGAGCTGGAGATCCCCAAACTTTCACACTTAGAATCATAGAATCATAGAATGGTAAGGTTGGAAGGGACCTCAAGGATCATCTAGTTCCAACCCCCTGCCATAGGCAGGGACATCTCCCACTAGGACAGGTTACTCAAGGCC
>VWZE01021900.1:220143-244562 GCA_013396675.1 Eubucco bourcierii | reverse complement strand
CAGAGTGTTGGCATCCAAGCCACGAGCTGACAGCTTAGCCAGCAGTTTGCTGTGGGGCACAGTGTCAAAGGCCCTGCTGAAGTCCAGGTAGACCACATCCACAGGCTTCCCCACATCCACCAGGCGGCTCACTGATCACAGAAGGAGATTAGGTTGGAGAGGCAGGATCTACCCTTCCTTAATCCATGCTGGCTGGACCTGAGCCCTTGGCCATCCCTCAGTTGTGCAGTTATTACCCCCAAGATAATCTGCTTCATCATTTTCCCTGGCACTGAGGTCAGGCTGACAGGCCTGTAGTTCCCAGGTTCCTCCATCCGACCCTTCTTGTGGATGGGGATCACATTGGCCAGCTTCCAATCATCAGGGACCTCTCTGGTGAGCCAGGACTGGTGGAAGATGATGGAGAGCAGCTTGGCCAGCTCATCTGCCAGCTCTCTCAGCACCCTAGGATGGATCCCATCTGGTCCCATGGACTTGTGGGTGTTTCTTGCTGATATGTGCCTTTAGAAGCTTTGGACAGACCCTGTCGAGGACGAATGCTTCTAAGCACACAAGGTGCTCATATCTATTGGATGCTCAACCACCACTTTAGGTTGGGTTTAACTCTACATCACCTTTTTTTTTTTTTTTTTCCTTTTCCCTTTCCTCTGGTCTCATTGTCATGCTCAGTGGACAGGCTAAGAACATGATGAGCCACATAGATCTGGAGACTGAAGTTGTTTCTCAAGGTCTTTTTCCGCTTCTGCATGAATACTGGAACAAGTCTCTCCTCTAATTACACAGCTGTGCTGTACACCTCTCTGGGAGAACAAACAGATGTGTCTCATACTTTGGAAAAGGTTCTCCTAGGTAGATCTCATTTCTCACCATGGAATCCTGAAGCAGACTGGTGGCTGCTTTGTTTTGTCAGGGGAATACTCCACCCTCAAAGGCTTTAAACTTTGACTTGCCAGATGAAATCAGAAGTTATCAGGTTATCTGTAGCAAGCAGATCCTACTTTGGAGGTACATCACATTCAGCTCTGGCCATCAGGTGTTCATCTTTTTTTTGACTGCCCACCTGCAGAACCATGCATGAAGAGCAGACTCAGAATTTCTGAACAGGCTTTGAAGTGGCTTTGCTGAAGCTTTGCCTTGCTCTTCAAGGAGGAAACACAGGAATACTACAATAATTGTCAGACCCCACCTGGAGTACTGCATCCAGCTCTGGAGCCTCCAACACAAGAAAGACCTGGATCTGTTGGAGAAGGTCTAGAGGAGCCCACAAAGGTGACCAGAGGGTTGGAGAAGCCCTCTTACAAGGACAGGTTGAGGGAGATGGGTCTGTTCAGCCTGGAGAAGAGGAGGCTCCAGGGAGACCTTAGAGCAGCCTTCCAGTACCTGATGAGGGCTAAAGGAGAGCTGAGGTGGGACTTTTTCTAAGAGTTTGTAGTGACAGGACAAGGAGAATTGGTTTGAAACTAGAGCAGGGTAGATTTAAACTGGACATAGGGAAGATTTTTACTCTGAGGGTAGTGAGACACTGAACCAGGTTGCCCAGAGGATTTGTGGATTTCCTGGAGGTGTTCAAACCCAGTTAGACATGCCTTGAGCAGCCTGCTCTAGTGGAAGGTGTCCCTGCCCATGGCAGAGGGGTTGGAACGAGATGGTCTTTAAGGTCCCTTCCAACTTGAAATATTCCATGACTGAGGCATGTGAAATCTGCACCCATCTGGGGAAGACATCACAGCCAGCCCCAGATTTCTGCTCTGTGCTCCCATCAGCTAGCAGCCCTGCAGCCTGCATTCAGGTTTTCACACATGAATGTGCAACATGACCTCTGTGTGCCCTTGGATGGTCCTGATTGTTTCCTTTCCCCTCTGTGGCTGAGCTAGCGTTGGTATTGTTCTCTAGCTGATGGAACTTCAAATCCTCTTTGCCTGACTGGGCTAGAACAAAAGTGCAGATGCTGTTGTCATAAAACTGATGGAGAAAGCCTGGAAACGGTGGCTGAGAGTCATGTTCACTTTATTGGTGACGTGATGTGATGTGGCAACTCTGGTCTTTTTGTGGTGCCAGAAGGGCTGTTTTGAAAGCTGGCTGCTATTGCTCACCCATTCAGCAAATCATCCCTGTCCTGTTCAGGCAGGAATTTACTCAGGATTTTTTTACCACTCTGTGGAAAAAGACTTGGGAGACCTGGTGGACAACAAGATGATCAGAGGGCTGCAGCAGCTCTGCTATAGGGACAAGCTATGAGACTTGGAGCTCTGCAGCCTGGAGAAGAAAAGGCTTCCAGGAGACCTGATAGTAACCTTCCAGTATCTGAGGGGGGCTACAGGAAGGCTGGGGAGGGACTATTGACAAGGTCTTGTAATGCCAGAACAAGGGGCAATGGGTTTGAAGCGGCAGAGGGGAGATTTAGACTGGATGTTAGGAGGAAGTTGTTTGCAGTGAGGGTGGTGAGACACTGGCACAGGTTGCTCAGGGAGGTTGTGGCTGCTCCCTCCCTGGAGGTGTTCAAGGCCAGGTTGGATGAGGCCTTGAGTGAGCTGTGCTAGTGGGAGGTGTCCCTGCCTATGGTAGGGGGTTGGAACTGGATGCTCTTTGAGGTCCCTTCCAACCTTACCTATGATCATGAGCCAGCAACGTGCCCTTGTGGCCAAGAAGACCAGTGGTATCCTGGGGTGAATCAAAAAGAGTGTGGTCAGCATTCAAGGGAGGTTCTCCTGCCCCTCTGCTCTGCTCTGGTGTGGTCACATCTGGAGTACTGTGTCCAGTTCTGGGCTCCTCAGTTCTGCACAAAGTTGCTCCTTCAGGGGTTTCTCAACCTACTTACTGCACCATGACAATGCTTTGGGGTCACCCCCCTGGGTAATGAAGAGAGGCTGTGGAATTTCCTTCTCTGTAGATATTCAAAACCTGCCTGGAGGTGATCCTGGCCAAGCTAATCTAGGTGACCCTGCTTTAGCAGTGGTGTTGGACTAGATCATCTCCAGAGGTCACTTCCAATCCTCAGCATTTTGTGAACAGAACCTCTGCAAACCAGGACTGCAGATGGGCAGGAGGCAGTGAGGGACCAGATGATGGTTGGAAGGGGCAATGCTGCATCCAGATGGTAAGTTAACCTTGGACATGCACAGTTCTGCCAGGTGATCCTTATGGATCAACAATGCTCAGGCTGGGGTGGTGATGTTCCTGTGGTGTAGCACATGTGCTCTTCAGCCATGAGGAGGCTCCTCAGCCTCCTGCCTCTGCTCGTGGACTATCATGGTCCTGTGGAGCGTTGCTGTAGGTGCACAGCTTGGTGTGATCATTCAGTTTCCATGAAGCCCTCTGTCTGTAACGAATGGGTGTCTTCTCTGCTTGTTTTAACAAGACTTTGGGGAAAGTCTTTCTGAGTTTGGCATCTTGCACCCATTCTTTTGGTTTTGCACAGGATAAAACATTTTCTGGCAGCACGAATAAGGAAAAGGTGGAGTCACCTTCTGAAACAATTCAGGATGATTCAGAATCACCTCCCCTCCTTCCACTGGGATAGACAATAAATAAAACCCACTAGATTGTTACTCACTGAGCCTACTTACAGCCCAAGCAACTACCTGGTCTGCTGAAGCACTAAAAATGATGTCACACATTCAGCCTGAT
Source organism: Eubucco bourcierii (assembly GCA_013396675.1). Taxonomy (NCBI): domain Eukaryota; kingdom Metazoa; phylum Chordata; class Aves; order Piciformes; family Ramphastidae; genus Eubucco; species Eubucco bourcierii. The sequence goes on along the minus strand of VWZE01021900.1, from coordinate 240,935 downwards.
TTTATTTATTGATTAAGCTACTTGGTGCCTACAAATTTCTAACAAGCTTGAGTGTGCTCTGTAGGACACACGAGAAACAACTTTGCCTTTGTGCTTACAAGACAGGAGGTTAAGTGGTGGTAAAAATATTAATCAACTTTTAGATCTTCCCTGTCCTCTTGGTGCTCTAGGATGAGAGCTGGCTGGAGCTACTGTTCTGTTTTGGGGTTTTTTCTTCCTGGCTCAGCTGCCTGCATTGGGAGGGACTAGGAGGAGTTTGAATTCCAGCTTTTTGACTTGTTTACACACTTAGATCTTTCCTCTGGGATGAGTCCTGCTGGTGCTCTTGAAAAAATAAGTAAAAATAATACCTCCATGATCATGCAGACCTTGATAGATGAAAGCTTGCAAACTAATGAGATTATTGTTGGGGTTTTTTTCAGACAAATGAAATGTAAGAGGTGGCAGTTACTAAGGAAAAACTATTGTCATTCATCTTGGAAGTTGGTTGTGCCTGGATCTGCAGAAATGCCTAAACTCAGGCCAGCTAATCATTCAAACTGCAAAGCACCCTTTGTCCTATGACACCATTTCAGCCTGAGCACCAGGATGACCTGGAAAAGGAGTTCCTAAGGAGAGTTTGTTGACTTTAGGGAGGTCAAACTCTTATTTAGCAAGAAATCCACCCATATGTGGAGTTTAAAAACAAGACTTTCCCACCTAACTTAGTCTCCCCACCCTGGTGACCTTTTAGCAGTCTGTGCTGAGATGTTTGAGGTCTATCTTCCCATAAAGTTTAAAGCAGGGTTAAGCTTTTATGTCTAACTTCCTGATATCTTAACACAAAGGGAATGACTCCCATCTATTGTTTGTAGCAATCAGGGTAGAGGTTCAGGATATCTTAGAGGGTGCTACCAGCAGATAGCCTCAGTTTAGCTCTTCCTGGAAACAGCACAGATTTAAGTTTCCATTAAGAAATAAATTAGATCCAGCCCCATAGCCAAGTGGCTATTGCATAACTTCTACAGAACTAATTTGTCCTCACCTCCCAGGGCACCACCATTATGTGCAAGCTACAGTTTCCTGTGGTTCCTGTACCACACTTTAGAATTGTGTGCCAATCAGCACCTCTCCCAGACATCAAAACTGGGCCACAGCCTCTGCCACCAATGCAGCACTCTAAATCTTTGCAGCACAACTCCATATCCTCATTGCCTTACTTGAAGGCATGGAAGTGTTGGAGCGGGTCCAGAGGAGGCCACGAGGATGCTCAGAGGGCTGCAGCAGCTCTGCTCTGAGGACAGGCTGAGAGAGTTGGGGCTCTGCAGCCTGCAGAAGAGAAGGATTCCAGGAGACCTTAGAGTAGCCTTCCAGGATCTGAAGGGGGCTACAGGAAGGCTGGGGAGGGACTATTGACAAGGTCTTGCAATGCCAGGACAAGGGGCAATGGGTTTGAACTGGCAGAGGGGAGATTTAGACTGGATGTTAGGAGGAAGTTCTTTACAGTGAGGGTGGTGAGAGACTGGCACAGGTTACCCAGGGAGGCTGTGGCTGCTCCCTCCCTGGAGGTGTTCAAGGCCAGGTTGGAGGAGGCCTTGAGTGAGCTGTGCTAGTGGGAGGTGTCCCTGCCTATGTCAGGGGGTTGGAACTGGATGATCCTTGCAGTCCCTTCCAACCTTACCATTCTATGATTCTATGATGATTCTGTGATTGAGCCTCACCCAGGCCGAGGATCAATGAGGATCATCTTCAGTCCTTGGCTGTCCTGCTTCACAATGTTAAAAGCAGCTCTGAGTGTTGTGCTTTGGTCACCGTTAGTAAGAGCAGCTGATTCTGCCCACAGTGTCTTCACTCTCTGGCCATTTTCCAGAGCAGTGTCTCATGACATGCCATTAGCTGGCTCTGCTCACTTCCTCTGATAGACTTCTTAGGGAAGGAGGAACCTCCCGGAGTTTGCTCACGTGGGTTTGATGCCTTTCTCTAAGCACTGCCTACTTCCACTTTGGGCAAACTTTCCTTCTTGGGGCAGCAGTTGTGACATACAACCAGCAGGGCAGTGGAGGGCTGGATGTTTGGACATGGCTAGCAAGACTCTGCAGGTCCATATGATAGATTTTTAATGCCAAAAGGGGCAGACTGAGCCACCTGGGCAGAAAAATGGTGAGAGATATGGGAAGAAGTTCTTTGCTTCATCCTTACCTTCCTGGTACTTCAGAAATTTTCTTCTGGGAGAACAGATCTGGCACCTGAGCAGGATTAACACATATCAAGAGATTTAGGGCCCTGCCAGTCATGTGGAAGAAGTATTGTGCCCCACCTGAGAAGATCTTCTGTGTGAGGCATCAGGGAAATGGGCTGTAGCCTTGGCGGTCTTCTGTGCCACCAACTTGTGTTGAGCTATTCGGTTTCTGGTTCATCTTCTAACATGTCCCAGTGCTTTTTGGGGACAGCAGTTGCACCCTTGTGTGGTGTCAAGAGCAGGAAAGGCTGGTGGCTTGTGAGGAGCACTGAAGTCTTGGTAGATAGCTGCTCTTGCTGAGAAGTTAATCTATACCTTCTGTCTTGCACCCAGGACATGTGCACGGCTGAAGCAACTGCGTCTCTGCTCCAAGAGGAGGAAAACTTCTCAGCATGCCTGGCACGGATAGATGCCCTCATCCTCAAGCCTCTGCTGCAGGCAGGTAGGTTGGAGATTGCCCCTTTATTCTGCTCTCATCAGACCCCACCTGGAGTACTGTGTGCAGTTCTGGAGCCTTCAGCACAGGAAGGACATGGAAGTGTTGGAGTGGGTCCAGAGGAGGCCACAAATAGACTCAGAGGGCTGCAGCAGCTCTGCTATGAGGACAGGCTGAGAGTTTTGGGGCTCTGCAGCCTGGAGAAGAGAAGGTTTCCAGGAGACCTGATAGTAGCCTTCCAGTATCTGAAGGGGGCCTACAGGAAGGCTGGGGAGGGACTATTTACAAGGTCTTGCAATGACAGGACAAGGGGCAATGGGTTTAAACTGGCAGAGGGGAGATTTAGACTGGATGTCAGGAGGAAGTTCTTTACAGTGAGGGTGGTGAGGCACTGGAACAGGTTGCCCAGGGAGGTTGTGGCTGCTCCCTCCCTGGAGCTGTTCAAGGCCAGATTTGACGAGGTCTTGAGTGAGCTGTACTAGTGGGAGGTGTAGCTGCCTATGGCAGGGGGTTGGAACTAGATGATCCTTGAGGTCCCTTCCAACCTTACCATTCTATGATTCTATGATTCTATGAAATCTATAGGGTTTTTTTTTAATCTATGGTTCTAGCCTTGAGTCATTAAGACACCTGTGAAGGGATCTATAACTCAAACTCCATGGTTGAGGGTTTGCTAGTGGCTGATTTGCTGGAGTAAGTGGTGTCTGGAGATGTTTCATTTAAGATAGTGAGCTCCTTAGAATGTCAAGCCTAAGATTGTGAATCCTCTTGGGTTTGGGCTGCTAATCCAGATTCTAACCTGTATCAGCCTGTACACCCACTCTGAGGCTTGTTTCCAGTATGATGTGTGGAAATCCTAAATGTATCTCACACCTACATGACCCCTAAGCAGTGCCCATCTCACCTCCCTGCTCTTGGTCCGCAGCCATGCCTGTCTTTGAAGGTAAAACCTGTGGGTGCAGGTTCTGAGCTGGCAGTAAATGAGAGCAGCTCCACTGAAATAAATCCATATAACTATTCACAAACCTGTCTGGCCAAAAGTGGAGTGACTGGATTAAGCCTGTGGGGTGGTTCCCTCTCATGTCACCTCCTCTTTGGTCTGGCCTCCAAGAAGACTGGGAAGAGCCCTTCAGGCAAAGAAGCAGGAATTTTCTTCTGGTGCTTGTGTCTGAGCCAGGGCTGAAGAATGAAACCTTTTATCATGGATAACTCATGCAAAGACTCACAGGGACACAACCCTAAATCATCATCATCATCTCATTCCTACCTGGAAATGTTTCCTTGTAGTACCTGTGCTTTACACAGGGAAAATGAGCTGAGTAATGTTTCCACAGGAGTTAGATCTGAGCAATGTTTCCACAGGAGTTAGGTCTGAGCAATGTTTCCACAGGATATTATGGAACCCAGGTTTTTTAATCATCTTCCCCTCCCCCATTTCTTCCTCAAAGAACCTAATGATCAGAAGGGAAAGGAGAACTTTAAGCTCTTTCAGCTCCTAAATGATCGATTTCAAGCTCTATGGAACCTCACAGAAGAAAATTACTGGATACTGAAGCAAAAATGGAGCACCTCTGAGTCATTCTGCATCCAGGACATTTACACCATCTGGAAAGGAGACTTGTTTCTAAGCCTTTACATCCAGTAAGTACAGAAACCAAAGTCATGGTACAAGAACCTCTCCCTTGTCTCCAGTCTGACTTCCTTCAGTTCAAACCATCACCCCTTGCCCTGTCACAACAGGTCCTGCTCAAGTATTTGTTCCCAGCTTTCTTATAGATTCCCTTAGGTACAGAAAGGCCACAAGAAAGTCTCTCATTCACTGATCCAGCAAACTGAAAGTGATTTGCCTTCAAAATGCATAGGAAAGGTGAAAATACGTGCTGAGGCTTCAGATGACACCAAGGAGAAGCTTATCTTAAGATCTGATTTCCCCTTATTTTGAAATGAAAGCCTGGTTCCTTCCCACCTCTGCTGACTCACCTTCTGCAGACATTATCTTACATCACCTCATGCTTCCTGGAGTGATACAGGAAGAAGCAAAGCTGCTGTTTAAGAACCTGAAATACACAAATAAATGTCCCTGAGAGGTGTAATAAACACCTCTGATGGGAGGTGTCCCTGCCTATGGCGGGGGGTTAAAACTTTGAGGGATGATCTTTGAGGTCACTTTCAACCTAAACCATTTTATGATAGAATCATAGAGGCTGGACATCGTACAGAGCCTGTCCAAAACCACCTCTGGAAGAAAGCCTGGCATTTGCTGACAGCACATGGCTCGATCTCCCTCTAGTGTGAGCTGGGATACACTGGTGTGGGACACCTTGACTTGAGTTTACTGTCGGTAATACAGACCTGCAGCTTTTACCTCAGCCAGCAGAAATTCATTCCCCTGAAGGTGATCTCCTAAGCTCAGCCTTTGCAAATTCATTTCCCAGGACTGCTGAGCAAGTTTGCTTCTGCTATTGCTGAACAGCAGAATGATTTAAATTTTCTGTGACAATAGTGGTGCAGAAGGCAATGTGGTGGTTAAACCATGGAGCTGGCAAAGGGGGCAAAAAGGGGAATGAGCCAAGGTGAGGAGCAGAGTAGCTATGTCTGTCTTGCCTATTTTGTGCAGCTGCAGAATCATGAAGTTGTTTTGGTTGGAAAAGGCTGCTAAGGTCATCAAGAGTCAATCTGACACCACCATGGCCACTAAACCATGTCCCAAAGTGTCATGTCAATACATGTTTTGAACACCTCTAGGGATGGTGACTCCACCACCTCCCTGGGCAGCCTGTTCCAATGTCTGACCACTCTTGCAGGAAATAAATTTTTCCTAACACCCAGCCTAAACTTTCCCTGGTGCAGCTTGAGGCCATTTCCTCTCATTCTATCACTTGATATCAGGGAGAGGAGACCAACCTCCACCTGTGTCCAACCTTCTTTTGATGAGTTGTAGAGAGCAGTGAAGTCTCCCCTAGCATCATTTTCTCCAGACTAAACAACTCCAGTTCCCTCAGCCACTCTTCACAAGACTTGTTCTCCAGACCTTTCACCAGCTTTACTGCCCTTAAGGGGGGAAAGTGGAGGACCTGACATGTCATTTTTCAAGGAATTTCTTCCCTCTGCCACTTGAACCCTGTAGACAATGTGTACATCTAACTCAGCTCATGGTTGTGTGTCTCTGTTTTCTTCTTGCCCATAGATACTTCGTCACTTTTGCAAACTACGTTGTCGTCCAAGGCTTCGAACATGCCACAAAGAGCAAAAGGTCAGTGGGCTGAAGACTGCTTGTTGCAGGAGCTGCTAGGAACACAGGAATGTTGTATGGGTCAGGACACTAAACCAGAGTGAGCAGCATTGAGCATTGCATCTTACAGTCACCATCATTTCGTGGTCCAGCTTCCTCTCCTCTGAACCGGCCATGCTGGTTGCTCCTGACATCTTCTGAAAGCACAGCAGCAGCTGTTGAATGATTTTCTCTACATATCTCTCTCCATCTCTTTCTAGTCATGTACAACTCCTTTTGTAGAGTTCAGGTAAGGGTTGAGATCTGAGAAAGGAGTCTGGCAGGAAGTCTCCACTATTTGTTCCAGAAGATGTCAGAGTCTCATGGAAATAGCAAACAAAAGCATGAGTACTGCAGCTGAGCAGATTTATGGAATCCCAGCATGGTGGGTTTGGAAGGGACCTCTGAAGATCATCCAGTTCAATCCCCCTGCTAAAGCAGGGGCACCCACAGCAGCTTGCCCAGGATCACAATGGTCAGGGGGATTTGGAATCTCTTCACACAGGGAGACTCTACAACCTCTCTGGGCAGCCTGGGACAGGGCTCCAGCACCCTCGCACCAAAGAAGTTTCTCCTCCTGTTCAAATGGAACCCTCCTGGGTTCCAGTTTTTGTCTTCTGCCCCTCATCCTTTCACCAGACATCTCTGACAAGAATCTGGCCCAGTCTTCTTGGCCTCCATGGTCTCTTTAGCTGTTGCTGAGCACTGGTCAGATGCCCTCTGGATCTGCTCTTCTCCAGGCTCAACAGTCCCATGTCTCTCAGCATTTCCTTCTCACACAGATGGTCCAGGTCCCTCAGCAGCTTCCCAGCTTCCACTGGAGTCTCTCCAGTAGTTCATGACCCATTTATCTGAGTCACCCTCTGAGAGTGCAAACCACTATGAAAGTCAGGCTGTAGTCTGAGCATTTGTGAGCATGGGTCCTGTTTGTGAAGAATTTGGGGCCAGAGGCAGGATGGATGAAAGCTTTTGCCTCATCCCCTTATTTCTGTGCATTTTCTTTGCAAATCTATTTGGACCGCATTATCTCCTGCTCTTCCAAGCCTTTCTACACCCTCTCTGGGAGAAAGCACATAAAATTTGGGAGGCAGAGGAGTGGGAATATCCAGAATGAATTACTGAATCTCCATCTCAATTCTCCATCTCGCAGTGAAGCCTGGAAGCACCACAAGACAGTGCTGAAGCAATTCCTCACAGACTTCACCTCTGAGAGCTCCATGTCAGTGGCTTTATACACAGTTCTTCACAAACCCATCCGAGATCACATTGAGCACTACATACAGCTCCTTACCAAACTGAAGGTGGCTCTCCAAGAGGTAGGATGTTACTTCACTGGCTTACACTAACATCTTATGCAGTGCTCATGGGACTTTGTGGTGCTATCACTGGATTCAAAGCAGGTTGGAAGGAGAATGATTCCAGGTGTACAGCTGGGGTGGTGCTACTAAAGAGTACTGGTGGAGTGCAGCCCACCTGAAGGTCTCAAAGCAATGAACAGTGTGGTATGAGCTACTTATCATACAGAAAAGCTCCAAAGGTCATTCAGTCCAACCTCCTCCTGTGGTCAGCAGGGCCATCCTCAACTAGATTAGGTTGCCCAGAGCCCTGTAGAGCCTCACCTTGAATACAGAATCATAGAATCATAGAATGGTAAGGTTGGAAGGGACCGCAAGGATCAGCTAGTTCCAACCCCCTGCCATAGGCAGGGACACCTCCCACTAGCACAGGTCACTCGAGGCCTCCTCCAACCTGGCCTTGAACACCTCCAGGGAGGGAGCTGCCACAGCCTCCCTGGGTAACCTGTGCCAGTGTCTCACCACCCTCACTGCAAACAACTTCCTCCTAACATCCAGTCTAAATCTCCCCTCTGCCAGTTCAAACCCATTGCCCCTTGTCCTGTCATTACAAGACCTTGTCAATAGTCCCTCCCCAGCCTTCCTGTAGCCCCTTCAGATACTGGAAGGCTACTCTAAGGTCTCCTGGAAGCCTTCTCTTCTGCAGGCTGCAGAGCCCAAACTCTCTCAGTCTGTCCTCATAGGAGATCTGCTGCAGCCCTCTGAGCATCTTCATGGCCTCCTCTGGACCCACTCCAACACTTCCTTCCTGTGCTGAGGGCTCCAGAACTGCACACAGGACCCCAGATGGGGTCTGAGGAGAGCAGAGTAAAGGGGCAGAAAAAGGGTCAAGAATCCAACTGAAGGTTGCATGCCTCTGCTGGTGGCAGAGAGTGCTGGAGTTTGGAGACTTTCCTTGCAAAGAAAGTTGGAAGGTTAATTCTCACGAGCCCTTTGGATTCAGGGTTGCTGAGGTCTTCTTGCAGCTGTAGCCCAGAGAGCAGTTTTACTGCACAGCCATGCCTGAAGCATTGCTCAAGCCTTGCCTTTCTTTACCAGGGCTCTGAGAAGGATGTGGTTATCAGTGCCATCAAGGAATATGTGAAGCTGGAGTCTTTCATCAGCCAAGTCCTGGATGAAGCTTGTTTTACCAAGTCCTTATGGAAAAACCTGAGCTACAAATTCACAGTGAGTCAGACATAGAAAGCGGCTTGGTGATGGGGGTAGTTCTTTTGGATGCCTTACATTTCTGCTTATACATGGAGGAGACTTAGTAGGGATCAAGCATTTGAGGCTTGGTTTGGAAGCCAACAGAGCAGGGCAGTGTGGAAGCCTGGGAGAAACCTTGTGGCCACTGGGTACTTTAGAAGTTGAGTGCTGTGTCCAGTTCTGCTTGACCGTCAGCTTATGCCATGAGTCTGATGGTCTCTGAAGGAACTGTTGGCTTGAGTGGTATGTCCTTTCCCAAATCCAGGTGCTTCTTGATGTTTTTGGTCCTCCATCTTGATCTTTGTGGTTCTTTCTGCAGGACATCCTCTGTGTACCTGAAAGAAGGCTGCTGGAAGATAGCAAAAATCTTCCCATCTCTGCCAGCACCAATCGATCAGACCGGATCTTGCTCTTTGATGATGTTCTTGTGATCATTCAGGTGAGCCTGCAGCCCTTCAGAGGGATTGGAAGGACAGTCAGATTTGGGTTCCTTGGATGCTGAACATGTAGCAGAACTCAGCTGATGGTCAAACCAACGGGAGTCAAAGATATCCTATTGTAAGCACTCATGCATAGCACTAAGGAGGACCTTTCATGGTTGACTCTGTTAGCTAATGGCATGGGGGCAGAAGTTTCAGGTGTTCTCAGGGTTATTTCAGGAATTTGGACCTGAGTGTGGGACAGACAGGGAGAGTCTGCATCCATGGGTAGCTAGATGAATAATATGTGCTCAAAGCTGAGTATGTTAGCCAAGCCCAGCTTGGCTTGTTCTGACTGACAGCTGCTGTAGCCCAGCAGGGCTCTCTTCATGTGCACCTTTCTTGCTCTTTAGTCATGTGCCAGCCTCTCAGGTGTCCACACACATGACTGCCTTGTGAGCTGATATATCAGATGGGACTCTTCCAAACATGATGCTGAGAAGTCCTACTCAGCTTGCAGGGTCTAAGCCTGAGGACATAGGGTGGTGATTATCTCCTCCAGCTTTGCATTGTAGATGTCTCAGCACTGCTGTGAGCAAGTGCCCCCAGGCTCCCTTTATAGTCAGGGGAGAGAAGGATGAGCCATCTGGGCGTGGTCTACCTGACCTAGTTCAGATACCAAAAATGAGGATGAGTTGAATCATGTCCTTGACTAGGATGAGAGCACAAAGTAGCTCACATGGAGACATCTACATTGCAGATTATCTCTGTTCAGTCAACAGTTCCCACTCGCTAAGTCTCATCTGCTGCTATGACTGATATTGAGGCTTGGGAAGATATAACTGGACTGGGCTAGAACTGGGAAACCTGCCCAGATGAAAAGGACCTGGGGTATTGATCTGCAATCAGCTAAAGATGAGCCAACAAGTGCTCAGGTGGCCAAGAGGGCCACCAGCATCCTGGCTTGGATCAGCAAAAGTGTGGCTGGCAGGACCAGGGCAGGGATTGTCCCTCTGGACTGGGCACTGATGAGGCCGTGCCTCAAATTCTGGGTTCAGTTTTGGGCCCCTTACTCCAAGGAGGACATCGAGGGTGTGGAGCAGGTCCAGAGAAGGACAGCAAAGCTTGTGAAGGGCCTAGACACAAATTTTGTGAGGAGCAGATGAGGGACATGGGGTTGTTGAGTCTGAGGGGAGACCTTCTGGCTGTCTATAACTTCCTGAAAGGAGGTTTGAGTCAGGTGGGCCTTAGTCTCTTCTCCTAAGGAACAGGACAAGGGGCAATGGGTTTGAACTGGCAGAGGGGAGAGTTAGACTGGATGTTAGGGGGAAGTTGTTTGCAGTGAGGGTGGTGAGACACTGGCACAGGTTGCCCAGGGAGGTTGTGGCTGCTCCCTCCCTGGAGGTGTTCAAGGCCAGGTTGGACGAGGCCTTGAGTGAGCTGTGCTAGTGGGAGGTGTCCCTGCCTATGGCAGGGGGTTGGAACTGGATGCTCCTTGACGTCCCTTCCAACCTTACCATTCTATGATTCTATGACTCTGTAAGTGACAGGACAGTAGGGAGTAGACTTACATTGGCCTAGGGGAGGTTTAGATTGGACATGAGGAACAGTTTAGGTTGGACATGAGGAAGAGTTTCTTCCCCAAAGACTGATAAGCCCTGGTCCAGGCTGAATAGGGCAATGGTGGAGTTCCCATCTCTGGAGGGGTTTCAAACTCTTGGAGATGTGATGCTGAGGGACATGGCTTAGTGGTGACCTGGCAGTGCTGGGTTAACCATTGGACTTGATGATGTAAAGATCTCTTCCACACAAAACCACTGTCTGATTAGTCTGGGCTGCTAGCAGAGGTTTGATGATGAGGACTCTGGTGCTGGGAATCTCCCTCCTTTCCCTCTTCCACTAAATACAGTGGATACATCAGTAGTTCACTTGTGGTGAACTCCACAGTGTTTGAACCTAACCTTGGCCAATTGGATCCTTACAGACAGCAGCTCTGTAGCTTGGGCATGTGGAAGGAAGATGTGATATTAAGTTTAGACTTTGCCTGCTATTTCAACTATCTTAATTTCTTCTGCTTTGGTGTCTTCTTGATTACAATAGTGACTCCTGAAGTGTTGTACTTGTGAGCCACTATAGGTTGTGCCACCTGGAGTCCAAATCTTAGCCAGATCATAAGTAAAGCTTGGACATACTGGGTGCCAGAGATGAGTTGGAAATGCTGTCATGTGATAGGGAAGAAAGCCTTATGGAGGTTAAGTGTTGCCTGAGAAGGTCTGTTGGTGTTAGGTGTAGCCATGGAGTTATGGAACACCATGGAAGTAATTAAGATTTTTCTTCCTTTTACATTTCTCCTATCTCCAAGGTCTGTCATCAGTGTGGGATTGATATGCAGACCACAAATGAAGGAATTCACAGTGCTCAATGGCTTAGCAGAACAGGGACAAGTGTGACATGGACATTAGTAACAGGACTATCTTTTCACTTTTATTTCAGGGAAACAGCTTCCAGAGTTTTGATCTGAAGCTTGTATGGGTAGATGAAAACTACAAGGAGAAAACAGCTCCGGGACTGTAAGTGAAAAATTTCCACTTAGAAGTAAAAATGAGAAAGGTTCAACTGGGTTGTGAAAGTGGGAAAAAAAAAAAAAGTAAACTTTTTTTTGTCCCATCTCCTTTCCACCCAATGGACTTGGTTCTGGGTAATCATGGCACCTCTGAGATGGGGTCACAGCAGCTTGGACTTGTGGTGTTTGCATCTGACATACTGAAATCTGTCAATAATCATGGTTTTGACTCCGGACTTAGAGAATAAAGATGAGTTGCCTAGTAGAGTGCCTCCTGAGAAGGAAAAACTAACTCCAAAAGAACTCTTAGCTTCTGAAGAGGAATGAGAAGAGTCTCAGCTGGTTGCCTGAGAAATTGAGTTTTTCATAGTGACTGTAATGTCTTCTGCTTCACAGGCATGGACTCCGCATCATAACCCCTGAAGAATCATTCTTCCTCGCTGCCAAAGACCCGCAGATGAAGGTTAGCAGTGGGCAAAGTGTTTCTGTGCCATCTGAGAATGCCAATTGGGAAACAGAAGAATGGCACAGAGGAGATGGCAGCTCTCTAGTGGAGGCAAAACACTGGCTACTCAGTGAAAGAGTAAATCTCACTGAGTATCAGGATCACAGAATGGTTTGGGTTGGAAGGGATCTTAAAGATCATCCTCACTGAGCATCAGGATCATAGAATGGTTTGGGTTGGAAGGGATCTTAAAGATCATCTAGTTCCAAGCCCTGTGCCATGGGCAGACACTTTCCACTAGATCAGTTTGCTCCAGGCCCCATCCAACCTGTTCTTGAACACTTCCAGGGAGGTGGCATCCACAACTTCCCTGAGCAACCTGTTCCAGTGTCTCACTGACTCTAGCTTCCTCATCAGAAGATGGATTAGTAAGTTCTACACCTGTTTAGATGTAGCTGAGGCCTTTCCACTTCTAATTTTGCCTTTTTAAGAAGATAATTAAAGCAGTGTTTGGTTTGTTGGAGGTTTTCCCTCTCTCTGTGGAGCCAGTACTATGTAAGTTGGCCAGAGATGGCTTAGACAGTTGATGGTAGGTGAAAAATGTCCAGGTGCTGTAAGCCATCTGGCCCTAGCAGGGTTTGGAACAGTACATCAGTGTGGTCCTGTCACAAGGCCAATTGTAGAATCACAGAGTGGTTGTGATTGAAAGAGACTTTTCAGATCATGGAGTCCAACTGTTAACTCAGCACTGCCAGGTCACCACTAAACCATGTCCCTCAGCACCACATCACAGCTTTTCAATCCCTCCAGGGACGGGGACTCCGCCACTGCCCTGGGCAGCCTGGGACAGGTCTTCACATCACTTTCATGGAGGAGATTATTCCTCATGTCTGACCTAAACCTCCCCTGGCAATTAGTGGTGGTGAAAGCCAGGCTTAAGTGAGACTGAATTGTTGTGCATTGCTGCAGCATCCAACCTGCAGAACCCAAACAGCAGCTCCTGTTGAGGCTGTGGATGGACAATTGCTGACCAGCGCAGCCCGCTGAATGGCACAGAACTGATGGGAACCCAACGGTTTCTTGCTGCTTCTCCTGAAGTGTCTCTTGCTGGGGAGCTGTTGTGCTTTCTTCACTTGTTGGAGCACTGGACTCACCACCCCTGTTCCCCCAGGCTGTTTGGCAGTGGAAGCTGAAGCAGGCTGTCCGCCAGGCACTAAATGGGAAGAGAGATTTCCCACTCTGGGGCAAGACTGGTGAAGGCACCGAGCCCCCGTCCTGCCGCTTCTTCACCTACGTCTTCAGGCTGGAGGGCAAGTTCAAGAGTGCAACCTACGAGGGAGAGTGGCACTGGGGAAAGCCACATGGCAAGTAAGGAGACTCTTTTTGTCCCTTGCATAGAATCACAGAATCAACCAGATTGGAAAAGACCTCTGAGATCATTGAGTCCAACCTATCACCTAAACCTTCTAGTTAACTAAGCCATGGCACTAAGTGCCTCGTGCAGCCTCTTCTTAAACACCTCCAGGGATGGGGACTCCACCACCTCCCTGGACAGCACATTCCAATGCCAATCACTCTTTCTGCCAAGACTTCTTCCTAACATCCAGCCTAAACCTGCACTGGTGCAGTTTGAGACTGTGTCCTCTTGTTCTGTCATTGCTTGCCTGGGAGAAGAGACCAACCCTGCCTGGCTACAACCTCCTTTCAGGTAGTTGTAGAGGGCAAAATGGTCTGCCCTGAGCCTCCTCTTCTCCAGGCTGAACAATCCCAGCTCCCTCAGCTGCTCCTTGGAGCAAGGGGCATGTCCTAAGCAAAGACATGGAAAGATGGTCCTAACGTCTGTGTNCCTCCAGGGATGGGGACTCCACCACCTCCCTGGACAGCACATTCCAATGCCAATCACTCTTTCTGCCAAGACTTCTTCCTAACATCCAGCCTAAACCTGCACTGGTGCAGTTTGAGACTGTGTCCTCTTGTTCTGTCATTGCTTGCCTGGGAGAAGAGACCAACCCTGCCTGGCTACAACCTCCTTTCAGGTAGTTGTAGAGGGCAAAATGGTCTGCCCTGAGCCTCCTCTTCTCCAGGCTGAACAATCCCAGCTCCCTCAGCTGCTCCTTGGAGCAAGGGGCATGTCCTAAGCAAAGACATGGAAAGATGGTCCTAACGTCTGTGTAGCACTCCCTGAACCTAGTGGATGGAGAAGTAGATGTATGGATGTCTCAGAGTGGCTCTGGACATGGTGTGGTCCATTCCATGCTGAGGTCCTAGATCACAGGTTCTGGGCTGGTGATCTTCCAATGTCTGCCAGCTTCTCAGGTTCACACCTCACTTATTTCCAGAGGGAAATTTGGAATTGAGGATGGATTGAGGGGACAGCTGACACACATTTGGCTGAAAGCTTGAGTCCTGACACATGACCTACTGCAGATACCTACTGGTGCTACTGGTTTATGCAGTAAATTGCAGAGGTTGCCCCAGTAATGTGATAATAACCACTTTGCACTGGATTATGCCTCTAATTAGGGACTTAGATTTGAGCTGATGTTTATTTTCAAGATCTCAGCCTGGGGCGTAAAAATCTTATCATCATGATGACAAAAATCCTGCAACCAGTAAAAGGCCTTTGCTTGTGAGTGTGAGGAAGGTTTGGATTATCCATTTTATCATCCAAATTATCAAGACAATAAAAAAAAAAAAAAAAGAATATAGAATCATAGAATTATTTTGGCTGGAGAACACTAAGGTCATTGAACCCAACCTTCAACCCAACACCATCACGACCATTAAACCATGTCCCAGACTGCCATGTCCACACATTTCTTGAATTTCTCCAGGGATGGTGACTCCACCACCTCCCTGGGCACCCTGTTCCAATGCCTGACCACTCTTGCAGGAAAAAAATTGTTCCTAATATCCAACCTAAACCTCTCCTGATGTAACTTGTTTAGGGAGACTTTTCAGATTGAGTCCAAGCGTTAACCCGGTGCTGCCAGGTCACCATTGAATCATGTCCCTCAGCACCACATCTCCACAGCTTTGAAACACCTCCAGGAATGGGGACTTCATCACTGCCCTGGACAGTTTGTTCCAGAGCTCAACAACTTTTTTGGGGGGAAGGATTTTTTTTCTAATATTTGGCCATATTTCCCCAAAGGGAAAGAGATGCCTTCACTGAGAAGGAGCTCCAACCCTCCCCATGGCTGCAGCTGGTGTTATCTCTGGCTCACTCTCTTTTGCCAGCATTCACCCTAGCAAAGCAAAAGGAGGTGGATTTTAAATCCACTCCAAACCAATTTGCTCCTGTAGAAGAAAGAACAAAACTTTGTCTCATGTGGGTGTTGAAAACAACCTCAGTGAAAGTCAAACAAATGTGTCATGGTTTTGGTACTGCACCATCTTCTGTTGTCTCTGGATGTGTGTAGGGAGCTCACTAAGTCTGAGGTGATGCAAGAATTGAAACAGTGAGTGGGTGTGGGTGGAGTGGGAGACTGGGAGGGAGGGAAATGTGACTGGGCATGGCTATGCTGCAATTTGCCCATCGTGTTGACTGTTCCAGTCTCGTTGTTGCATTCTTACCTCATGTAATCATTTCTGCAACCCCAACACACAGCTGATGGAAAGATACCATCCCTTCAGGCCAGTGCTTGTCTCTTTTGTTTTCATAGTGCTCAGCACAATGAAGTGCTGGACCATGGTGTCATTATGCTGTCTGCAGAGATGTGCTCTGCTGGAACTTCAGCTTAATCACATGCTGCACTGCAGTTGCAAGAGGATCATGTGAAAGGGCCCTAAATGGATGACCCAGCAACTCTACAAAACGTTTTTTTTTGAGATTAGGGAATTTGGAAGAGGATTTTTCCCCTTCATTACAGGGCACAAAACCATGATGATATTAAATCACAGAATCACAGAACTGTTTCAGTTGGAGAAGCCCTTTAGAATCACTGAGTCCAACCATTGACCTGACATCATCATGGTCATTAAACTGTGTTCCAAAGTGCCATGTCTACACATGGTTTTTTAACACCTCCAGTGACCTCCCTGAGCAGTCTGTTCTAGTCCCTGCCCACTCTTTCAGTACAGAAATTGTCCCAAACATCCAATCTAAACTTCCAATGGTGCAACTTGTGGTCATTTCACAGTATCACAGTATCACCAAGGTTGGAAGAGACCTCAAAGCTCATCAAGTCCAAGCTGTTACCACAGCCCTCAAGACCAGACCATGGCACCAAGTGCCACGTCCAAACCTGCCTTGAACACCTCCAGGGACGGTGACTCCACCACCTCCCTGGGCAGCCCATTCCAGCAGTCAATGACTCTCTCAGGCAACAACTTTCTCCTCACCTCCAGCCTAAACTTCCCCTGGCACAGCTTCACACTGTGTCCTCTTGTTCTGGTGCTGCTTGCCTGAGAGAAGAAGGTAACCTCCCCCTGGCTACAACCACCTTTCAGGCAGTTGTAGACCGCAATAAGGTCCCCCCTGAGCCTCCTCTTCTCCTCTCATCCTATCACTTATTCCTCAGAACAAGAGCCAAACACTCACCTCACTCCAGCCTCCTTTCAGGTAGTTGTGGAGAGCAATAAAATCCCCTCAGCCTCCTCGTCCCCAATGAAAACTCAGTTTGCTCCTTATAGCACAAACCAAGAGCTGCTGGGAGAATTTGTCTGTCTCCTGGGGAAATGTTTTTGTGTCAACCATCTCTAGGCTGTGCCTTGCTGCCTTCTGTTGTAGCTGTGAATGTTGCACCTTCCTCATGTAATCCTTGCTTCAAATTACAGGGGGACACTAAAGTGGCGTGATGGACGCAACCACGTTGGAGACTTCAAAGATGGCTTGGAGCATGGGTAAGCCTCAAAAAGCAGGGTGATTCTTAGCTTCTACTGAAAGCAAGAAATGGTTCTTCCCAGAGGAACAACCACACTGACATCTTGTAGGGGGACTCTGCTGTTACAGCCCAATTCATCTGACACAGAATCACAGAAACATGCAGGTTGGCAAAGCCCCTCAGGAGCACCAAGTCCAACCTAGAACCCTACTGTAAAAGATTCACCTTAAACCATAGCCCTAAGCACCACATCCAAACCACCCTTAAACACAGCCAGGGTGGGTGACTCCAGCACCTCCCTGGGCAGCTCATTCTAGTCCCTGACCACTGTCTGTGAAAAACTTCTTCCTAATGTCCAATCTAAACCTCTCCAGCCTCAGCTTGAGGCCGTCCCCCCTTGTTCTGTCTCCAATTACCTGTGAGAACAGTCCAGCAGTAGCCCCTCCACAATGTCCCTTCAGGTAGCTGTAGATTTAGCTTAAGGCTGAGTATGTTGTGACCTAGACAGGCTGAGAGAGTTGGGGCTCTGTAGCCTGCAGAAGAGAAGACTTCCAGGAGACCTGATAGTAGCCTTCCAGTATCTGAAGGGGCCTACAGGAAGGCTGGGGAGGGACTATTGACAAGGTCTTGTAATGACAGGACAAGGGGCAGTGGATTTAAACTGGCAGAGGGGAGATTGAAACTGGATGTCAGGAGGAAACTGTTTGCAGTGAGGGTGGTGAGACACTGGCACAGGTTGCCCAGGGAGGTTGTGGCTGCTCCCTCCCTGGAGGTGTTGAAGGTCAGGATGGAGGAGGCCTTGAGTGAGCTGTGCTAGTGGGAGGTGTCCCTCCCTGTGGCAAGGGGTTGGAACTGGATGATCCTTGAGGTCTCTTCCAACCTTACCATTCTATGATTCTATGAAATTGACTGCAACAGAAGTGTGGGCAGATGACCAGTTCAGATGCAGACATTGCCATTCAGCTGGATGAATCTGACCCCTGGTCTCTTAAACCAAGGTAAATTTATTCATTGGAAATTCCTTGAAAAAAAATAACAAACCCCAAACCATTCTTAGTTATCTTTAAAAACCTCTCTTACATGAGGACTTTTCAGGGGAAAGAAACAGTGTTCTGGAATTCAAACATTATTTTTCTAAGGCTTTTTTAAAGTAAGACTTTCAGATTTCTCAT
Source organism: Eubucco bourcierii (assembly GCA_013396675.1). Classification (NCBI taxonomy): domain Eukaryota; kingdom Metazoa; phylum Chordata; class Aves; order Piciformes; family Ramphastidae; genus Eubucco; species Eubucco bourcierii. The sequence continues at coordinate 223,042 of VWZE01021900.1, read as the reverse complement.
AACACACAAGTCCCAGAATAAGTAAAAGAGAAACAAATTCAAATATTGTTTTTCATTGGGATTAAGAGACCAAGGGAAGTTCTTCTTCCCCTCTACTCTGTGTCCTCTTCTGGGTTCCCCAGTTCAAGATGTACAGAGATGTACTAGAGAGTACAGAGACTATGAGGATGAGAAAGAGGCTGGAATGTCTGTCTGGTGAAGAAAGCCTGAGAGACCTGGGGGTGTTTAGCCTGGAGAAAAGAGGACTCAGAGGGGACCTTATTAATATTTATGACTATCTGAAGGGCGAGTACCAAGAAGAAGTTGCAGTCTCTTCTCAGCTGCATCCTGTGATAGGACAAGGGCCAATGGGTACAAACTAGAACCCAAGAAGTTCCACTTCAGCATGAGGAAAAACTTCTTTACTGTGAGAGTGATTGAGCCCTGGAGGAGGCTGCTCAGAGAGGTTGTGGAGTCTCCTTCTGTGGAAACTTCCAAGACCCATTTGGACGCATTTCTGTGTGACCTGCCCTAGATGGTCCTGCTTTGGCAAGGGCATGGGAGTCAATGATCAGCCAAGGTCCCCTATACTATTTTTTTGGACCAAAGCAATTGCTTTGGTAGCCTAAACTGGACATAGGCTAGAGAGAGAGAAACTCCAACAACACCAAAAGTAGCTCTGTAGATGCAATGAAAAACGATGACTGCAAAAACTTCCTTGGACCAAGTGCATTGACACTTGGCAATAGTGTCAGAGGTAGAGCTGAACTCAACCATGCAAATCCACTTGGAAGTCTGGAAGATCCTTAGTTATCACATATCACAGTATCACCAGCGTTGAAAGAGACCTCAAAGATCATCAAGTCCAACCTGTCACCACAGCCCTCAAGACCAGGCCATGGCACCAAGTGCCACGTCCAAACCCACCTTGAACACCTCCAGGGATGGTGACTCCACCACCTCCCTGGGCAGCCCATTCCAGCAGTCAATGACTCTCTCAGTCAAGAACTTTCTCCTCACCTCCAGCCTAAACTTCCCCTGGCACAGCTTGAGACTGTGTCCTCTTGTTCTGGTGCTGCTTGCCTGAGAGAAGAAAGCAACCTCCTCCTGGCTACAAGCACCCTTCAGGTAGCTGGAGACAGCAAGAAGGTCTCCCCTGAGCCTCCTCTTCTCCAGGCTAACCAATCCCAGCTCCCTCAGCCTCTCTCCATAGGGCTGTGCTCCAGGCCTCTCCCCAGCCTCATTGCCCTTCTCTGGACACACTCAAGCACCTCAATGTCCTCCTTCAATGGAGGGGCCCAGAACTGGACACAGGACTCAAGGTGTGGCCTAAGCAGTGCAGAGTCCAGGGGGAGAATGAGCTCCCTGCTCCTGCTGGCCACACTCTTGCTGATGCAGGCCAGGATGCCATTGGCCTTCTTGGCCACCTGGGCACACAGCTGGCTCATGTTCAGGCAGGTGTCAATCAGCACCCCCAGATCCCTTTCTGTTTGGCTGCTCTCCAGCCACTCAGACCTCATCCAGAACAACTGAGTCACCTTTTGCCATGCTGACCTCTGCCACATGTCCTTTGTAGGTTTGGAATATGCCTTGTCCCACGCCAGTCTGAAGACCGCTATGACTGCTACAAGTGCCATTGGTATGAGGGCAAGATGAGAGGCTACGGAATCTGTGAGTAAGTAAAACCCAAAGATGGACTCTGGGGGGACTCAGAGAAGTTCCCACCTCTCTGTGAAAGGCTTAGGGTAATGAAGTCAGACACCAGAAGCTCTGCTGTTGAGATGGGCACTGTGGCCTCACAAACCTGAGCCTCCTGATTGTTAGAGAGTAAGAGCTTCTCTGCAAGCTAAGACCTCTGCAACCACCTGCCATTGCACCTTCTGTGCCTTATAGGTGAGGTTGTAATTTTGCATTCATGTTTGTGGTTGAAGAGAACTCGTGGTGAGCCACCAGCCTTGGACAGAGTTGGTGGAGAACACAGCTCACTCTGTCTCCCCCAGCCATCTGAGGTGGGGGTCAGTTTCTTCTGTAAAGGATAAAAGCAACAGGACTAAAAGAAATCATAGAATGGTTTGAGTTGGAAGGGACTTTAGAGATCATCTAGTTCCAACCCCCCTGCTATGATGGACACCTCCCATTAGGCCTAGTTGCTGAAATAGTTTCAAGTTGCACCAGAGGAGGTTTAGGTTGGACATGAGGAACAGTTTCTTCCCCAAAAGGGTTGTCCAGGCCTGGCCCAGGCTGTCCAGGGCAGTGGTGGAATCACCATCCTTGGAGAGGTTTAAAAGCCATAGAGATGTGGTACTGAGGACACAATTTAGTGGTGACCTGGCAGTACTGGGTTAATGGTTGGACTTGATCTGAAAAGTCTCTTTCAACCTAACCAAGTCTGTCATTGTGTGATTTGCTGAGTGCTCTCAGTGTACAGGGCATGCAGAAACCCCTAAGAAACTTGGAGCAAATTGAGCAGAGCTGCACTGGTGTCTCTGGTGCCAAATGTGACAGCATCTGACAATTAGAGATGACAGCTCTGCTTAGCTGAAGTGCTTTCTGCATTGTAGCAGTGAAGAGCTGCTGGACTCTTCTCAAGGAGCAGGGCTGGTTGGCCAGTGTAGAAAGCTGAAGGAAGCTCTGGCTCCTTTTCTGATCTTATTTGCTCCAACTCTGGATTAAGCAGCAGTCACTACAGCCTGGCTGGTGAGAGGTCAGGGACTGAGTGGCCTCTCCCAAGACAATTGCAGTGCTGTGTTGTGTCTTCAGGAAATGTGGAAAACTCCCTGGAGAGTGACTAGTTTAGAATTACAGAATCATAGAATGGTAAGGTTGGAAGGGACCTCAAGGATCATCCAGTTCCAAACCCCTGACATAGGCAGGGACACCTCCCACTAGCACAGCTCACTCAAGGCCTCCTCCAACCTGG
>VWZE01021900.1:197809-215316 GCA_013396675.1 Eubucco bourcierii | reverse complement strand
CCCAACTCTCTCAGCCTGTCCTCATAGGAGAGCTAATATAAAAACAAAAGGGAGTTGCAGTCCTAGCACTAATCTAACGTAACTGAGATGCTAACATAGCTGAAGGATCTTGGAAGCTTGGTTTTGCAATCTGGCCACTGCACTGACAAGTTCAATGTTTTATGGTTATTGAACAGAAATATCTGGTCAAAGTGCGCATCAAGTGCACCACTGCAGGGAAAACAGGTCCTGCAGCCTGTTCCAGACATCTCTGATGAGTCTTGACAGGATGAACACAGTTAGAGAGAGCAATAGTCACAACTGACACTTGGCAGTGACTGCAGATGAGCCCTGTCATTCACTGACTTGTCATGGGATCTCAGAGGGCTGGACATGGGCCAGCAGCTTGACCAAGAAGGCCCTCAGCATCCTGGCTTAGATCAGTAATGGTGTGGTCAGTAGGAGCAGGGAAGGACTGTAGAATCATAGAATCACAGAATCATAGAATGGTAAGGTTGGAAGGGACCTCAAGGAGCATCTAGTTCCAACCCCCTGCCATAGGCAGGGACACCTCCCACTAGCACAGCTCACTCGAGGCCTCCTCCACCCTGGCCTTGAAGCCCTCCAGGGAGGGAGCAGCCACAACCTCCCTGGGCAACCTGTGCCAGTCTCTCACCACCCTCACTGTAAAGAACTTCCTCCTAACATCCAGTCTAAAACTTCCTCCTTACATCCAGTCTCAATCTCCCCTCTGCCAGTTCAAACCCATTGCCCCTTGTCCTGTCATTGCAAGCCCTTGTCAATAGACCCTCCCCAGCCTTCCTGTAGCCCCCTTCAGACACTGGAAGGCTACTCTCAGGTCTCCTCGAAGCCTTGAGAGCCCTGTACTCTGCACTGGTGAGGCCACACCTCAAATCCTGGCGTCAGTTTTGGGCCCCTCGCTCCAAGGACATTGAAGGACTGGAGTGTGTCTAGAGAAGGGCAACACAGCTGGTGAAGGGTCTAGAGCACAAATCTTGCAAGGAGCAGCTGAAGGAACTGGGGTTTGTTCAGCCTGGAGAAGAGGAGGCTGTGGGGGATATTCTGTCTGTCTCCTACTCTCTGAAAGCAGGTTGGAGCCACATGGATATTGGTCTCTTCTCCATAGCATCAGGGGATAGAATGAGAGGAAATGGCCTCAAGTTGCGCCAGGGGAGGTTTAAGTTGGGTATTAGGGAAAATTTCTTTCCTGCAAGAGTAAGTCAGGCGTTGGAACAGGCTGCCCAGGGTGGAGATGGAGTCACCATCCCTGGAGGTGTTGAAAAAATGTGTAGACATGACACTTCAGGACAAAGTTTAGCGGTCATGGTGGTGTTAGGCTGAGCGATTAGTCTGAAAACCTGCCTATAGACCTGGTGCTGAGGACATGATTTCGTGGTGACCTGGCAGTGCTGGGTTAATGGTTGGGCTTGATCTTAAAGCTCTTTTTCAACCAAAGTGACTCTCTGTTTCTATTAGCAATGAGGATTTTAGGCTCCTGCTCACAGCCAGACCTGTTAGGATATTGTCTGGCTTTGAATGTGATTTGATTAAAACTTTGATTCAAGCTACTGAGTGTTTTCTGAATTTGCTCTTGGAGCCTTTTTAAGGTTTTTCTTGGGAGCATAAACATCTTGAAAGCATTGATGGTGAGTATCATGTGATGGCCCTTACCTGTGAGGCCAAGCTTGTTTGTGGTTTTGACTAGCAGATGAAAAAAAAAAAAGACCAAAGGAGAAACGGAAGCTTCGTGTGGAGAGTTCAGTGGAGGTTTGAAGTAATTAGTCAATTTAAGCCTGAAAAATTGGATAACTCAAGGGATTCCTTGTCCCTAAAGCATAAAGCAAATGTTTCACTCTGGGGTTAGTTGTGTCCATGTGTCATTCAACAGCAAGCACATGTTTTCTCCAAGAGACTTGCCACCTTAATGACTGATTGGTGAAAATGGGCACCTCCATGCTGGAAGATGTCCTTAGCTGCTGTTTCAGAAGCTGGCTCTGTTGAAAAGGGTATTTGAGCTCTCAGTCCAGCTTGTTTCCTGTCACTAATGAGATTTTGGCAGAATAACCCTTTGTTTCTCTGCTGCAGGGAAAGCTGTCCTTTGCCAATGGCTTCATTCTGGAGGGAACCTTCACTAACAAATCAGGCCAAGGTCTTCAGACACACGGCATCCTCAACACCTCCAGCGAGCAGCTGGACGACAGGATAACCAGAGTGTGAGCAACAGCCCTTCACTTCTTGGGCCAGGGCTTGTATTCTGAGTCTACCTGGTCAAAACCCAAAGGGAGCAAGGCAGGCCTTGCTTCAAAGGGTTGATCTTAAGTGCTGGGTCTTGCACTTCAGTCAAAACAACCCTGTGAATGCTCCAGGCTAGGGGCAGAGTGGCTGGAAACTACCCCTAGCAAAGGAACCTGGAGTGTGCTGGTCAACAGCAGCTGAAGATGAGCCACTGTGTGTCCAGGTGATCATGAAGGCCACCAGCAGCCCAATTTGGATTAGTAATAGTGTGGCCAGCAGGAGCAGGGCAGGGATCATCCCCCTGGGCTGGGCGCTGTTGGGTCACACCTTGAATCCTGGGGTCAGTTTTGGGCCATTCACTCCAAAAGGTACATCAAGGTGCTGGAGTGGGTCCAGGGAAGGGCAACAAAGCTGGTGAAGGGTCTAGAGAACAAGCCTTCTGAGAGGTGGCTGAGGGTGCTTAGGGTCATGGTTTAGTGCTGACTTGGCACTCCTTTCAGGGAGTTGGAGTGAGCCAGAAGCTTTCCACTCAGCCTCCTTTTCTCCAGGCTCAACAGCCCCAGGTTCCTCAGCTGCTCCTCAGAAGATTTGAGCTCCAGAACCCTCACCAGCTTCATTGCACTTTTTTTGGACACACTGCTTGTCCTCTGAGGAGAATTCCTCTTCCAAAACTCAATTAATTTTTCCTCTTCAAATCATTTTTCAGTTCATCAGAATATGCATGGTGCAGAAACTGTTTGTTTCTGTTTCCTGTGCTTTTCAAGACAGACACAGCTGCTGGTAGTGGCTGCTGAACTGCCTTGCTCCCAGGCTTCTCTGTAAGCTTTCAGTTGAAGAAATTAATCTATGTTTAGAAACATCCATAAGTAGAAAACCTGTCATCAGTTCACCAGCAAAGATTCAGGGGATGGATGTTCCATACCCTAGGGATTCTCCTTCACCCAAAGTACCTTGTGGTCAGGCCAACAGTCTTGAGCTGCCTTTTGTTGAAGTACCAGTTAGGTGCTGCCATCTTTCTCTGCTCCCATAGTTCTTGTGTTAACATCAGGTTCTGGAGAACCCTCCACATTTCAAAGTGAAACCTGAAACAACAGAGGAAGGATGGAGAAAAGCTTCATCCCATGCTATGTTTTGCAGTCAGCTGGGCCTTGAGGAGTTCCCAGTGGAGAAAAGATGGAAAGGAATCTATGACCAGTTCTTGGAGTTCATCCATTCTGGCTGCAAAGAAGAAATGGAAGAATCTTTCACAGGGTTCCACATACAAACGAGCAAGGAGCTGCGGAAGTCTCAGGAGTACCTCTTCTGCCAAAGGTAGGAGTGTTGCATGTCCTCCCTGCAAGCCCATTTGGGTAGAGAAGGTAGTGGTCTATGGCAGGGTCTGCCATGAGTTATGGACCCAAGCATTGTCCAATTCTTCCTGCTCATAGAAACATTGAGGTTGGAAAGGACCTTTAAGATCACCAAGCCTGTTATACCTAATGCTGCCGAGTGCACCACTAAACGATTTCCTTCAGCACCACACCTACATGGCTCTGAAACCCCTCCAGGGATGGTGACATCACTGCTGCCCTGGGCAGCCTGTTCCAGGGCTTGACAACTCTTTGGGAAAGAAATTATTCCTCATGTTCAAACTAAACCTCCCATGGTGCAACTTGAGGCCATTTTCTCTTGTCATCTAGCCCTGTCACTCATTACATGGGAGAAGAGACCAACCTCCACCTGGCTCCAACCTCCTTTCAGGGAGTTGCAGAGAGCCAAACTCATCTTCTTGTAAGAAAATGTCTAAAACAGGTCAGACAGGTATGGGCAGGATGCAGCTCAGGCTGGCTGTAAAGGGAGCTGAAGGCAGTTGTAAGCCTGAGGAGCAGTTCCATCGGAAAGGGAAGAGGAAAACTAATTTGTCCTAATAGTCTTGTATCTATCTGCATGGTATCTATCTGCAATATCTCTTCATCCCAGTGCTTCACTGGGTGGGTTTAGTCCTCATTTTTCATCTTTTCAGGGGGACTGAGGAAGTATCCTGGAAGATAGAAGATATTCTTGAAGAGCTCATCTTGCACCAGGAGCTAGAATCACTACAGAGTTATTTAGAGAAGGTAAAGTTTCAAACTGTGATGATCCACATCTGTCCACCAGCATCTTCCTGATGCTTTCTGTTAACAAATATGATGTTGACAGTGACTTCAAGAGTCTCCTCTAAGCTGTGTGAATGCTTGTTAAGAGGAGAGCTAACCCTCATGCTTTTTTGGACACTCATTTTGTCTGTATCAATAAAAGCCAGGAAGTGATGATAGAGCTTCAGTCTTGGCACTCAAACTGTCCCAAGCAGTGACTGGAAATTATTAACAAACTTCCATGGACTCTTGATGGTTGTTTTTGCACTCAACCAACCTTCCCCTGAAGCACCCTTTGCTGTCTCTCTTGAATATCCCAACAAATCTCCTCAGAAGAGTATTTCTACTAAGCATACTTCTGTCTGATAATGGGAGGAGAACAGGCTTGTGGCAGCAAAACCAAACCAAACTTATAGTTTGTTGCCTCTAGGCTTGTTCTCCTTTGCTGACAGGAGAAGGCTGGGTGGCCTTGCACAGTGTTACCCTCTACTGATGGCAAGGGCTGACTTGTGAAATTGAATTTTCCTCTATTATGCAGGCATTGAAGTCCTCCCTACACCCACTGGGAAAGCTGCTGAAGGCCTTGGCAATAGCTTTCCAGGCAACATATTCTGGGATTGGGGCCAACAGACACTTGCTGACTATGGCACAAGAGGAAGTCAAGCACTACGCAAAGAAAATATGGGAGTTCTACCAGTAAGTCAGGCATGCTCTGAGGACAGGCTGAGTGACTTGGGGCTCTGCAGCCTGCTGAAGAGAAGGCTCCCAGGAGACCTTAGAGTAGCCTTCCAGTATCTGAACTGGGCTACAGGAAGGCTGGGGAGGGACTATTGACAAGGTCTTGTAATGCCAGGACAAGGGGCAATGAGTTTGAACTGGCAGAGGGGAGGTTTGGACTGGATGTTAGGAGAAAGTTGTTTGCAGTGAGGGTGGTGAGACACTGACACAGGTTGCCCAGGGAGGTTGTGGAGCACAGAAGCACAGAATGTGATCAAAGATCACATTCTGTGCTTCTGTGCTCCACAACCTCCCTGGAGGTGTTCAAGGCCAGGTTGGAGAAGGCCTTGAGTGACCTGTTCTAGTGGGAGGTGTCCCTGCCTATGGCAGGGGGTTGGAACTGGATGATCCTTGAGGTCCCTTCCAACCTTACCATTCTATGATTCCAACCCCCCCTGGGCATTGTGACCCTGGGCAAGCTGCTGTGGGTGCCCCTGCTTTAGCAGGAGGCTTGAACTTGGTTAATGCATTCCAACCCACTGTGTGATGCTAGGTCCATAGGGACCTAGCTAACCTTTAGTATGCTCATTGCTCAGTTTTTAACCTGAGGGCTTTAACTTGATTAAATTTCACTGAGCTGTGACAGCTCAATGAGCTGTGGTCCAGAAGAAGACTTCATTTAGGGAAGCACAAATACAGGGAGGAAACCTCATGAGGTAACAAAGACAGCAAGGCCTATCAGAGCCCAGAGCAGTGGTGTCTGAGAGCAGTCTTTGGATGGAAACCAGCTTAAGCTTAACATGCCTCAACAGGAGTTGAGAAGATGCAGTGCAAGTTCATGGAGGCTCAGCTGATGTGGGTGGAGGCTCTACAGTGAGGGTGTTTGGTTGTGTGGTTGTGCCCGTGGTAATTAAGGACTGGATCAAAGGTGTGATTAGGGTCCTGTTGCTGGTTTCATATCTTTACAGAGAAGACAGAAGAAATGCCACAGTAGGCAGAGGTGGAGACCTCTGCCTCCAGATGAACTCGGGGTGGTAATGCCTTAAAAACAAAGAGGTTGGATGAAAGCTCTGCTGTTATCAGCATGGTTTGGTGTGCTTGAGGCAGGCTGCCAGCTGTGTGATGAGTTGTCTGCCCCAGAGCACTTTGAGAACAGCAGCTCAGCTGATGGGAACAAGTCAGGTTTGATTTAACTCATCTGAGCTGTGCTCATGAAGAGTGCAACAAGACTAACACAGCATTGGCTGATGTGAAGGTGCTTCTGAGTTCAGGGCATACCTTGGAAATCTCCATAGAATCAGCAAAGGGGTTGGAAGAGAATTTAAAGATGCCTAGTTCCAACCACCTACCATGGGTGGGGACACCTAAAACCAGAGCAGGCTGCTGAAAGCCCCATCCAACCTAGCTTTGGATGCTTCCAGGGAGAGGACATCCACAACTTCTCTGGTCAGCCTGTTCCAGTGTCTTGTGTCTCAAGACCTTGCAGATGCAGTGTGGGGAGGGAGAACCCACCTTACTCTGTTGTGTTCTCATCAGAACCTTCCCAGGCTGGTATTTCTTCATGTAAAAAAAGACAGCCTCTTCCCAACCCTCAATTTAAGGTGATGAAATTTTGGCTTGGAAATATCAAGACAAACCCAAGTTCCTTTTTTTTCCCAGGGTAAGAACATCCTCTGACGTTCATAGATGGATTAGAGAGTGGGTTGGTATGACAGGTCCTGAAACTTCATTCTCCTTGAGTGGGAATACAAGGGGATGGGTACTCAATGTGGAGCACAGGATCTCCAGAGTGAACACACTACTCTTTAGAAGCTATGGAGATTTTTGAAATACTCACTCCTGATGGCTTCTGCTGCCAATGGAGAAAGCCCTCAGTGAAACCTGACTATCAAAAGAACACTGCAAAGTTGATAGAGAGCTTTATCAATACTCCACTGGATGCTGGGACAGCTGAGGTCCTGACATGTGAATGACAAATTACCCTGAAAATACATGAAAGAGGGAACTAAACCTTGGTTCTGCTCCTTTTCTAGGGGTTTGCTCTGTTTGGCACTGGAACAGAAAGGCCAAGAGCCTGCAAAGTGTGTGGATGAAGGTACAAGGTATGTGTCTGTGTGGATGAAGGTACAAGGTATGTGTCACCACTGATTGTTTAGTTTGAAGCTGCTCTGAGATCTGGGGTGACTTCTAAAACACATCTGGTGCTGAGTTGAAAGCACTCAGCCTGCTCAAACAAATGCAATCAAAGCAAGATTTCAGGAGCTCTGCTTGAAGGTTCAGAGCAACTTCTAATCATGACCTGTAGCAGAACAGAATGGTCAGCTGGAGGTGTATGTGGCACACAGCCTTAAAAAGCGGACTTGAAATAGAATCACAGAATGGTTTGGGTTGGAGGGGATCATTTAGTTCCAACCACCTTGCTAAAAGCAAGGACATTTTCCCCTAGGACAAGTTGCTCAAGGTCCTCTCCATCCTGGACTTGAACATCTCCAGGAAGGGGGCATCCACAGTTTCACCAGGAAACCTGTTCCAGTGTTTCGCCACCCTCACTGTAAAGAATTTCTTCCTAGGGAAGATGTGGAATATCTTGTGGGAATACCATGTGGGAAACATGGCAGAGGAGGTAGAAGACAAGAGGTTCTTAGAATATGAAGGCAGGAATAACTGTGGGAGATCCAGGCTTAGGGTTTTGGAAGTGGGAAGAAGCATCTTTGCTCTGCTGTTTCCATTTGATCTGGATTTCTCTTTGCTGTTATCTTCAAGCACCTCTACGTGGGCTGAAAGAAGCCAAGGTGTTGGTGGAACGGCAAGAAGCTAGAAAGGGGCTTTCTCTGAATTGATTTGGCCTCTGTCCTCTTTGTCCTCTGCTGAAACAGCTCAGAAAGGACAGCTAGAGATAGGTCTGAGGTGTTCCAGGTTTCTCCCAGAGATCTGGTGGTGAAACATGACATTGTTCTGTCCTACAGCATAAGAGGCACTTTCACCTCCAGCCTGTGGCACACATGACTGTGTTCTGTAGGTCACTACTGTCCAGCTGTGACATTGAACTCAAAGGTGGAGGGGAGAACAAGGAGGGCACCTTGCAGTCTCAGAAGCTGCCTCTTCCACTGAGGGCTGCGTGGCTCATGGTCACAGCAAGGTTGCAGGCCTCACTCTGCACTGCTTTTCTCTGCCACAGTGACCAGAAGGCATGCAGTGTGGTCCTGCCATTGATCTTGCCCTGCTTCTACCCTGAGCTTTCCATGCTCTACATGCTCTACCATGAAAGAGAAGATGACCTCTACTGCCAAGGGATTGTGGACCTAAGCTTGTTTCCTGACATCAAGCTGCTGGAGTTTCTGGATGTGCAGAAGTAAGTGACATTTCTTCACCCCAGCTTGCAAGCCCATCATGCCAACTGGGAAGGCAACAACCAGGGGCTGTTGTGGTGGCACAGGAGGAAAGGACACCTAACCTGTTCCTGGGTCCATCACTGAAGTTCTCCCTAGGCTGCCAGAAGATGTGCTGTCATGGAGTGCCTGCAGTGCTGTCTGGAAGCACAACAGGGGCTAGTGGAAATCTGCCATTGTCTGTCCTCATTTCCATTGCTGGGTGGCAAAAATCTTCTTTTCAAACAAATGGTTTGCTCCAGCCCAGAACCAATGTGTCTTAGAAAGGGCTGGAGTCCACCCAGTGCTATCTACTGGATCAATGCAGGCACATGGTCTCAGGACAGGGGAAAGTGTTTGGAACCAGATACTTCCTCCATCCATCCCTGCAGACAGATCCATCTTTGGACCTGATATGTGCAACAAGGGGAACAAACTCAGCCTTGTGCACCTACAAGGCTTCAGCATCACAACCCTCCCCTGACTTAAAGTGGAGTTAAGAGCTGGACAGCTGCCTTCTAAACCTCTTTCTAATCTCCTTTCAGACACCTCTGGCCTCTAAAAGATCTCACCCTGACAACGAACCAGGTAAGAAATGATGCTAAGAGCTGCCTTGGGTGGGTTAGTGAGATGGTGTTGGTGCTGACTAATGATGGATGTTCACCTAACTAACCACAGGGCAGGCAGCACTCAGCAAGCAGAGCTACATGACTTGTTGATTAGTTATGGTCTGGAGCTACTGCACAGAGATCAGGGGAACATTTTGGTTGGAAAAGAACTTTAAGATCAAGTCCCACCACTAGTCCAGCACTGCCAGGTCATCACTAAACCATGGCCCTCAGCATCGCATCTCCATGGCTTTGAAAGCCCTCCAGAGATGGTGATTCCATCATCTCCCTGGGCAGCCTGTTTCCAATGCCTTGTGTCTATCCTAAACCTCCCCTGGAACAACTTGAGGCCATTTTCTCTTGTCCTGTTGCTTGTTCCTTGGAGAAGAGACCAACTCCCATCTCGCTCCCACTTCTTCTCAGGGAGTTGTAGAGAACCAAAAGGTCTCCCCTCAGCCTCACCCCAGGTCCCTCAGCTGCTCCTCACAAGACCTGTGCTCTAGACCCTTCACTAGCCTCATTGCCTTCTCTGGACCTGCTCCAGCCCCTCAGTGTCCTTCCCGTAATGAGGGACTTGAAACTGAACCCAGGATTCAAGGTCTGGCCTCATCAGTGCCTAGCAGAGGGGGACAATCCCTGCCCTGCTCCTGCTGGCCACACCATTGCTGATCCAGGCCAGTATGCTGGTGGCCTTCTTGGCCACCTGGGCACCAGTTGGGTCCTCTCCAGCTGCTGTCACCAATGTCCCCTGGTCCTTTTCACCAGGTAGTTTCCAGTCACTCTGCCCCAAGCCTGGAGTGTTCATGGGGTTGTTGTCAGCCAATGCTCCTGCTGGCCACACCATTGCTGATCCAGGCCAGTATGCTGGTGGCCTTCTTGGCCACCTGGGCACCAGTTGGGTCCTCTCCAGCTGCTGTCACCAATGTGCCCTGGTCCTTTTCACCAGGTAGTTTCCAGTCACTCTGCCCCAAGCCTGGAGTGTTCATGGGGTTGTTGTCAGCCAAGTTTAGTTTGAAAAAGAGGAGGCTGAGGGCAGACCTCATTGCTGTCTACAGCTACTTGAAGGGACATTGTGGAGAGGCTGCTGCTGGGCTCTTCTCACAGGTAACTGGAGACAGAACAAGGGGGAATGGCCTCAAGCTGAGGCTGGGGAGGTTTAGACTGGACATTAGGAAAAAGCTTTTCACAGAGAGAGTGGTCAGGGACTGGAATGAGCTGCCCAGGGAGGTGGTGGAGTCACCCACCCTGGCTGTGTTTAAGGGTGGTTTGGATGTGGTGCTTAGGGCTATGGTTTCAGGTGAACCTTACAGAGCAGGGTTCTAGGTTGGACTTGATGCTCCTGAGGGGCTTTGCCAACCTGCATGTTGCTGTGATTCTGTGAGAGTCAGCACTTGGCCTTTTTTGAACCTCACCCCACTGACCTCACCAGCCTGGGCAGATTCCTCTGTAGAACCTCCCAGCTTTGCAGCACATCCACACTCCACTCTACTTGCTGTCATCCTCACCTTTACTGAGTGTGCCCTCAATCCCCTCATCCAGATGATGAATGAAGACACTGAAGTGAACATTTCCCAGTACTGAGCCCTGGTGAACACATGAGAGCATGAAATTCCATGGATGGAAATATGAACTTTACTCAGGTTGTCTCTGCAGTGCTCTGCTTGGTGACATTTTGGAGTGGTCTGCGTTCAGAGTGGTTCTGCAGACACCTAAGAGTCTTCACAGCAGCACCATGTACAACAGCTTTATTTTGCCCTCCTTTTTGGGCAGCAAAGACACTGATTTTGGGTTCAGTGCTGAGGAGCCACATGGTGGCTCTTGGGGAGATCCTCTTCCAGAAGCACAACTCTTTGTCTCCTTTTCAGAGGCGGTCCCTTATCAAAGACAAGTGCTTCCTGTCTGCCACTGAGTGCCTGCAGAAGCTGATGTAAGTCACTGCCCATAACCTCCAACTGAAAACCAGGACTTTGCTGCTTTCTGGGTGATGCCTTACATTTGAACCTGATCTGAAAAGCCTGTTGGAGTCAGCAAGGGATGGAAGGAAAGGAAAGAATTTTATTGAAAGGAAAGTTGGTTGTGATATTATTTCTGTTTAAAAGGGGGGGAAAAAAATAGTTCTGTAGAACTATTGCTCTCCTCTCAAAATCAATTCTGTCAGGGCAACATGGATGGTACCTAAATGCAACCCACCCCTGGCTAATGTCTCCCCTTAAGTTGGTGGAGATATTGCTACCCAAAATCTGACTTTGATAAAATGGAGGTTGCTGCTGTCAGTGTGCAAAGCAAGTTGAGCCTGGTTGTGACAGCTTGGTCATGATGCATGTGCTTTGGACACATGTTGCTACAAGAGGGTTATCAGACCAGGGTGCTACCTCCAGATGTTGATGTAGCTTCAACTTAAGTAGCTCAGCTTGATTTATAGGCCTGAAGTTCAGCCTAGGGAATGGTGTTGCACTAAAGAGCAGGAAGGAAGGAGCCTTGCCAGTTAAAGGAGAGAAGGGAAGTGGTGTGGGATGCATCAGTTGGCAGCTCTCAGGTCCTGACCTAAGCACAGCTACAGCAGCTCTGGTGTGAGCCTTCCTCTGAAAGCCAACATGGCTTCTCTTCTGGGGAAAGCAGCACATGTCAGCCTTTGCAGCACTCAGGCCCCATCCCTGGAGACACTCAAGGTCAGACTTGATGGTGCCCTGAGCAGCCTGATCCAGTTGGAGGAGTCCCTGCTGACTGCAGTGGGGCTGGAGAAGATGAGTCTCAGGAGTCACTCAGGGTCAGTCTTGATGGTGCCCTGAGTAGCCTGATCCAGTTGGGGATGTCCCTGCTGACTGCAGTGGGGCTGGACAAGATGAGTCTCAGGAGTCCCTTCCAACCCAATGAATGCATTCTGTGATTCTGTTATGGGCAGAAACCCAACTCTAAAGATATGGCAACAGGGCTAGTCCCTGGGTAGAGCTGCCCAAAGGATTTATCTCATGCTCTTCAGCTGTTGTTTGAGGGATGGTGACTCAGGTTATTCCTGCCTAAACTGAAAGATTGGTGCTAGGGTGAGGAGGTCCTACTCAGGAGTTGGGAAGATTCAAGGTCCATCTGGATGATGTCAGACCCTGGTGACACCTTCAGGCACAACTTTCTTGACTTCTTTGGTGGAGCCATTTGAGATGATTTATGCACCTTTTTCTGGTCTAATCTGACCAAGTTTAGTTCTGCTGCTTTATCTGGAAAAGAGAAGACTGAGAAGGGATTTAATAAATGTTTATATAAGTATCTGAAGGCTGGGGGTCAGGAGAGGGGGGACAGGCTCTGCTCACTTGCTGCCTGGGATAGGACAAGGAGCAGTGGATGGAAGCTGCAGCACAGGAGGCTTCAGTTCAACACAAGGGGGAATTTCTTTACTGTAAGGGTCCCAGAGCACTGGCACAGGCTGCCCAGAGAGGTTGTGGAGTCCTTCTCTGGAGCCTTTACAGGCCTGTCTGGATGTGTTCCTGTGTGACCTGAACTAGGTTGCATGGTCCTGCTCTGGCAGGGGGGGTTGGACTCAATGATCTCTTTGGGTCCCTTCCAACCCCTGCGATGTTGTGATCCTGTGATGCCCTTGGCTGTGTGTTGGAAGCATCTTTGATGTGCCTGTTTTCATCCTGACAGCACCACAGTGGACCCTCGAGAGAAGCTGGTGATCCTTCAGAAGACGTACGAGGAGATAGAGAGCACAGTGTCCCGGGTGCTGGAGAAGGACTACAAGCTGCCCATGGATGACCTCCTGTCTCTGCTGATATATGTTGTGTCTCGAGCAAAGTAAGTGGGAGCTGGCAAACGTGAGGTAAAACCCTTGACTGACTTCCTGGATGTGCTTGGCCTCCAAAAACAAAAACCCCAAAAGGGTGAAAAGGGAGTCTGGGGTGATGAAAAGCTCAACATGAGCCTGCAGTGTGAGTGCAGCCCAGACAGCAACTGTGTGCTGGGCTGCAGTAAGAGCAGTGTGGGCAGCAGGGCAAGGGAGGGGATTCTGCCCCTTTGCTCTGCTCTCCTCAGACCCCACCTGGAGTCCTGTGTGCAGTTCTGGAGCCCTCAGCACAGGAAGGACATGGAACTGTTGGAGCAGGAACAGAGTAAGCCATGAGGATGCTCAGAGGGCTGCAGCAGCTCTGTTCTGAGGACAGGCTGAGAGAGTTGGGGCTCTGCAGCTTGGAGAAGAAAAGACTTCCAGGAGACCTTAGAGTAGCCTTCCAGGATCTGAAGGGGGCTACAGGAAGGCTGAGGAGGGACTACTGACAAGATCTTGTAATGCCAGGACAAGGGCAATGGGTTTGAAGTGGCAGAGGGGAGATTTAGACTGGATGTTAGGAGGAAGTTGTTTGCAGTGAGGGTGGTGAGACACTGGCACAGGTTGCCCAGGGAGGTTGTGGCTGCTCCCTCCCTGGAGGTGTTCAAGGCCAGGTTGGATGAGGCCTTGAGTGACCTGTGCTAGTGGGAGGTGTCCCTGCCTATGGCAGGGGGTTGGAACTAGATGATCCTTGAGGTCCCTTCCAACCTTACCATTCTGTGATTCTATGAAATGCTAAGTTCGGGGTCACGAAATTCAGAAGCTTTGGGTTTGTTTTTTTTTTCCTGCAATCATAGTGGATGATTGTTACAAATGATGCAACATTAATAAGGTTGAGGTGATGCTCAAGGGATTGTCTTGTGAGCAGCTCTGTGAGGAGGAAAGGCTGAGAGCCCTGGGATCTGGTCAATTCTCAGCAAGAGCTAAAGGGTGGGGGGCAAGAGGATGGGGACGGACTCTTGTCAGTAGGGCAAAGTGACAAGACAAGGGACAGTGGGCACAAACTGGAACCTAGGAGGTTCCACCTGAACAGGAGAAACTTCTTTGAGTGTGCTGGAGCCCTGTCCCTGGCTGCCCAGAGAGGTTGTGGAGTCTCCTTGTGTGGAGAGATTCCAACCCACCCTGGGCATTGTGATGCTGTGCAAGCTGCTGTGGGTGCCCCTGCTTCAGCAGGGGAGTTGGACTGTTCTTCCAACCCCACCACCATGCTGGGGTTCTGTGAATCAGGAACAAACTTCCAGATCCATGCCTCCTCTCCATAACCTGATTTCAAACACATCTACAGACATCAGTGCCCAAAGGTTTCTTTAGTTATTACTACTTTTTTTTTTTTTTTTTCCCCTTAGAATCCAACACCTGGGAGCTGAAATCCATCTGATCAGAGACTTGATGGACCCCACCAACCAAGGAGGACTCTATGACTTTCTGTTAACAGCACTGGAGGTAAGGAAATGATTTTTAACAGTGGCACTTGCAAGCTGCTTTGAGTTTCCTGCTTTGACAGGGTGGTTGGGCTAGATGACTTCCAGAAGTCCCTTCCAACCCTCACCATCCTGTGATTCCTTGAGTGACAGAGACACTGATATTTCTTACTCTCATTAGATTTGAAGGCTGTTTGTATGCCTAGAACAGGTCATTTTTCCTTCTAGCCTAGGGAATCTGCTTCTCTTTACTTCACACTCATAGAACACACCAGGTTGGAAGGAACCCTCAAAGGTCATCTTGTCCAACTCCCTTGCAGTGTGGCATCTGTTGGAGCAGGTCCGGAGGAGGCCACAAAGATGCTCAGAGGGCTGCAGCAGCTCTGCACTGAGGACAAGCTGAGAGAGTTGGGGCTCTGCAGCTTGGAGAAGAGAAGGCTTTGAGATGACCTTATAGTAGCCTTCCAGTATCTGAAGGGGGCCTACAGGAAGGCTGGGGAAGGACTATTGACAAGATCTTGTAATGACAGGACAAGGGGAAATGGGTTTGAAGTGGCAGAGGGGAGATTTAGACTGGATGTTAGGAGGAAGTTGTTTGCAGTGAGGGTGGTGAGACACTGGCACAGGTTGCCCAGGGAGGTTGTGGCTGCTCCCTCCCTGGAGGTGTTCAAGGCCAGGTTGGAGGAGGCCTTGAGTGAGCTGTACTAGTGGGAGGTGTCCCTGCCTATGGCAGGGGGTTGGAACTAGATGATCCTTGAGGTCCCTTCCAACCTTACCATTCTATGATTTTACGATCTCCAGGTGTTGATGTAGCTTCAACTTAAGTAGCTCAGCTTGATTTATAGGCCTGAAGTTCAGCCTAGGGAATGGTGTTGCACTAAAGAGCAGGAAGGAAGGAGCCTTGCCAGTTAAAGGAGAGCAGGGAAGTGGTGTGGGATGCATCAGTTGGCAGCTCTCAGGTCCTGACCTAAGCACAGCTACAGCAGCTCTGGTAAGAGCCTCTCTCTGAAAGCCAACATGGCTTCTCTTCTGGGGAAAGCAGCACATGTCAGCCTTTGCAGCACTCAGGCCCCATCCCTGGAGACACTCAAGGTCAGACTTGATGGTGCCCTGAGCAGCCTGTTCCAGTTGGGGATGTCCCTGCTGACTGCAGTGGGGCTGGAGAAGATGAGTCTCAGGAGTCACTCAGGGTCAGACTTGATGGTGCCCTGACCTGATCCAGTTGGGGATGTCCCTGCTGACTGCAGTAGGGTTGGACGAGTCTCAGGGGTCGTTTCCAACCCAATGAATGCATTCTGTGATTCTGTTACAGCCACCTAGCCTAGGGAATCTGCTTCTCTTGAATTCATAGAATCATAGAATGGTAAGGTTGGAAGGGACCTCAAGGATCATCTAGTTCCAACCCCCTGCCATTCTACATTCATAACTGTAGAATGTATCAGCCTGGGAGGAGCCCTCAAAGGTCGTCTTGTCCTTTGCAGTCACATGTAGATGTACTCTTTTGGTCCATCCTGTGGGGCAGTATAGCTTCACTTTGTGTGTTAGAGACCAGATTTTGGCTTCAGAGCTCCAAACCCTCTCCTTTAATGGGTTGCTCTCTTCTTTTGGCAGTCATGCTACAAACACATACAGAAGATGAGGCTCAACCAGAGAGACAACTGCCACGTGGCTCACAGCTCCTGAGCCTGAGGACCTCAAGGGGAATCTCTTCCCTGCTGCACTGTCTTGACCAAACACTGTTGGATGAAGACGCAATTGTGCTGCTGCTGTTAAAAAGGGAAGGAGAGGCCTTTCTCACAGGAGGGTTTCTTGGTGGCTTTTCTCTTAAACTAACTCATAAAACACAGAGCTGTGGCTGCTGTGGGCTGAAAATCTTCAATAAGCAACCCCAGCTTGGTGCTGTTGGGACTCTCCTCGTGGAAAGTGGCCAAGGTTTCTTCTGCCCTCTAGTTTTACTTCACTTTGCTGCACATAGAAGCCTGCCCTGGAACCTCATCTCAGCATTATTTCTGATGATGGTGAACTGACAGAAGGGAAATGAGTTTGTTTTATAGGAGTCAAATGAAGCCACCAGAACTATGCTGGTGGGGGCACACTTATTGGTTGGCAGAAACGTGGTGTGGACAGGAGGAGCCACAACCCTGTTCCTCAACAAGCTATTGCTGGAGTGATGTGGACTTTTCTGTATTCCCAAGAGGAAGGTTTGTCCATTCCTCTGCCAAACTCAGTACCTCTCCCTCCCCTTGTAAAGCTGCTATGGACTAACTCCTTTGTTTGATGATACTTAGAAGGGTGTATTTATACTCTGCAAGACTTGGTGGAACCTCAGGGATCTCACACTTGCACCTTCACCATACTAGTGCTGCTTTGGTATTCTGTTGGGGTTTTGTGTGTGCCTAATAAAGGACCTGGGGAGAGCAATCTCAAATCCTGGGGAAGAGAAATCTCAAACCCACCTGGCTCTCTGCACTGACAGATCTGCTTCCACCACTGCTTTTCCTCAGTGCACAGCTTTGGGCTGACTGTCCCCACTGCTGTCAGTGGGGTACAAATCAAGTTGAGAATCAGTCTGGGTTTGATGCTGCCTTTAGGAAAGGGAAATGGATATTTGGTATCCTGTTCCCATCAGACAAAAACAGTAATGTCTGAGTTGCATATTTAGAGCAAAAGGTTCTTTTGAACTGGATTTTAACCTGGCTTTTGTTATTTTATTTCTTTTTTTTTTTTTTTTTTTTTTTTATTNTTTTTTTTTTTTTTTTTTTTTTTTTTTTTTACAATTTTGACTTCAGATTGTCCAGGTTTGTGACTTAAGGAAAACAAATCCAAACTCTAGAGGCTGTTTCCTGCTGTTTATCACAAGTATTATGCTTTAATAAGTAGTACCATTGGTTACAACAGTTAATATATTGGTATGAGAGGATCCTAATGGATGTTTTGCAGTAACTTTGTATTTAAATAAAGCTGTTTGAAGAGACATTCCAGGCTTGCATGCTTCTTGTTCCAATCTCTTTGCTGTCTTCAGGCATCTGAGAATGTCATAGAATAGTAAGGTTGCAAGAGACCTCAAGGATCATCTAGTTCCAACCCCCTGCCATAGGCAGGGACACCTCCCACCAGTACAGGTCACTCAAGGCCTCACCCAACCTGGCCTTGAACACCTCCAGGGAGGGAGCAGCCACAAACTCCCTGAGCAACCTGTGCCAGTGTCTCACCACCCTCACTGCAAA
>VWZE01021900.1:186560-197675 GCA_013396675.1 Eubucco bourcierii | reverse complement strand
ACTCCAGGTGGGGTCTGAGGAGAGCAGAGTAAAGTGGCAGAATCCCCTCCCTTGCCCTGCTGCCCACACTGCTCTTGCTGCAGCCCAGCACACAGTTGCTGTCTGGGCTGCACTCACACTGCAGGCTCATGTTGAGCTTTTCATCAACCCAGACCCCCAGGGTCTTTTCCTCAGGGCTGCTCTCAGCCATTCCCCACCCAGCCTGCACTTGTGCTTGGGATTGTGCCTACCCAGGTGCAAGACCTTACACTTGGCCTTATTGAATGTCATCAGGTTGACCTCTGCAGCCTGTCCAGGTCCCTCTGGATGGATCCCTGCCCTCTAGCAAGTCGACTGTGCCACACAGCTTGGTGCCATCTGCAAACTTGCTGAGGGTGCACTGATTCCTCTGTCCATGGCACTGACAAAGCTGTTAAACAGCACTGGTGCCAGCACTGACCCCTGAGGGATGCCACTTGGGGTTTGTTTTCATTTCTTTGAACTTTAGGAAACTATTCCTTGATCATTAATGAGAATGGCGAATTTGAACTACACATTAGATCTGCGATGTCATTTTAAGAGAGACTGGATCAGTAAAACTCATTTTTTGGTTTCTGTTCCCTGCTGTATCAATCAGAACCTGGCTAATACTTGAAGTCATTTCCTTTTGTTTTTAACCCTGTTGCCCTGCACTAATCACACTAAGCTTTTACAGGTCTTATGAAAGAGGCCTTCAGAGGTGAGTATCATAGAATGGATTGAGTTGGACGAGACCTTTAAGATCAAGTCCAACCACGAATCCAGCAATGTTAGGTCACCACTAAATCACATCCCTCAGCACTGCCACATCAACATGGCTTTGAAAGCCCCCTCTGGGGCTGGGGATTGCACCACAGCACTGGGCAGCTGGGGTCAGCCCTTGACAGCTCTTTTAGAGAAGATTTTTTTCCTAATATCCAACCTGAAGTTCCACTAGGACAACTAGAGGCTGCTGCTCCTTGCCCTATTCTGTTGTGCAGTCAGAGTTTGGGTGAAGAGCCTCTTCTCACTGGTACCCTGCGATAGGACAAGAGGTAATGGAGGGGAACTACAGGACAGGAAGTTCCACCTCAATACGAGGAAGAACTTCTTTACTGTAAGGGTCACAGCACTGGCACAGGCTCCCTGGAGAGGTTGTGGAGTCTCCTTCTCTGGAGACTTTCAAGACCTGTCTGGGTGCACTCCTGTGCAACCTGCACTAGATTCTATGGTCATGCTCTGGCAGGGGGGTTGGACTCCATGATCTCCAGAGGTCCCTTCTGATCCCTAACATCCTGTGACCCTGTAAAAAGCAAAGGTGAGCTGAAGCCGCCTTTTTGAACATCTCTTTAGCCACCCTACCATACTGGCCCATCTTAATTTCCCTGTGGAATAAAATTACAGAGAGGAACTCAGTGCAGAAATGATGTCTCTCCCCTAAGGAGTGCAGCCTGGATTCTTGAATCCCAGCAAACCCACAGCATCCATCCATCCAAAGGAAGCTGTAAACTGCTGGGCAGTGTCTAACCTGGCTCTGGATGTAAAAGCCAGGCTTGTGTTCTTGCTGGTCTCACCCAGCAAAGCCCAGCAGTTGCAGCATCACAGGATGTGAGATGAAAAGCACTGCTCACCAAAGCAAACCCACTCTGGCAGGGCAGTGTTTCAAGTGTTGCAGAGCATGCAGTGAGACTGAGGACCAGAAGCCCACCAACATGCTTCCTTACCCAAACATCAACCTGTCAGCTTGAAAACGTTGCTCCTCACCTCTGAAATCTCACTTTACTTGGGTAAAAAAAGCTCCAAGCTGCCTGTTCCAGGATGGAATGAGCCAGAAGTACCCAGTTATGAACTTTGAATTTCAGAGGTGCTTAAACCTGGCAGTTTTCCAGTCCAAAGAAACAGCCTGCCAGAAAGTTGAATCACTGAGACATGGTCACAGCTGCTTAGAAGAAAAAAAAAAAAAGAGAGTCTGTATTCTTCATGCTGTGTTCTTCCATGCTCTGGAAGTTTCATTTCAGGTAACACTTCCTACTCAAAAATGCAGAACTTCAACTAGAAAAGAGGGCATGCAAAAGGCAGGCCGTGGGACTACCTACAAAAGGAGGTGAATTTTCAGCTCTACTGAAGACTTCTATTGCACTTCCTAAACATACAGTTAGCAGCTGCTCATCAGGTTGAAAATTCAGGAGGTTCTTGGGCAAGAATTCAAGTGAAGCCCTCGAGGGGCAGCAAAGGTTAACAGTGTGCAGCCATTTGTGCTTCGAGGCTTTCTCACTAACCAGTCCAAGCAAGAGGGATACTTCACTGGAGATGCTTTGTGAAGCCCAAGGGTAGCATTCAGGTTGCAAGTTGTGCTCTCTAACCATGCAGTAGTGCTATTTGGTGTGTGAGGAGCATGGCTTTATCTTTGTGTTTTGAGGAGACAAGGTGAGGGCTGTGTGCTAGCTTCCCTGATTGATCAAATCTCTGCTTGCCAAAATACTGTGCCTTGAAAGAGCTGTGTAGAAACACAAGAGTACATCCAAGTGCCTCCTTCTGAGTTTGGGTGGATCCTAGGATGACATTATTAGCAGTAGGGTTGTTACCTGCACTGCAGAAGCAGGACTTCAGCTTCCTGATTGCTGTGTTAAATTTAATCCTGTGTGTCCTACCTGAGACTTTCAGCTTTAGAGAGATGTCACTGTACAGGATGAGTACTGTCAGCTCTTCCTCAGCCAGGGTACAGCTGTTAGGCCAGCTCAGGCTTCAAGGGAAACTCAAGAAGAAAAGGAAAAGCTGAGCTTTTTGGGACAGGTCTTAAAGTAATTTAGCTGTGAAGCTTAACTGCTGGAGGTTTGCTGTCTGTGTACAGTGCTCCCAAGCAGAGGGAATATGGTGCAGGTTGCTGCAATCTCAAGTGTTTAGCCCTGCCAAACGTAAACTTGATCCACAGAGCATTTCTGCTCCCTTCCCTGAGTGCATGAAAGCATCAGCAGGACTCCAAATGTTAACAGGATTGTTTGGTTTGGTTTTTACTTTTCAGCTGAGTTGGTCTTTTTGCCCTGTGTGATGACTCTGGACACTTCAATACTGCCAAAAGTATTCAGCCTTGTGAACGTATTCTCTCTCTCTCTCCACCCTATAGTAAGGCTCTTTGTACTTCAGCTGCAACAGCTCTTAAACAGGGAGGAGTCTACAAACTTCTACAAAACACCCACGCTGCAAAAGGTTCATTTTATAAAGAGCTGACAAATAGGAAGTTAGAGCAGAGCTGTATCTATTGCTGCTTTCAAGTGGTGGAGCAATGCCTCCGGAGGTGGAGAGAGTGATGTCAGGTCCAGCTTCTTGAAATCTTCATTAGCACTCAATGATGTCAACACCTTCACAGCCCTCTTCAAATCAAACACTGCATGGAGCATGCCCAAAGTGGAAATAGCAGCTTTTGGGGTGTTCTTTGCTGAAGCTTCATCATCCAGGCCATTTTCCAAGACAGAAATCCTGTTCTCTGCAATGACTTTGAGGAAGTTGTAGAATTCTTTGTAGTCTATACCCGTGCAAGACTTCATGATCAACTAGGAAAGAATCAAAAATAGTAATAATTATAATTAAAAAAAAATAAAATCAGCAGTGTACATAGAATCATAGAATGGTAAGGTTGGAAGGGACCTCAAGGATCATCTAGTTCCAACCCCCTGCCATAGGCAGGGACACCTCCCACTAACACAGCTCACTCAAGGCCTCATCCAACCTGGCCTCGAACACCTTCAGGGAGGGAGCAGCCACAACCTCCCTGGGCAACCTGTGCCAGTGTCTCACCACCCTCACTGCAAACAACTTCCTCCTAACATCCAGTCTAAATCTCCCCTCTGCCAGTTTAAACCCATTGCCCCTTGTCCTGGCATTGCAGGACCTTGTCAATAGTCCCTCCCCAGCCTTCCTGTAGCCCCCTTCAGATCCTGGAAGGCTACTATAAGGCCCCCTCGAAGCCTTCTCTTCTGCAGGCTGCAGAGCCCCAACTCTCTCAGCCTGTCCTCAGAAGAGAGCTGCTGCAGCCCTCTGAGCATCTTTGTGGCCTCCTCTGGACTGGCTCCAACACTTCCATGTCCTTTCTGTGCTGGGGGCTCCAGAACTGCACACAGTAATAGAATCAATTCTTTTATTTACTAAATAACTTACTAAAACTTTCTATCACAGTGTGCTGGTTTGAGGCTAGTTGGAATAGTTTAATGAAAAAAATATTAGATTCTAGGTTGTGAAAAGCAAACAGTGGTGATGTCTGCTTCACTCATAGGCTTGCTGAGATGTAGAAAAACAAGGACACAAATGTAGATAAGACAGAGAGACTCTTCTCTGGGAGCTATTCTTGTCTTCTCCTCTCTGCTGTGTAACCTAACTAATCATTCTGCTTCTAACTTCCCTTGCCCATCCTCCAAATTCACCTTGCACATAAGGCAAACTCTGGGATAAGGCAGAGGGGTGGAAAGAAGGTGGAAGGGTGGTTGGGAGCCCCTCCTGGGGACTCTGATTTCTGGGAGGGGAGTTGTGTTTCTGTATTCCCTTTAACTTGTCTATGTCTGTAACTATTCCTGTCTATAGTGTATATCTCTGCTTGTACATTGTGCTGAGCTGTAAACAGAGCTTCAGTCCTTCACTTCCAGCTGGCTGAGTCTAGTCTGGAGGATTTTCATAGAGTGGGGTGTGGGGAACTCCCAAACCATCACACACAGATTCCTGGATTGCATCAGGTTGGAAGGAACCCTCAAAGGCCATTAAAAAAGAAAAGAAAAAAATGTAGGTTTGGGTTGGAAGTGACCTCTGAAGGTCACCTAGTCCAAACTCACTGCAGTCAGCAGGGACATCTGCAACTAAAGCAGGTTGCTCAAAGCTCCCCAGACAACCTGACCTGTTGTGGTACCTGGCATTGTAGGTGCCAATCATCCACAGGGTCCTTCCACTCATTAATTTCCCGCTGGACAGCTGCTAATTCATCCTGCAGGAAGCACCACATGATAGCCACATTGCAGCCATTCACCCAGTTGTGGTTGATGGAAATGGTGTCCTCCTGAAGGAATGAGTGACAGGGGTTGTTAGGCTCAACGTAGGGAAGTGCAGTGAAACAGTTTAACACCAAAGAGGCTGCACAATTATCTTCCTCAGCAAGAAAAATGCTTTCCCTGGCACCAGTGCCACCACAGTGCTGAAAGGTTGCCTCCTTCAGGTTACCTAGAGTTTGCTATGGGGCCTGGAGCAATGTGGTCTAACAGGAGGTGTCCCTGCCACAGTAGGAGGGTGAGAACTACATGACCTTTAAGGTCTCTTCCAACCCAAACAAACCATTCTGTAATTCCCTCATTCCATGATTCTAATGTCCTTAGCACAGAATTGCAGAATGGTTTGGGTTAGAAGGGACCTTTAGAAGTCATCTGCTCCAACTCCTCTGTAGTCAGCAGGGATATCTGCAACTACAGCAGGTTGCTCACAGCCCCAGACAACCTGATCTGGAGTGGTTCCAGGGATGGGGCATTTATCACCTCTCTGGGTAACCTGGGCCAGGGTCTCATCACCCTCAGCATAAAAACATTTCTTCTTTTTAGTCCGAGTTTGCCTCCATTAGCTTAAATCCATCACCCCTTGTCCTGTCACAACAGGCCCTGCTAAAACATCTGCCTCCAGCTTGCTTTCTTTTAAGCACTGAAAGGACTCCAGAAGGTCTCCCTGAAGCCTTCTCTTCTCCAGGCTGAACAAGCCCAACTCTCTCAGCCTGGCCTCACAGGGAGGTGCTCCAACCCCCTTATCACTTTTGTGACTTCCTCCGGACTCACTGCAACAGGTCCACGTGCTGCTAACATCTGTGCCTGCTGCCTGCTTATCTCTCTGCCTGATGAAAAGGATGCTCTCAGCTCTCTTACCAGATTGTAAACCTGATGATGCCATCCACTGGGGATGAAGACTATCTCCCCTGCTTCCTGCACTATTTCAACAGGGGGTTGACTTTGGTCGTAGCGAGGGTAAACACTCTTGTCCTGCAGACTTGGTGCAGTTACATCAAAGGGCAAGTTGCCATGGTGGTCCTTCAGGAACTCCTCCTGCCCTGCAGGGTACAGCAGCCATTTCTTCCTCCCACATATATTGGCTGACCAGCTGTAGGAACGGAAGACATCAGCATGGAATGGAGTCCTGTGGGGCAAATCAGAGGTTTGAGTTAAGATCTGAAAGCTGTAAGGTGAGAATTCAAGAGAATCAGATAGAAACATAGAAATCAATCCCTTGCTGTGCAAAGCTGAGCTGAAATCTTAATTCCAATTGGGTTACGGCCACCAATATTGCAGTGGTTTATATCCTCTGTGCCTCTCCACCAGTCTGTTTTATCATAGAATGGGAAGGTTGGAAGGGACCTCAAGGATCACCTAGTTCCAACCCCCTGCCATAGGCAGGGACACCTCCCACTAGTACAGGTTACTCAAGGCCTCATCCAATCTGGCCTTGAACACCTCCAGGGAGGGAGCAGCCACAACCTCCCTGGGCAACCTGTGCCAGTGTCTCACCACCCTCACTGCAAACAACTTCCTCCTAACATCCAGTCTAAATCTCCCCTCTGCCAGTTCAAACCCATTGCCCCTTGTCCTGGCATTACAAGACCTTGTCAATAGTCCCTCTCCAGCCTTCCTGTAGGCCCCTTCAGATACTGGAAGGCTACTCTAAGGTCCCCTGGAAGCCTTTTCTTCTCCAGGCTGCAGAGCCCCAACTCTCTCAGTCTGTCCTCATAGCAGAGCTGCTGCAGCCCTCTGAGCATCTTCGTGGCCTCCTCTGCACCCACTCCAACACTTCCATGTCCTTCCTGTGTTGATGGCTCCAGAACTGCACACAGGACTCCAGGTGGGGTCTGAGGAGAGCAGAGCAAAGGGGCAGAATCCCCTCCCTTGCCCTGCTGCCCACACCACTCTTGCTGCAGCCCAGCACACAGTTGCTGTCTGGGCTGCACTCACACTGCAGCCTGTCCAGGTCCCTCTGTATGGATCCCTGCCCTCTAGTAAGTTGCCTGTGCCACACAGCTTGGTGCCATCTGCAGACTTGCTGAGGGTGCACTGATTCCTCTGTCCATGGCACTGACAAAGGTGTTAAACAGTTTTGAGTTCTGTCCCAACAATATGTCAACAGGAGTTTCTGTCATGTGAACTGATGAGAAGCCTACAAATGCACCTTTATCACTAGAGTGGGACTTCATTTTTCACCTATAAAATAGTTGACCAACTCAGCAGTGCACTGAGGCACCCCAAGTCCCTCAGCTGCTCTTCACCAGACCTGTTCTCCAGACTCTTCAGCAGCTCTGTTGCCCTTCTCTGAACCTGCTCCAGCACCTCTGTGTCCTTCTTGGAGTGAGGGGCCCAAAACTTAGCTTAGTCCTCAAGGTGCAGCCTCACCTTTGTCTAGTCCAGGGGCACAACCCCTGCCCTGTTCCTGCTGGCCACAGTATTTCTGATACAAGCAAGGTGCTGGTGGCCTTCTCAGTCACCTGAGCACTTTGCTGTCCTGATGGATGCTATTAACCTTAAAACACAAAAGAGGAGCTAAGGATGCCAGCAGCCACTCTTCCTTACCAGGAGCCTTTAGGACCCATGTAGACAAAGCGGTAATCATCCACAGCTACAGCATCCCAGTACTCATTCAGCCAGTCAGAGGAGAAATACACAGGGGTGGTATAAACATCCTGAGCAGGGAAAGCTCTGAAAAAGACAAGGTGTGGGCAATGGACCTCAGAAAAATGCACCATTGCTCCTTTTACCTCAGCACCCAAAGCAGAGACACAGCCAGGTCTCTAACAGGCTGTCAGTCCTTCGCTGTCATCTCCTTTATAGCACTGCCAAGGCTGAGTTGTATGCAAAATCCACACACTGATGCTCTCCTGTCTGCCAGGAAAGCTGTGAAGGTTAACTGCTGCTTGGGAGACTCCTCCTGATGGCAAAACCAGCTCCTAACAGATACATTCTCTGCAGGTGAGACACCTGCTGGATGATAGTTAGAGGTGTGAGCGTTAGGATGCAAGGCAGCGGTTGGAAGAGACCTCCAAGCTCATCCAGCCCAACCTATCCCCAGCCCTAGTCAATCAACCAGACCATGGCACTAAGTGCCCCATCCAGGCTTTGCTTCAACACCGCCAGGGACAGCAACTCCACCACCTCCCTGGGCAGCCCATTCCAATGCCAATCACTCTCTTTGGCAACAACTTCCTCCTAACATCCAGCCTAGACCTCCCCTGGCACAACTTGAGGCTGTGTCTCCTCATTCTGTTGCTGGGTGCCTGGCAGAAGAGCCCAACCCCACCTGGCTACAACCTGCCTTCAGGTAGCTGTAGAGAGCAATGAGGTCTGCCCTGAGCCTCCTCTTCTGCAGGCTGCACACCCCCAGCTCCCTCAGCCTCTCCTCACAGGGCTGTGCTCCAGGCCCCTCACCAACTTTGCTGCCCTTCTCTGGACACCTTCCAGTACCTCAACATCTCTCTTGAATTGAGGAGCCCAGAACTGGACACAGCACTCAAGGTGTGGCCTGACCAGTGCTGAGCACAGAGGCAGAATAACCTCCCTGCTCCTGCTGGCCACACTGTTCCTGATCCAGGCCAGGATGCCATTGGTTCTCCTGCCCACCTGGGCATACTGCTGCCTCATCTTCAGCTACTCTCTACCAGTACCCCCAGGTCCCTCTCTGCCTGGCTGCTCTCAGTCCCTCTGTCCCTAGCCTGTAGCACTGCTTGGGGTTGTTGTGGCCAAAGTGTAGAACCCTGCTCTTAGGCTTGTTACATCTCATCCCATTGCCCACTGCCCAGCCATCCAGCTTGTCCAGAGCCCTCTGCAGAGCCCTCCTGCCATCCAACAGAGCCACACCTGCTCCCAACTTGGTGTCATCTGCAAACTTACTGATGATGGACTGTGTTTGTCCTTATTGAAGCTCAGAAGATTTGTCTTCACCCAGCTCTCCAGCCTGTCCAGCTCTTGCTGGATGGCTGCACAGCCTATCAGTTAAAACACAGATGACAAAAGAGAAAGCTCAGGACTGTCAGTCTCTCTAAAAAGCAATAGCCTTGCTGTGTGAAGCACACCAAGAACAGCACTCTTTAAGACTGATATTTTGCTGGGGAGGTGGTAACAAACAGCACTGCAGCCATTTAAACCCTCAGACATGACCACTAAGGCCCCAGGACAGCTCCTTGCTGTGTGCAGGGCTTCCCACAGTGCTCTCTTACCTGCTCAGGTGCCAGTCCTTCAGGTAAAGGCAGCCTCGGGAGGAGCGGTAGCCATTCCTAATGTACTCTTTCCAGTACTTGATGTACTCCTTGAAGGGAAGCTGCTCCTTTGGGTTGGAGTTGTACTCCTTGACATCACAGTTGGCAACAGGAACTACAGCTTCTCCTGAAACAAAAACTCTTTGAGCCCATGTAGGGATAAAAATGACAGAATGGTTGGGTTTAGAAGGGACTTTTGGAGAGGATCTAGTCCAACTCTTCTGCTAAAACAGGGTCATGCACAGCAGCTTGCCCCACATCACAGAATGGTTTGGATTGGAAGGGACTCTAGAAGTCATCTACCTCCAACTCCCCTGCCATGGGGTGGGGGGACACACTTCCCACTAGACCAGGTTGCTCAAGGCCCCATCCAAAGTGGCCTTGAACACTTCCAGGGATGGGGCATCCACAGCCTCCTTGGGAAAGCTGTTCCCATGTCTCACCACCCTCTTCTACCTTAAAGTCACCCCCCTTCACCTTATTGCTACAACCCCTTGTCCTCAATCACAAAGTCCAGGTGGGTTTGGAACCCCTCCAGAGAAGGAGACTCCACAATTTCTCTGGGCAGCCTGCTTCCCATCTCTGGCACCCTCACACCAAGGAAGTTTCTCCCCATGGTCACCCTGGAACATTCTAGGTTCCAGATTGTGCCCATTGTCCCTTGCCACGTTGCCAGACCACTGAAAAATATCTGTCCCCATCCTCTTGCACCCCAGCCTTTAGCTCTTGCCAATCATTGAGAAGATGCCCTCTCAGGCTGCTGTTCTCCAGGCTCAACAGCCCCAGGTCTCAGAACAATTGATGCTGACACTGAACTCCCTTAACCCTACCCACTGCAGCAGCCTCTAACACCTGGGCCCTACAATGCTAAGTACAGCACAAGCACATAAAGCAGCAAACCCTCACCCAGCTCTTACTTCCAGCACCACTGGTCTAGGAGCACATCATTTGTGTCAGAAGCTATTTCTTTAATGAGACTTGAATTTTCCTACATGAAGAGTGGGGTATGGTTCCTGTTACACATACCAATATCGAATCAGAGAGGACTTCTGCTTGGGAAAGCCCTTTAAGATCACCCAGTCCAACCATTCTCTTTAACAAATCTGCAGCTAAACCATGTCCCCGCAGCTTTTAAACACCTTCAGGGATGAGGATTCCAACACCTCCCTGGGGAGCCTGTTCCAGTGTTTGAGAACCTTTTGAGCAAAGAAGTTTCTCCTAATGTCCAACCTAAACCTTCCCTGGGGCAACTTGAGATCATTTCCTGTCATCTTGTGTTTTACAGTCTGAAGAGCTATTTTACTGTAGAGGTAGAATAACTTCCTCTTGCCTTGATGGGTGGCTGCTCTGGTTGAAGTCAAGCAGGTGTATAAATTGTGATGGCTATAATGGAAAACACTTTTTAATTTTATTTCATTATGAGGATACATTTGAGATTGGAACCTACAAAATACACAGAAAATAGAGACTGAACACGAAATATTGGAATGGATTGCCCAGAGAAGCTGTGGATGCCTCATCCCTGGAGGTGTTTAAGACCAGGTTGGATGAGGCTTTGAGCAATTTGGTCTAGGGGTAGGTGTCCCTGACCCATGGCAGGGATGTTTAGAACTGAATGGTCTTTGAAGTCCCTTCCCACTCAAGGCATTCTATGAAAATGAACATAATGACTTTGAGCAAAGCCTGCAGAATTGCTTGATTTTTGTCTAGTGGTTCTATTTTCAAGACTAAAGAAGAAAAAGCTGGCATTTAGCAAACACATTTTAATGAGGAATGTGAGGAAAAGGCCCTGGGGGTCTGGGGTGATGAAAAGCTCAACATGAGCCTGCAGTGTGAGTGCAGCCCAGACAGCAGCAAGAGCA
>VWZE01021900.1:138256-176472 GCA_013396675.1 Eubucco bourcierii | reverse complement strand
CCAAGGTCCTTTTCCTCAGGGCTGCTCTCCAGCCAAAACCAATATATATGTATATATATGTGTATATATAGATATATGTATATATATGTGTGTGTGTGTGTGTACTTATATATATAAGTGTGTATATATATATATATATATATATATGAAGTATGGATTTAGGGTGTAAGTTATGGGCATCTTGGCCACCCCATGGATGCTGACCAGGTCAGTATGTACCATCAGAACATAAGATATTGTGTAGTTCCCTCTTTGACTTCCTACACATCTCATAGATGGTTTATGGTAAAATATGATGATGGTGCTCATAGATATCTCCTCAATTTCTGATGTCTGTGGAGAGGGAGTACTGCATCCAGCTCTGGAGCCCTCAGTATAGGAAGGACATGGACCTGATGGAGCCATGAAAATGGCATTCACCTGGTTTAGTGCTGAGTTGATTGTTGGACTTGATAATCTTAAAGATCCAATGTTTCTGTGATTCTGCTATTTCATGATTAAGATTGTGGCAGCTCCCTCCCTGGAGGTGTTCAAGGCCAGGTTGGACAAAGCCTTGGATGACCTGTACTAGTGGGAGGTGTCCCTGCCTGTGGGAGGGGATTAGAACTGGGTGATCTTTGAGGTCCCTTCCAACCTCACCATTCTATGATTCTGTGATTAAGAAAGTGAATTATTCTCTGCTACTTGGTGCATTGTAGGTTTGGTTTAGTAGAAGTCCAAAGCAGTTAGTAAAGTTTGTGAGCAGTGTTGTAATATTTGAAGGTCTACAGCTATGAGTATCTTTGTAGGAGCTGTTACACCTGCATGAAGAAACAAACAAAGTTCAAACTGGTTGTTTTTGGAAGAAACATCTGTTTTCAGACGGATATCATGTCTGAAAGAGAGTGTTGATTTCACAATGGCTCTGGTGATATTCTCCAGCCCCTTTCATGAAAAGCCAAGACAACTGAAAGCTTCAGCAAGAGCTTTTCAAGATCTGGAGCAATAAACAATGAGTAGGAAAATAAATACCTGCTCATTGTTTTTGGAAAGGAGTTTTGGTTTGGGTTCAGATGCACTGGGAGGTATTATTTGTCCTCAGGACTCTGAAGAGCTCAATGCTTTGATTTTAAAAGAAAAAAAAAAAAAAAGCAAAAATAAAGGAAGGTAGTGACCAAATGTTAGCTGAGAGGCTGTTTTATCTGCAGCATGGAGAGTTTGGCCAGCTTGCCTGCAGGCTGCAGTGCAGCCCTGAAGCCATCAGTGAAACTATGTTCTAGTTGCTGGTGGTGGTTGAGGTCTTGTAATGCTTTTTGCATGTATAACAGGTTTTGTGCAGGAGGAAACAGTGAGAGCAGCCCTCTGGAGAAGGACTTGGGATTACTGGGGGGTGAAAATCAGGACATGAGCTGGTAATTGTGCTCCCAGCTCAGCACCAGCCAGCTGTGTCCTGGGCCGATCCCCAGCAGTGTGGGCAGTAGCTGGATAGAAAGGATTCTGCTCCTTTGCTGCACTCTGCAGAGACCTCACCTGCAGTGCTGGGGCCAGCTCTGGAGTCCTCAGCACAGCACAGACAGGGACCTGTTGGAGTGGAGCCAAAGGAGCCCACAGCAATGCTGGGAGGGCTGGAAGGACTCTACTGTGAGGCCAGGCTGAGAAAATTTGGCTTGTTCAGCCTGGAGAAGAGAAGGTTCCAGGGAGATATTTTGGTGGCCTTTCAGTGCTTCAAGGGGACAATCAGAAAGCCGGGGACAGAGTTTTGGGCAGGGCCTGCTGTGACAGGGCAAGGGGTGATGGTTTGAACTGAGAGAGGTAGATTCAGGCTGGAGAGAAGGAAGGAATTCTTTTATGCTGAGTGTGGTGGGACCCTGGTGCAGGTTGGCCAGAGAGCTGGTAAATTCCCCATTTCCTGGAATCATTCCAGGCCAGGTTGTTTGCTGGCTCTGTGCTCTAGTTGCAGATGTCCCTGCTGACTTCAGGGGGTTGGATTAGACTTTTAAATGTCTCTTTCAACCTAAAACATTCTATGATTCTGATTTTAGTTCAGGTATATGAGTGTCAGGGATTAGTTCTGGGGTGGCCTCTAGGTGAGTTTCAGAGGCTCTTTACGAACCTCCTCTGCCTTTGCAAAGCAGACAAGAAAGGGAATAAGAGAGTAAAACTCCCTTGGGTGCAAATTGTCCCTTGAGAGTTGATTCCTTCATAGGAGGCCAGAGAATTGGGCTGGAGCTTTTGTTAGGGCTGTGCAGTAGAAAAATCCAGAGTGTGAATCAGACATTGCCCAGGCAGGATGTAAGTCCCTGGGGAAAAAGGGGAGGAGAACGATAAAGTGGTATAAATTAAGGCTCAAAGCTCTCCAGAAGAAGTTCCCACAATGTGAACAGAGGCTTAGGCTTGTCACACCAAAGCTGCTCCTGGCTAAGTGAACACAAAGGCTTTTC
The DNA here is from genome assembly GCA_013396675.1 of Eubucco bourcierii. Lineage (NCBI taxonomy): Eukaryota > Metazoa > Chordata > Aves > Piciformes > Ramphastidae > Eubucco > Eubucco bourcierii. The sequence goes on along the minus strand of VWZE01021900.1, from coordinate 174,052 downwards.
TCATGCTGAGTGTGATGAAACAAACCCATATAGTAGGAATTTAATGACTTTTCAGAGGCTATGACACAGGCAGAAGCTGTTGTAGCCCTCAGCTACCTTGTTTTAACTCTTTCTTACAGCAAGAAGAGAGCAAATATGCTTTGTAGTCTGCAGAAATGATGAGATCAGGCTATTTGTTTCTGTTTAGTTACAACAGGTAGGATAGAGCAAGGCTTTTAATTTGGAAGTTAATGTCTGCTAGCAGGGCTTAGAATAATAGAATCACAGAATGGTAAGGTTGGAAGCAACCTCAAGGATCATCCAGTTCCAACCCCCTGCCATAGGCAGGGACACCTCCCACTAGCACAGCTCACTCAAGGCCTCATCCAGCCTGGCCTTGAACACCTCCAGGGAAGGAGCTGCCTCAGCCTCCCTGGGCAACCTGTGCCAGTGTCTCACCGCCCTCACTGCAAACAACTTCCTCCTAACATCCAGTCTAAATCTCCCCTCTGCCACTTCAAACCCATTGTCCCTTGTCCTGGCATTACAAGACCTTGTCAATAGTCCCTCGCCAGCATTCCTGTAGCCCTGTTCAGATACTGGAAGGCTACTATAAGGTCATCTCAAAGCCTTCTCATCTGCAGGCTGCAGAGCCCCAACTCTCTCAGTCTGTCCTCACAGCAGAGCTGCTGCAGCCCTCTGAGCATCTTTGTGGCCTCCTCTGGACCCGCTCCAACACTTCCATGTCCTTCCTGTGCTGAGGGCTCCAGAACTGCACACAGGACTCCAGGTGGGGTCTGAGGAGAGCAGAGCAAAGGGGCACAATCCCCTCCCTTGCCCTGCTGCCCACACTGCTCTTGCTGCAGCCCAGCACACAGTTGCTGTCTGGGCTGCACTCACACTGCAGGCTCATGTTGAGCTTTTCATCACCCCAGGCCCCCAGGTCCTTTCCCTCAGGGCTGCTCTCCAGCAGGGCTTTGTCAACCCTTTTCTGTGTTGAACTTCAGTTGAACCTCCATTTCAGAATTCAGCCCTAACTCTGTGCCATTTCACCTTCTGTTACTGTAGAACTTTCTGTTACATCTCATTTGGTCTGGCTTTTTTTCCCCATCTTCACTTTATTTAAGCCACATTGCAGCATCTTCAGAGGGCAGCAGAGAACTCCAGACCCCTTATTCATGTCCAATGCTATCTACACAAATATCTGATAGTCAAGTTTAGCTGGAAATAGGTTCCAGGAACACTTCATTCTGCTTCTGCTATCCATGAATTGAGTGGCTGACTCCCAGTAGGACTTTTCCAGCTTTTCCTAGCAGATGAATTCCTTTTGGCAGGTCTGTTTTGAATCTGGGACAGAACTTTGATGGCTAGTAAACAAATTGTGTTCAGTTAGGTCTTGCTCTTCCAGATCAGGCTTTGTCTGCAGCCAACTCAAACAGCCCTTTAAAACTGCAGAGTCTTCTGTAGACACTCTCTGATTCTCTCCTGGAAAAGAAATCATTACAAAAACCATCTTGAGAGCAGCAATGCTTTGATGCATGTTTTATCAGGCAGTACCATTCTGGAGCAGCCTTAAAAGCAAATTAAATCAAGCTGGCTCTCCAAAAGAGCAGTGAAGCAGCAAGACTTTGTATTGTGGTCTGGTAAGGATCATAAAATCTCAGAATTGTTTCAGTTAGAAAAAGATCTCTAAGATCATGGAGTGCAACCCTCAGCCTGAGACCACCTTGGCCATTAAACCATGTCCCAGACTGCCATGTCCACATGTTTCTTGCATTGCTAGGATTAAGAAGACTGTGGCCAACATGTCAAGGGAGGTTCTCCTACTCCTGTGCTCTAATCAGGCCACATTTGGAGTCCTATGTCTAGCTCTGGGCTCCACAGTTCAAGGGAGACAAGGCACTACTGGAGGCTACAAAACTGCTGAGGGGCCTGGACCATCTCTGGGAGGAGGAAAGGCTGAGAGACCTGGAGAAGAGCAACCTGTGAGGGGGTGTTCTCAATGCTGATCAATGAACATGCCATGCTACTAGAAAATACAACAGAAAGATCATAACCTCCATAGAAAGCAAGCCAGGAAGAGACTTTTTACAAGGGCCTTGCTGTGATAGGATAAGAGGGAATGGTTTGAAACTTGAGAAGGGCAGATTTAGACTGGAGATTACAAAGAGATTTATTTCAGTGAGAGTGGTGAGACACTGAACAGGTTGCCCAGGGATGTTGTGCATGTTCCCTTGCTGGAGGTGTTCAGGGCCAGGTTGGATGAGGCCTAGAGCAACCTGGTCTATTGGAAGGTGTCCCTGCCCATGATAAAGGGGTTGGAAGTAGATGATCTTCAAGATCCCTTCCAATCCAAAGCATTCTGGCATCTTCCTTGAGAACAGCTGTGCAATTGCTCCATCAAGGGAGCCAGTCCAGTTCCTGCTAAGCTATGGCACCAGTTTGCCAACAAGGACACCCCTTTCCTTCAGGAGCTACACCAACAGTGAGGCAGACACTAGATGTCTCTGCTGGGCTTTCCAGCCTCAGCCTCACACTGGCAATGGGAGTTGGGGACAAAGCAAGAGGTGGCATCAGGCTGTGGGGCTGGGCTATCAAGGTGTAGGAAAAGGCTGTGGTGGTAATGGCCAAGTGGAAACACGGAGGTAGGTAAAAGGCAGCATTAGCTGAAGAGCAGATGGGTGTACATTGACCTGAATGAATCCAAGGTGGAAGCTGGATTTCTCAAGATCACAACAATGAGATCCCAAAGTGTTAGCAAAAGCTGGGTTTTGGAATGGGCAGATCCTGATGAAGATGTGGATAGGGCTCGAGGAGCGAAATAACGGAGGCTTGGATTCAGTATTAAGAAATCTTTGCATCCGTGGTGATTTGCTTTGAATTGGTGGGGCAGCACAACCCTCCTGCTGGCTTCCACTCTTCTAACACTCTCTTTCCTCTGCTAGGTTGTTGACTGAGCTGGAATCTCCTTCTTGGTGGCCGTTTAGCAGCAAGCTCTGGAAAGCTCCTTTGGAAGCCAAGCCAAAGGAAACTGCCACAGTTTCCGATTCAAAGAACCAGGAAGGAATCCTAATTAGAATTCCAGTTATTATCACCCACAGAACAGACTCGAATGTCAAGCCAGGAAAACTCACTCTCTTTGCTTCTGGTTTGGAAATCAGTGACTGCAATTCTCAGGTCATTCACAGGTTTGAATCCAAGGAGGTGGATGACATCAGAGTTCATACACCGTACGAGATCAGCGTCCGTCAGAGGTTCATTGGGAAGCCTGACACCTCTTACAGGCTCCTGTCAGCAAAGATGCCAGAAGCAATCCCCATCTTGGAGATGCAGTTTAGCAAGAAGATACAGTTTTTAGAAGATGCCCTAGGATTTGCTGGTGCCACAAAGTCTCCTCAGATGGATTTGGGGACCTCCATTTGGCAAGCAGGTATGTGACGGACAAAGCAATCCAACTCTAAGCAGATGACAGAAATAGGTCTCCCTGTTTTAGTCCAGTTGGATGTACTTTCTCCCATAGAATAGTTTTGGTTGGAAGAGAAATTTAAGATCATCAAGTCCACCCTTGAACCCAGCACTGCCAGAGCACCACTAAACCATGCCCCTCAGTACCACACCTCCACAGCTCTGATACCCTCCAGGGATTAGGACTCCACCATAGCCCTGGGCAGCCTGGGCCAGGCCTTGACAGCCCTTCTAGGGAAGAAACTGTTCTTCATGTCCAGCCTGAACCTTGCCTGGGGCAGCTTGAGGCTGTTTGCTTTTGTCCTGTCACTTGTTCCTTTGGAATAGGGCCTGAGCCCCACCTGACTCCAACCTCCATTGAGAATAGAGTTGTAGAGAGTCAGAAGGTCTCCCCTCAGCCTCCTTTTCTCCAGGCTCAACAACCCCTCCTGAGGAACAACTCAGCTGCTCCTCATGAGACTTTTGCTCCAGAGCCTTTGCTTCTTTGTCCTTCTCTGGACCTGTTCCAGCCCCTCAATGTCCTACTTGGAGTAAGGGGCCCAAAAGTGAACCCAGAATTCAAGGTGTGGCCTCACCAGTGCCCAGCCCAGGGGTATGCTCATCACAGCATTGCTGATCCAAGCCAGGATACTGTTGGCCTTCTTGGCCACCTGGGCAATGCTGGCTTATTTTCAGCTGCTGTTCACCAACACTCCAGGTCCCTTTAGCTTTAATTCTTCTTTCTTACTACTATTGCTCCTAAAATTCCATGGAAGGCTTTTTTTTTTTTTTTTCTTGTTTGCAATCCAACCCTGAGTTCATTTGGTGAATTTTTGTCTGCTAGGAATTTATTTCTATCAGCACACTTGAATCCTCTTTTCTTCCTAGTTAGTGAGACAAGACTAAATTGGTGGATGGGTTGATTGCCAGGATGTTCAAAAAGTAGTGGGAAAATGATACAATAAAACAAGGATTAGTTAATTTCTGTGCAGCAAGGTAAAGCTGGAGTTTGGAAGGAAGGATAATGTCCTCTTGTTGACTTGTTGTCAAGGGCCATAGCTTGGAAAAGCTTGTTAATAGTGAAGGAAGTTAAGTCTTGGACAGCTGGCACAAAAATGTCAGCACAACAACTTAGAGGGAAAAACAACCTGCTGCTTTCTTAAGCACAGAGTTATTCCAGCAAATTGGTGTTCAGTTCCTGATGGTCTTAAGGCTGGTTACATAAAATAATTGGTTATACAGCCCTACTGTGCTTAATTTCCCACTGCTCTGCTCTGTTTGCATCTGAGTCAGTCACTCAAGGCTGTTGCTCTCCTACCCCCACCTGCATCTGGACTGTTTAATTTGGAAATGTCAGTAAAGAAAACTGAAGCTTATGGAAATCCTGACTTCTTCAGCTCCACCAAAAACTCTTGTTTATTCCTCCTCCGGAGCCTGTCACCATCTGCTTTCTGTCACAAGGTGGCACTCATGGACTGTGTTTCCTCCTCTGGGTTTTTTTTCGCAGACTGGAAATACTGATTGCTAATTTTGAGTTCTTTTTTTTCTTCTTTTTTTTTTTTTCTTCCCCCTCTCTAAAAGCAGGGGAGGAAGAAAGCTCTGTGTTACACATGCCTGCCTCTGTGCCCACCTATCAGACAATGCTGCTATTGGAAGGGGCCCCAAGGATCATCTGCTCCAACCTTTCAGCCTTTCCATAAGATACACCTGTGTGTTTTCAGATAGCAAACACTGCTTCAGGGATTTACAGGGAGGGATATACTTGCAGCAGTAAAATCATAGAACCCCAGCATGGTGAAGGTTAGAAGGGACCTCTGGAGATCAGCCAGTCCAACCCCCCTGCTAAAGCAGGAGCACCCACAGCAGCTTGCCCAGCATCACAGTGCCCAAGGTGGATTTGGAATCTCTGCACACAAAGAGACTCCACAACCTTTCTGGGCAGCCTGGGACAGGGCTCCAGAACCCTCACACCAGAGAATTTTCTCCTCCTCTTCAGATGGAACCTCCTGGGTTCCAGTTTGTGCCCACTACCCCTTGTCTTGTCACTGCATACAACTGGGAGAGACTGGCCCCAGCCTCTTGCCTGCCATGGTCCCTTCAGCTCTTGCTGAGCATTGATCAGATTCCCTCTGAGTCTGCTCTTCTCCAGGCTCAACAGCCCCAGGGCTCTCAGCCCTTTCTTCTCCCAGAGATGCTCCAGGGCCCTCAGCATCTTTGTAGCCTCCACTGGACACTCTGCAGCAGTTCCCTGTCTCTTTTGAACTGGAGAGCCCAGAACAACTCAATGAACTACCTCAGAGAATTCTTTGCCCTCATTGGTGCAGCTCAGAGCCACAGACCTTTCCACACTGATCACAGTCTCATCTGGATTCTGTTTGTTTATCCTGGTTCTGCTTTATTGCTTGTTAGTAGAAGTAAATTAAAAAAAAAAATCATCTTCCCTAATAGTTTTGACTTGATTCCACCTACAAGAGAAAGTTGTGATGAGTTTTAGACACACCAGGTTATCTGAAGGTATTTTTTACCTGCTTTGCACATCTTTTCTGTCTAAGTTTTCTTCTATGGAGCAAGCCACAAGGGTATTGAAAATGCCCAGGGCAGAGCAGTGAGGCTTGGTTTGTAACAGAGGTTAGCATAAAATCATTTTGGTTGGAAAAGACCTTTAAGATCACTGAGTCCAACCATTCTCTAGCTCTGCCAAGTCTGGTGCTAAACCATGTCCCTCAGCACCACATATCTGTGTGTTTTAAACACCTTGAGGGATGGAGATTTAACCACCTCCTTGGGCAGCCTGGTTCAGTGTTTGAGAACCCTCTCAGTGAAGAAACTTCTTCTAATGTCCACCCTAAATCTTCCCTTGGGCAACTTGAGTCCATATCCTCATATCCTGTCCGTTTACTCAGAAAAAGAGAGGTTCTTCAGTCCTTCATCCAGCCAATACTTCCCTAGCCAATAATATCCTCCATAATCATAGAATCATAGAATGGTTAGGTTGGAAGGGACCTCAAGGATCATCTAGTTCCAACCCCCTGCCATAGGCAGGGACACCTCCCACTAGCACAGCTCACTCAAGGCCTCCTCCTACCTGGCCTTGAACACCTCCAGGGAGGGAGCAGCCACAACCTCCCTGGGCAACCTGTGCCAGTGTCTCACCACCCTCACTGCAAACAACTTCCTCCTGAAAACAGCTACCCAGGGATTAAAAATCACAACAAATCCTGTGGTGCTTCTGCAGTATAACAATCTAGGGCAGTTCTGTCTCAATCCTGTAGCTCAAGACTGAACATTCACAGGTTTTAATCCCTTTAGAGGCTGCTGAGTTTTTCCTGCTTACCCTTGTGTCCTCCTTATGTTGAGTTTCCAGCACTTTGTTAGAGGTGTGGTGGCTTCTCACCCTCAGTGTGGTGGCAGTGAGTCTTACAGTCCAACAGAAACAAAGCAAACTTAACCTTCTTTTCTTTTTTGAAGTGTTTCTACCTTTCTAATCAACTCTCTCTCTTAATTAGAAAATAGCTGAGAAAAGCCAAATTCCTCCTTCAGCTCATTCTGGTTTATGTGCCTTCATCTCATTCTGATTTATGTGCCTTCATCTCATTCTGGTTTATGTGTTATCTCCTCCTCCCATCTTGTCCTCATCGAGATTAAGAGAGTGAAATGGGAGAGATTTGGGGCTTTGAATGAAATCATTAGCATATGGTGACACTCAGCTGATAAGAAACACAAAGAATCTCATCTGGCTCTTGGCTACAGTAGGAAGGTCTGTGTCTGAGGGAAACCAAACCAGTAATTTACTGTGAGCAGCATTTTCAGTGCCTGGTTCTTCCCCCCTCCAAAACCAAGGAGCATTTGCACAGGGTAACACTAGCACAGTGAATGACTCACTTGTCTTAAATCTTGATGGTGCCTCAGTCTAGTGACTCTCAGGCTGATAAACAAATAATTCCAGGGATTAGGAGTTTGCAGTAATTACTTGAGAGGGATTAAGGGTTTGGGACTTTGGCTTCAGCTTTTGTCTCCCTTTTCACAGGAGTAGTAGTGCTATCCAAAGTGGTTGGGTGGGTGCTGTCAGTTGGGCAGCCAGCTGGGTACCAGCTGGAACCTTTCAGCTCCATCTGACCACCAGGAAAAAAATTCTTTGTTGTGAGGGTGCTGGAACCCTGTCCCAGGCGACCCAGAGAGGTTGTTTTCTTGTGTGGAGAGATTCCAAACTCCCCATGCCATTGTGGTGCTGGGCAAGCTGCTGTGGGTGTCCCTGCTCTAGCAGGAGGTTGTATTGGCTGATCTCCAGAGGTCCCTTCCAACCCCCACCATGCTGTGTTTCCATGAAGAGCTCTGTGTCCTGACACAGAGTTCTGGCATCTTCCATCCTGCTTTCTGTCCTGATGTACACAAGAGCTGCTGTCATTGTGCTTTGCTGGGCCAGGCCACGTACTCACAGGTGGCAGTTGGAGTGTTAACTTACTTCTTAGTGTTCTTCTAAGTGGGAGAGGCAATAGCACCCTGCCTAGCATCAGCAGCAGTGTGGCCAGCAGGACCAGGACAGGGACTGTGCCCTTAGACTGGGCACTGGTGAGGCCACAGCTTGAATTCTGGGGTCAGTTTTGGGCCCCTCACTCCAGGAAGGACTCTGAGGAGCTGGAGTGGGTCCAGAGCAGGACAACAAAGCTGGTGAAGGGTCTGGTGCACTGGTCTGAAAGGAGCACAGGTCTGGTGAGGAGCATCTGAAGGATCTGGGTTTGTTGAGTCTGGAGAAAAGGAGACTGAGGGGAGACCTTCTGGCTCTCTGCAACTGCCTGAAAGGAGACTGGAACCAGGGGGGAGTCAGTATCTTCTCCCAAGGGGCAAACAGTAGGACAAGAGGAAACAGCCTCAAGCTGCCCCATGGGAGGTTTAGATTGGGCAAGAGGAACTATTTCTTCCCCAAAAGAGTTGTGAAGATCTGTTTGAGGCTGCCCAGGTCAGTGTTGGATTCGCCACACCTGTATTTAAAAGCCTTGAAGATGTGGTTCAGAGGGCCATGGTTTAGTGATGACCTGGCAGTGCTGGATTGATGGACTTAAAGCTCTCTTCCACCCCAAATGATTCTGCAATTCTATGTTCAAAGCACTTCTGGGAGCTGTGTGTCTCAATTACTTAGCACCATCTGAATCACAGGTACCAACCTTTCCTTGCAGCATGCTCCTGGTACTGGGCAGTGTCAGACACCAGAGTAAGAATTGGGAATTTCCTTGCAGCATGCTCCTGCTACTGGGCAGTGTCAGACACCAGAGTAAGAACTGGGAATTCCCTTGCAGCATGCTCCTGGTACTGGGCAGTGTCAGACACCAGAGTAAGAACTGGGAATTTCCTTGCAGCATGCTCCTGGTACTGGGCAGTGTCAGACACCAGAGTAAGAACTGAGAATTTCCTTGCAGCATACCCCTGGTACTGGGCAGTGTCAGATACCAGAGTAAGAATTGGGAATTTCCTTGCAGCAACCTTTCTTTGCAGCATGTCCCTGGTACTGGGCAGTGTCAGATACCAGAGTAAGAACTGGGAATCTCTCTTGCAGCCACAGGTCTCCTGGGAGGAGTGGTGCAGCCTGGCTCTCCTGCCAAGGAAGGAATGGACAATGACCAGGTTCAGCTGCAGAAGCATGAGAAGGTCTCCCAGGAAGAAGCAAAAGAGCTTAAACAGGTATACACTGAGATGATTCTGATATGAATTGTTCCACTCCTCCTGCTTCCTTCATAACAGGAATTTTCAGCATCTTGAACAGTCAGTGTCCAGCAAAACATTCCTCTCCCTAAATTGCTTAATCAAACCTGTTACTAAAAGACACTGATAAATTTCTATTTATTTTAAACTATTTTCCACTCAGGGATTATCAGCAAAATCTATTCAGTGACAGGATTATCACCCAAGGAAAAATCCTTAGCCATAACCTCTTTAAGATTAAGAAGCTTAATAATTAAATCATTTTCTGTTTTGTGTGTGTAGGTTTGATTTTGCTTTTTTTTTTTTTTTTTCCCTGTGCTCTCTTATTCATCTTAGCTAAGAAGCAGCAGTTTTATTTCAGAAAACATCCACAAAGCTGAACAAGAGTGTTTTTATAAACACACAGAGAGGACTTGTAGTTAGGAAATGAGCAAATTAATAAAAGGGGAAATAGGCTGGAGATTTACTAGGGAAAAAAATATTTGTTTAAAGTAATGCAGCCTGATATTCTTCCTCTGAATGGCTCTTTCAGGAATTTCTCTCAGAGCTGATGTCCAACATTTTTAGTTAAGAATCTCTTTTTTGTGCTGAAGCACTGAAGTGACTGGAAGGAGAATGGATTTTCTGAGGGTTCCCCCCCCACACACATTAAAACAGGTTTATTATTGATGCTCACAGCCTCATAAGAAGATAGGGTAGAAGATTTAATTTCATGGCTGGAGAGCAGCCCTGAGGAAAAGGATCTTGGAGTCTGGGTTGATGAAAAGCTCAACATGAGCCTGCAGTGTGAGTGCAGCCCAGACAGCAACTGTGTGCTGGGCTGCAGCAAGAGCAGTGTGGGCAGCAGGGCAAGGGAGGGGATTGTGCCCCTTTGCTCTGCTCTCCTCAGACCCCACCTGGAGTCCTGTGTGCAGTTCTGGAGCCCCCAGCACAGGAAGGACATGGAAGTGTTGGAGTGGGTCCAGAGGAGGGCCACAAAGACACTCAGAGGGCTGCAGCAGCTGTGCTGTGAGGACAGGCTGAGAGAGTTGGGGCTCTGCAACCTGGAGAAGAGAAGNTGTTCCAGGCCAGGTTGGATGAGGCCTTGAGTGAGCTGTGCTAGTGGGAGGTGTCCCTGCCTATGGCAGGGGGTTGGAACTGGATGATCCTTGAGGTCCCTTCCAACCTTACCATTCTATGATTCTGTGATTCTGAGAGAGGCAGGACACCACTAGAGAGTGTTCAGTGAAGGCTACAAAGCTGCTGAGGGGCCTGGAGCATCTCTGAGGAGAAAGGGCTGAAAGCCCTGGGGCTGTTGAGCCTGAAGAAGAGCAGACCAAGAGGGGATCTGATCAGTGCTCAGCAACAGCTAAAAGGACCATGGGGAGCAAGAGACTGGGCCAGACTCTTGTCAGTGGTGCCCAGGGACATGACAAGGGGCAGTGGGCACAAACTGGAACCCAGGAGGTTCCATCTTCTTCAGTGTGAGGGTACTGGAGCCCTGTCCCAGGCTGCCCTGGGAGGTTGTGGAGTCTCCTGTGGAGAGATTCCAACCCCCCTCTGGCTACTGTGATCCCAGACAAGCTGCTGTGGGTGCCCCTGCTTTAGCAGGGGGGTTGGACTGGCTGTTCTCCAGAGGTCCTTTCCAACCCCACCATGCTGGGAATGTGTGAGAGTTACAAGCACTTAGGAGTGACTTGAGAGGCTAAAAATGAAACCTTCTTGCAGGAAAAAGCCTATTTGTTAAAACTGACCACAAGACATTTAAGTTAGTGAGAATTTAACCTTTGCAGCTGGTTCATTTCAGAATGGATGATGGACCAGGGAGAGTGTTAAATGGCCACTGTTACTTAAAAGAAAATACTCTGAAGATTAACTGGAGCTGCAAAGACAATTCCAGTGTTTATTTACACCACACCAAGCCAAGAATTTTTAAGCCAGTTAACAAATTGGAGTGAGCTTGTGGGGTGGGATGGGAGGGGAGAGAACCTGACATACCAAACTGACAGGCCATTTTTTGACATGGCCTCATTTGTTTTTTTCCCCTCAGTAATTGCTGAGCACCTGCTCCTTCAGAACCAGGTCTTTAATCATCATTCCAGTCATTAATAATTTTAAGGTAGATTCCATAATTCCTTTTCTTTATCACTGCATAGTTAACACATTTGTGAGACCAAAAATTTCCTCCTGGCACCAAAATACAGTCAAGATCATTTGACTGAAATATCTTATTTGGGCTTTTACAAAATCAAAATGGGCTCTTTACCATGTAATCATTTTCCCTTTCTCATCTTTTAAAGAGCTTATCTCCATGGGCTAGCATTTTATCCAAAAATAACCATGTTCTGAGGCAGCTTTGACCTTCTGCAGGATTTTAAAGGAAGGGATTTGTCAGTTGTAGCAATCTGTTACTCATGCATGCATCCACTTTCTGCAGCTGGTGTGTGTTTAGAAGGACTCCTTGTTCCTGCCTCAAATGTCAACTTTTCAGCACTGTAATTCTGATTTTTTTTAGCCTAACAAACTAAATATGGGATGATAGGTTGTTGGTCCTGGGCTGCTATTGGAGAGACATCGTGCTCTGCCTTGCAAAAAAAAAGGCTTTCTAGGGATTGCTTCCACAGGAACAATTCTTCAGAGGTCACTAATGAGGTCATCCACCAGTTCTTCAGAGCCTGAACATCACCCTTTGGTGGTGCTTGAGCTTATCAAAGGAGTTGGCTGTGGCTGGAGAAGCAGAGGAAACACAGGCCAAGGAGTTCAGCCTCTTTCTGAGTGAGAAGGAGTTCAGCCTCTTCCTGAGTGAGAAGGAGTTCAGCCTCTTCCTGAGTGAGAAGGAGTTCAGCCTTTTCCTGAGTGAGAAGGAATTCAGCCTCTTCCTCATCCTTTGGTGAACTGGGGATGAAACCTCTCATCTGGTACAGACTGTTGTGTCTCCAGCTGTTCCCAGTTGTCCAAGCACTACATTTTCTCCTTGCTCTGAAGCACAAAGCAGAGGGAAATAGTTCAGGATCTTCTGGTTCTGTTAGGGGAGAACTCAGTGAGGTCTAGAGGGAAGTGGAAAGCTGTGGAAGTGAAAGGAAGTGTGACGGAAGGCGAAAGTTCCTACCGGCAGAAGTGGATTTTTAAGGTACAGAGGTTGAGGATGTATGTCTTTGGGGTGCCCAGAAAATCTGTGGCAGAACCACACGTATAAATGACATTTTATAAGCTGGTGGCATAAATCCAAGCTTGTCTCCATGTGAGACTACCCAGTGCCTGAGGAACTGCCCTGAACATAGGCCTTTGGTGGGCTCGTGCCTGCTGTTTGGTAGCAGACAGGAGCATCGCGGTGGGTTTTGGTGGCTTGCTTCACCATCCAGATTCTCTGCTGGCACAGGAGGCCCTGCTGCTGTGAACAGCTGACAGAACTGGAGCAGCCATAACTCCACATCTTGCCATCATTTTGCTTTGCAGTAAATAGTGAGCAGCTTTGGCCAGCCTTCAGATTCCAGTAACTCTTCCCAGCAAAGCTCTGTGGGCCGTGCTGGAAAAGCAACTTAGCCATTTCAAATCCCTTCAGATAGAGGAGCCAACACTCAGCTCAGAGGTGCTGACAGGCAAAGGGTTAAGAGCTTCATTACCAAAATCTCTTTGGCAAAGAGAATTGAAGAGATGAAAGTGGAGCCACTTGCCTTTTATTTTTGTTGTGTGAGTAACCACACCACCCTCACCCTGCTGCCTTTGGAGGCAGAGCCTAATTGGCAGGTGAACTGAGCAGAGCCCTGTAGCTGAGTTTCCATTTTATTGCTTTTCAGATTTTAAAAGCTTTTCTGTCCTCAACAATTGTGTCTTTTTCTGTGTTTTCAACGTTAAGTGTGCCCTAATGACTGCAAAACCTATCAAAAGGAACCTGGGTGGAAACTAAAACTAAGCAATAAATAACTTTTGTGGCCAAACCTGGGCATTTTTTTTTGTTTGGTTTGGTTTTTTTTTGTTGGCACAGCTTTGATTTACAAATAAATTGGGTGGCACTTGGAGAAGTGGGGAAGGAGAAAAGCCTGGAGAAAAAAGAAGGCTTCAAGGACACCTTAGAGCAGCCTTCCAGTACCTGAAGGGGGCTACAAGAAAGCTGGTCAGGGACTTTTTGCAAGGGCTTGTATTGATAGGACAAGGGGCAACGGCTTTAAGCTGGAAGAGAGCAGATTTAGACTGGAGATTAGAGAGAAATTCTTTACAATGAGGATGGTGAGACACTGGTAAGGCCCAGGGTGGTCACAGATGCCTCCTCCCTGCAAGTGTTCAAGGCCAGACTGGATGACCTCATTAGTGTTTATAAATATGTAAGGGGCTGAGTGCCAGGAGGATGGAGCCAACCTCTTCTGAGTGAAGAGCAGGAGGAAGTTGTTTGCAGTGAGGGTGGTGAGGCACTGGCACAGGTTGCCCAGGGAGGTTGTGGCTGCTTCCTCCCTGGAGGTGTTCAAGGCCAGGCTGGATGAGGCCTTGAGTGAGCTGTGCTAGTGGGAGGTGTCCCTGCCTATGGCAGGAGGTTGGAACTAGATGATCCTTGAGGTCCCTTCCAACCTTACCGTTCTATGATTCCATGATTCCTCAAGGTGAGGCTCTACAGGGCTCTGGGCAACCTAATCTAGTTGAGGATACTCCTGGTGACCACAGGAGGAGGTTGGACTGAATGACCTTTGGAGGTCCCTTCCAACCCAGAGCATTCTGTGATTCCATTTCTGTGTTTGTGCTCACATGTTTATACATGGAGAAGCAGCCCACAGGAAGGACTGAGAGGCTTCTGAATTCCCATTTCCGAGTTGTGAAGTTGCTTCCTCAGGAGAAGCAAAACCTTATTTCACACCCATGTCCTGAATCATACACAGGATAGATCTGATGATGTCATTTCTCCTAGACATGTCTACCACCTCCAGTTTGGGGAATTCAGCCTCTCTTTCCTGTTGGAGTTGAAGAACCTCGAGTGTTTTATTTGGGATAGAATCAGAGGAGAGTTCAGCTTGTAGTTTTGGTAAGAACAGAAGAAGGTAGATTAAGCTTGATCCGTGGTTTGTTTTGTATTTGCACTTTGGCAGCCAAATTGCAGACCCAGTTACTCACCCAGCAGTGTTTCTGGCTGCCTGTGATTTATGGAGAGAGCTGAGAGATGTTTTATGAGATAAATCTCACTCCTTTGGCTGATGTCCAGCTTCAGTCAAAGCATTTTGCCTGCAGAGAATTCCCCTGCCAGTCCAGCTAGATAGGAGCTTCTACATTGCTTTTCTCACAGTACTGACTCCAGTTCTGGGCTCCCCAGTTCAAGAGACACAAGGAACTACTAGAGAGAGTCCTGTGGAGGCTGGGAGGCTGCTGAGAGGCCTGGAGCATCCCTGTCAGGAGAAAAGGCTGAGAGCCCTGGGGCTGTTAAACCTGGAGAAGAACAGACCCAGAAGGGATCTTCTTACAGCTCAGAAAGAGCTAAAGTGTGAGGAGCAAGAGGCTGGGGCATTGTCAGTGGTGCCCAATGACAGGACAAGTGGCACTGGGCATAAACTGGAACCCAGGAGATTCCATCTGACCACGAGGAGAAACTTCTTTGTTGTGATGGTGCTGGAGCCCTGTGCCAGGCTGCCCAGAGAGGTTATGGAGTCGTCTCCTGTGGAGAGATTCCACACTCCCCTGGGCATTGTGATGCTGTGCAAGCTGCTGTGGGTGCCCCTGCTCTAGCAGAGGGGTTGGACTGGCTGATCTCCAGAGGTCCCTTCCAACCTGCACCATGCTGGGGTTGTGTGTTTAGTTGATCAGAAGAAGACCCTTGTGTCTTCTCAGCAGCACACTTGAGGGCAAACTCCAGCGAATGTTGTTGATGAATTCAAAGCACTGAAATTCTGACTCCCAGTCCCAATGCCTATCTGCTGGGGCAGATGAATTTGTTCTCTTATTTGAGTGCTGGGACTGGCATGCCAAATACTGTGCAGTGAGGAGCTCTGAATTTTGGGAACCTCCTCCCTTGACTGCTAATGTTTTGAGCTGCAAGTCTGTGACTGTGTTAGTGTAAGTTAAAATACAAGCAGCCTCAGAGTTGGGGCAGCCTGGAGGAGAGAAGGCTTCCAGGAGACCTTGGAGTGGCCTTCCAGTGTCTGAAGGGGGCTGCAGGGGGGCTGGGGAGGGAGTATTTATGGGGTCTTGTGATGGCAGGACAGGGGGCAGTGGGTTTGAACTGGCAGAGGGAGGATTTGGCCTGGATGTTAGGAGGAAGTTGTTTGCAGTGAGGGTGATGAGACACTGGCACAGGTTACTCAGGGAGGTTGTGGAGCACAGAATCACCCAACGTGATCTTTGATCACGTTGGGTGATTCTGTGCTCCACAACCTCCCTGGAGGTCTTCTGTGCTCCACAACCTCCCTGGAGGTGTTCAGGACTGGGTTGGATGAGGCCTTGAGTGCCCTGTGCTAGTGGGAGTTGTCCCTGCCTATGGCAGGGGGTTGGAAATAGATGATCCCTGAGGTCCCTTCCAACCTTACCGCTCTATGAAATCCTTCCCGTGGGGTCTCTTGTATTTCTCCAAGAAGTGGCTGCTCAGCCACTGAGGGCTCTCAATCTTTTCTTCTGACAGATCCTGAAGAAGCTGAAGGGCCTTGCCTTGGAGACAGAAGCTGAGCTGGAGAGACAGGATGAAGCTCTGGATTCCATCACTACCTCTGTGGACCGCGCCACGCTCAACATCGACAAGCAGAACCGCAGGATGAAGAAACTGACGTAACACCCTCGGGGGTGCCTGGGGATGGAACCCTGAGCAAGAAGAGCTTCAGGGATCTCTATTTTTGGTTGTGGTTTTTTTTTTGTCCAGACTGGTTCTTTAATGGACACCAGACTGGTTCTTTAATGGACATTATGGTGGCATAGGAGGCTTTTGCAATGTTGTCTGGAATACCAAGCTGCTGTTTGTGGAGTTCCTGAGGGGTTTGAAAACGTTTCCAGACCCAGATGGGGGAGGTTATGAAGGGTGTTTTAAGATGAAAAAGGGCAAAAATGTTTAATTGTTGGTTTTGAATGGTGGTGAAGCAATGACAGCTGATTCTTTACTGCAGAAAATCTGTAAATATGAAGCGGGGGGTGGTGGTGGTATAAACTGAGACAACTTTTATGTGCTTTTTTTTATGTTGCTGCTTTTGAAAGGGGTTGGTTTGTTGGTTGGTTGGTTGGTTGTTTTTTTCTACACTGCAATGAAGTGAAGGAGAACTGAACTGCATCTGAGACTACTTTAGATGATTACAGCCCATTAATTCTCTCTCAAGGTCATTCTTTAAACCACTTAATAACCCAACTAAGGGCCAGATGTCCAACTGCAAGTCATTGAGGGCTGTTTTTTTTTTTGATTTGGGTGGGTTTTTTATTTTGGTATGTGCTAAGTTAATGCTTAGGTGAGCAAATGATGGTGATAAAACCTTTGTGTTCTCTCAGCAAAGAGTTTTCATAGCTTTCCATCTTGCTTTTAATATACCCAGAAATGTTATAGAGGAGTGTTGAAGGCTTAGTGGCCACAGCTTTCTGTTGCCATGTGCTGGGAAGTCAAGAGAAGAAGGTTTTAGTGTGCATGGGTGGGTAGAGACACCTTACTGAGCAGCTTGTGGGGTTGATTGTTGCCATTTCATAGCTGTTTTGCTCACTTCACTCACTTCTAAAAAGCAAGTGTCAAAGTTTAATGCATCTTCTGCCTTCCAAAAAGGGATTGCTGATCTTTGATGGTCATCAACATATTTGTATGTGGTCTGTTTTTCACCTTTAAGCTGCACATAGAATCACAGAATGGTTTGGGTTGGAAGAGACTTTAAAGATCATCCACTTCCAACCTCCCCTGCCATGGGCAGGGACACCTTCCACTAGACCAGGTTGCTCAAGGCCTCCTCCAGCCTGGCCTTGAACACCTCCAGGAAGGAGGCATCTGTGACCTCCCTGGGCAAGGTGTTGTAAAGGAATTGATTGTGGAGTGGAGAAAGTGATTTTCTTCACAGAGGAATTAATCCAGGTCTTGGAGTTCACTGTACCCCTGCCAGTGGTTTTCTGTTTTGGGTCTGACCGGAGGTGCAGTGTCCTCAGAGCACCATGAACATGGTGTTCACGTAGTGTGGGGCCTGAACAGCATATTGGATCTGGGCTGCCACATCTCTGATGGCTGTTGGTGGAAGCCCAATCCTTTTGCTCCTGTCCTTCATTCTCCCAGCATCTCCCTACCCCTCATCTCCTGCTCTGCAAATGGGAGCTTCATGAACTGTGTGGCACTTCACATGGTTTGGATGTGCCTACTCCAGGTTCACAGCCTCTGCACTGAGCTGTAGACATCAGTAGAACATTTGATCATTGTGGTGCCTCGGCTGATCCTGTGGCTTTTATTAGCAGCAAGTGGTGGTGAAGCATTTCAAGGCTGCTCACAGCCCTGTGTTTCTAACATAAAAGGGAGAACTGCAGCTTGTCTCTTGTTTACACTTGGCTCCGTCAAGACTGCAGGACACTGGAGACCTTTTCCCCTCCTAATTCACTTCAGAGTGTGTAGAAGAGGTTCCAGGTAATGCCTGTGGCAAACAACTCACATTTCCCCAAGGCCTACAATTTCCCACCTATTTCACTTCAGAGGAGCCGTTGTGATGTGTCCTTTTTTCTGTCTGTTTTTCCATTTCTTTCTTTTTTCCCCCCTTTTTCATTTTCTTTCTTTTTCCCCCTCCTTTTTAAAAAAAAAATTATTTTCTTTTTTTCCCCTTTTTGTTTTTCTTTTGGTTTTTACATTTTTCTTTTTTTTTTCTTTTTCTATTTTTCTTTTCCCCTTCTTTGCTTTTTTTTTTCTTCAGTGTTTTCTTTTTCTATTTTCTTCTTTTTTTTCTTATTTTTTCCTTTTTCCCCCTTTTCCTTCTTTTTCCTTTTTTCCCTTTTTCTTCTTTTTTTTTCCCCTTTTTCCCCCCTTTTTCCCTTTTTCTTATTTTTCCTTTTCTCCCTCTTTTATCTTTTTCACTTTTTTCTTCTTTTTCCTTTTTTTCCCTTTTTCTTATTTTTCCAATTTCCCCCCTTTTTCCTTTTCTCCCTTTTTTATATTTTCCCCTTTTTTCTTTTTCCCCTTTTGCCCTTTTTCCTCTTTTTTCTTTTTTCCCCTCTTTCTTCTTTTTCCTTTTCTCCCTTTTTTATCTTTTTTTCCATTTTTTCCTTTTTTTTCCTTTTCCCCCTTTCCCCCTTTTCTTTTTTTCTTCTTTTTCCTTTTTTCCCTTCATCTTATTTTTCCTTTTCACCCTTTCCCCCCTTTCCCCTTTTTTTCTTTTTATTTTTCTCCCTTTTTAACCTTTTTTCCTTTTTCCCATTTTTTCCTTTTCCCCTTTTCCTTCTTTTTCATTTTTTCTCTTTTTTTAACCTTTTCCCTTTTTCTTATTTTTCCTTTTTTCCCTTTTCCCCTTTTTTTGCCCTTTCCCCCTTTTTATTTTTTTCCTTTTCCCCCTTTTTCTTCTTTTTCCTTTTCTCCCTTTTTTCCCTTTTTTCCTCTTTTTCTTTTTCTCCCTTTTTTATCTTTTTTCTTCCCCCCTTTTTTTTCTTTTCCCCTTTTTCCATTTTCCTCTTTTCCTTCTTTTTCCTTTACCCCCTTTTTCCCTTTTCTTCTTTTTCTCCCCTTTTTTTTCTTTTTCTCCTTTTTCCCTTTTCCCCCTTTCCCCTTTCTTATTTTTCCTTTCTTCTCTTTTTTATCTTTTTTCCCTTTTTCTTCTTTTTCCTCTTTTCCCTTTTTTCTCCCTTTTTTCCTTTCCCCCCTTTTTTCCCTTTTCCCCTTTTCCCCCCTTTCCCCTCTCTCTTATTTTTCCTTTCTTCTCTTTTTAATCTTTTTCCCCTTTTCCCCCTTTTCCCTTCTTCCCCTTTTCCCCCTTTTTCCTCTATTCCCCTTATTCTTTTTTTTCTTTTATCCCTTTTTTATCTTTTTTCCCTTTTCCCCCTTTTTCCTTTTCCCCCTTTCCCCCTTTTTCTCCTTTTTCCTTTTACCCCATTTTTCTTCCTTTTCATTTTCCCTTTTCTTCTTTTTCCTTTTTTTCCCATTTTTCTTCTTTTTCATTTTCCCCTTTTTCTTCTTTTTCCTGTTTCCCCTTTTTCTTCTTTTTCCTTTTTTCCCATTTTTCTTCTTTTTCCTTTTCCCCGTTTTTCTTCTTTTTCCTATTTTCCCTTTTTCTTGTTGCCTTTTTTCTTTTCCCCCTTTTTCCTATTTTCCCTTTTTCTTCTTTTTCCTATTTTCCCTTTTTCTTCTGTTTCCTTTTTTCTTTTCCCCCCTTCTTTTTCCTTTTTTTCTTTCTATTTTCCCTTTTTTCCTTCTATTTTCCCTTATTATTTTCTCTGTTTTTTCTTTTTAATATATGTTTTGTATTTTTAAAAAAAAAAGTTCTTCTATTCCTTTTGCATACAACACTTTGAGTGCAACAGTTCTTAATGAGTGAAGCTTTGAGCTGCTCCTTCCACTGACAGTTGATGTTTTAACCAACCCTTGGGAGAAAGGTGCAGGAAATCATCTTGAGTCAATTGTTTTCAAGCTCTTTTTTTTGGTGTTATTTCATATTTTGGTGGCAAATACTTCATAGTTTGGTAGTATTGGAGTGAAATGTGCTTCTGCACTACGAGTTCTTCATTTATACTCTTCCTGGCATGCACTTTACCTCTGGGCTGAGTATGGTGATGATCTAGACCTGCACTATGTACTGTGAAATAAGCTATCTGTCTAGGCTTCTCCTTCTTTCCAAATCCCTCTTGGTTTACTGTGGGAAGAAAATATGTTTGCACATCTCCTTGTTTCACCTGTGCACAGAACTTTATGTTAAGTGAGCTTTGTGCTGACAGGGAAAAAATCTCTGACCTGAATTAGTCCAAAGCCAGGACTGCCAAAATGAAATAATTAATATTTAATTGAGCTTTATTTATTTATTTTTAACCTCTTTTTTTTTGGTGCCATATTTTTTTTTATTGTTGTGGGGGTTTTAAGCACTGGCTTGTTGCATCTGATTTAGGATTTTGTGGTAGTCCACTGTGTCCTTGCTGAAGCCAAATGTTGTGATGTTGTTTGTAAAACATGACCCACGCTAGAGCTGTGCATTAGTTGGATTTCATGTGCCCACAGGGCTTCCAAGCTGTAATTTCTTCTGATTAAATCTCTTGGAATAGTGAATTTCGCTCTTGTCTTCATCTGACTGAGAAGCTACAATCATAGAATCGTAGAATGGTAAGGTTGGAAGGGACCTCAAGGATCATCTAGTTCCAACCCCCTGCCAAAGGCAGGGACACCTCCCACTAGCACAGCTCACTCAAGGCCTCCTCCAACCTGGCCTTGAACCCCTCCAGGGAGGGAGCAGCCACAACCTCCCTGGGCAACCTGTGCCAGTCTCTCACCACCCTCACTGCAAACAACTTCCTCCTAACATCCAGTCTAAATCTCCCCTCTGCCAGTTCAAACCCATTGCTCCTTGTCCTGGCATTGCAAGACCTTGTCAATAGTCCCTCCCCAGCCTTCCTGTAGCCCCCTTCAGATCCTGGAAGGCTACTCTAAGGTCGCCTGGAAACCTTCTCTTCTCCGGGCTGCAGAGCCCCAACTCTCTCAGTCTGTCCTCATAGCAGAGCTGCTGCAGCCCTCTCAGCATCTTTGTGGCCTCCTCTGGACCTGCTCCAACAGTTCCATGTCCTTCAATAAACATACTCTTCCCCCTTGTCATACAGTAGAATCAACCAGGTTGCAAGAGACCTCCAAGCTCATCCAGCCCAACCTCTCACCCAGCCCTAACCAATCAACTAGGCCATGGCACTAGGTGCCCCATCCAGGCTTTTCTTCAACACCTCCAGGGACAGTGACTCCACCACCTCCCTGGGCAGCCCATTCCAATGCCAATCACTCTCTATGGCAAGAACTTCCTCCTAATAAATGTAATTGTAGGATGGCTTACGTTGGAGAGGACCTCAGAGCTCATCTACTCCAATCTCCCTGCCATAGGCAGGGAAGCCTCTCAGCCAGACCTGGTTGCCCAAGTCTTCAAGTTTTCTGGCCTTAAAAACCTCCAGGGAGGGGGCAGTTGCAACCACTCTGGGCAACCTATTCCAGAATCACCACCAAATAGGATGTCTTGTAGGGTTGGGTTTTAAAACAGGGAAAGAGTTAACTTATAGACAGGGATTGGAATGTGCTGCCAAGGGAGGTGGTTGAGTCACCAACCCTGGGTGTGCTTAAAAGTCATTTGGATGTGGTGCTTGGGGATATGGTTTAGGGTGAACGTTGTAGAGTAGGGATATGGGTTGGGCTTGGTGTCCTTGAAGGGCTTTGCCAACCTGAATGCAAAAAGAGTGGACTGAGGAGCCTCATGAAGGTCAAGAAGGGCAAGTGTAGAGTCCTGCATCTGGTAAGCAATAACCTCCTGAGACAGTACAGGTAGGAGGGTGACCTGCTGGAAAGCAGCTCCGTGGAAAATGACCCAAGAGGAACCTCCCCTGACCTGCTAGACTTGGTATTAATACTCCTCAGAAGACACTGGCCTTCATCATGCCTCTTTGTACAGGCACACAGTCACTTCCCATCCATCCTTGCAGGCCAGAGTGGAAAGCCCCTTAATGTTTACAGTGTCCTTTGTCCAGGCAGCTCAAGTGATTGGCAGAAAATGAAGAGTTTTGACTTCCTGCCCATAGCAGGTGGAGAGAAATTGGAGGAAGATGTTAGTACCAGATGGTGTTCTCCTGGAAGAGTTTCTGTGTGAGCTCAGGAAGGTGTTTTCAGCTCAGATTTGCTGTGGTGCTCCCCTCAGGTTCCAGTTACTTCTGCTAAAATAGGATTTTAATTTTAGCTTCTGCTCAGAAATGGTGCTGGAGAAAATAATTTCCACACCAGCTCTCTTCATGACTGAGCTGCAGCTGGGCAGGATGGGGGAGGGCAAAGAACTACAGAATCATGGAATGGTTTGGGTTGGAAGGGACCTTGAAAAGTCATCTAGACCAACCCCCTTGCAGTCAAGCAGGGACATGTGCAACTAGAGCAGGTTGCTCAGGGCCCCAAAAGACCTGGAATGGTTCCAAGGATGGGAGATCTCCTACCTCTCTGGGCTACATGAGCCACAGTCTCATCAGCTTCACTGCCAAATATTTCTCCTCTCTAACCTGAGTTCAGAATCGCTCAGTTCCAACCATCACCCTGAATTGCTCAGTTCCAACCATCAGCCCTTGTACTGCCACTACAGGCCTTGCACAGAAGTATTTTGTTTCACAGAATCATAGCACTGATTCAGTTGGAAAAGACCTCAAAGGTCATCAAGTCCAACCATCGACCTAACACCACTGTAACCATCAACCCATGGCCTGAAGTGCCATGTCTACACATACTTTGAGCTCTTCCAGGGATGCTGACTCCACCATTTCAATCCACAAAACAAGAATGGGCACCATCTACCCAGTGGCATTCTTCATCTGCCCATCCTATCAGCCACAGGTCTCTGCAACTCTGCTGGACCTGCATTCTTTATGCATCCCATGAACGTTGATGTATTTAAACTGACTTGGCTTGACGTGAGCTGGAACACAGAGCTGAAGCAGAATGTTTCAATCACCCTGTGGTTTGGAGCTGGCTGGTTTCATGGTGTAACCCAGGGCACAATATGGAATCCATTGAAAAGCCCATAATCATGTTGGAGCTAACCAGATGAAAACATCATTATTTCTGGCTGAGTGACCAAACCTCCCCTCAAAATCTAACCTAGTTCAGCTTCAGTCAAGGGGACACCGCTCCCAGAATAGTCTGGTGTCTGGTTCAGCCAGGCTGGTGGAGGGATTGGAGAAAGATAATCTGACTAACAGGTGATGTCATCTTGGCAGATGGCACCAACAGGTCCTTGTGCTCACAGTGCTCTTCAGCAGATGTGAAGAGAGGTAGAGAAAAGAGCCTGGTTCTGAAAGGCCCAGCAGACACAAGGACATACAATGACACATTCTTCCCAGTATCCCTCAGTTATGCAAGGCTTGGAGCTCCTTCACACCCTCTCTTTCCTCCCCTGTTTGCTCCCCACAGCAGGTACATGACTCAATCCCTCCATGCAACAATCCTGAGGGGTTCTGCATCAGGGTTGTTGCCTGCTGTTGCATGAAGTGACATGCTATGCCTTGGTCAGCTTGGCACCACCATAAATACCACTGAGGGAAATAAAGGGCCATGCTAACATGATTCCAGTCCTTCCCCTTCCCTCTCCTTTACTTTCTTCCTTTTCCTTTTCCTTTTCCTTTTCCTTTTCCCTTCTCTTTTTCCTTTTCCTTTCCTCTTCTCCTTTTCCTTTCTCCTTTTCTCTCCTTCTCCTTCTCCTTTTCCCTCCTTCTNTTCCCCCTTCCTCTTTCCCCTTCCCCATTCCTCTTTCCCCTTCCCCTTCTCCCTTCCTCTTTCCCCTTCCGCCTTCCTCATTCCCCTTCCCCCTTCCTCTTTCCCCTTCCCCCTTCCCCTTTTCTCTTTCCCCTTCCCGCTTCCCCCTTTCTCTTTCCCCTTCCCCCTTCCCCCTTCCTCTTTCCCCTTCCCCTTCCTTCTATCCATCTGCCTCTCTACCTATCTGCTCTTGCCCGTATCCAAACACAACTTTCCTCAGCCTCCTCCTCCTTGTTTTTTAAGGTCATTTGGCCCAGGCTATGTCTTTGTAAGTTTAAACAGAAAATTATTTATTTTTAATAAGATTTACACATGTTTTAAAAAGGAGCTGAGAAAAACTCAAAGCCAAAGAGAAAAGGGGTGTGGGGGTGTGGGGGGGAGAACTCAGCCTGCTCTCAGTGGGTGTTTATGAGCTCAGGTACTCTCCCCCATTCATTTTTATGGCAAGGTGAAAAATGATGCATTTCAGAGAAGCTTTGCACCTTTTTCTCTTGCACCCCTCCTTAAC
The DNA here is from genome assembly GCA_013396675.1 of Eubucco bourcierii. Taxonomy (NCBI): domain Eukaryota; kingdom Metazoa; phylum Chordata; class Aves; order Piciformes; family Ramphastidae; genus Eubucco; species Eubucco bourcierii. The sequence goes on along the minus strand of VWZE01021900.1, from coordinate 150,074 downwards.
CCACTGCCCCCCTCTCCACAGACTCCTTTCCCTAATGATTCTCCAAAATAATAACCTGTGGGCATTTGCTGTAATAAAGTACAAAGCCAGTCTTCCAAATGAGTCCAACTGCAAGAGAGGAGCCAAAACCAACTCAAAATGAGATTTTTCTCACTCTGTGAATTTTGCTATACTTGGAACTGGCAAATAATAAATGGAGCAGTATGTGGAAAAAACCTTACAGCCCTAAGGATATAAGGGAATGGCTGGCATTTGGTGGGATCGTAGGACTTCTACTCTCTAGGTTACAACACACTGTTGCTCCCAGCTCCAATCTGTTTTGTCTCCTTTTGGCTTGCATTTTGCAAGCTTGACTCACCTTGAGAAGTTCATCCCCACCTCAAAGGGGTTGAAAGGCTTTGGAGAGGAGGTGAGGAAGCAAAACAAGAGAAGGAGATACTTGTGTCCTTAATTCAGGAATCTCCAGGCTCTCTCTAGAAGGAATCATAGGTTCATAGAATTATAGAATGGTTGAGATTGGAAGGGACCTCAAAGGCCATTTAGTTCCAACCCCCTGCCACAGGCAGGGACACTTCCCACTAGCACAGCTCACTCAAGGCCTCCTCCAACCTGGCCTTGAACACCTCCAGTGATGGAGCAGCCACAACCTCCCTGGCAACCTGTGCCAGTGTCTCACCACCCTCACTGCAAACAACTTCTTCCTAACATCCAGTTCAGACCCATTGTCCCTTGCCCTGTCATTACAAAACCTTGTAAACAGTCCCTCCCCAGCCCTCCTGTAGGTCCCCTTCAGATCCTAAAAGCCTTCTCTTCTGCAGGCTGCTGAGCCCCAACTCTCTCAACCTGTCCTCATAGCAGAACTGCTGCAGCCCTCTGAGCATCTTTTTGGCTCTCCTCTGGACTGGCCTCAACAGTTCCATGTCCTTCCTGTGCTGGGGGCTCCAGAACTGTACACAGGATGGTCAAAGACAGGTTGTTATAGAATGACAGAAGAAGGTTGGAAAAGACCTCTAAGGTCACTGGGTCCAACCATCACCCTAATGAACTGAGTCCAACCTTCAACCTAACAACACCATTAAACCATCTCCTGGATGTTAAACCGTGCCCTGAAGTGCGATGACCAAACATTTCTTGAACACCTCCAGAGGTGGTGACTCCACCACCACCCTGAGCAACCTATTCCATTGCCTGACCACATTGTAGCTGTGGACTGAAACCCCATGGTTGATGAAAACTTGCCTTTAATTTCTTGGGAACAAGTCACTGGCATTGCTCTTGGAAATCAGAGCGACTCTATCTCTGCTGGCAGAGGGGAGATTTAGACTGGATGTTAGGAGGAAGTTGTTTGCAGTGAGGGTGGTGAGACACTGGCACAGGTTGCCCAGGGAGGTTGTGGCTGCTCCCTCCCTGGAGGTGTTCAAGGCCAGATTGGATGAGGCCTTGAGTAACCTGTACTAGTGGGAGGTGTCCCTGCCTATGGCAGGGGGTTGGAACGGGATGCTCCTTGAGGTCCCTTCCAACCTTACCATTCTATGATTCTATGATTCTACCTGGGCTTTTTATGGCTCAGCAGAGTTCAGCCTCCCCACTGAACACAGAGCAAGGGGCAAATCTGCTGTGTGAAACCATCCAATGCAACAGGAAAGACACATCCTAAAAAAGTTCCTCAGCCAAACCCATGCCACTTATGGAACTCCCTCACTTCACAGCTCTGCACCCTACAAAATTCCCCTATTAAAAATGTCCCAGCAATTTACAGAAGCAACTTGGGAGGTTTAAGCCCTGTTTGACTGTAAACACCTGCTAATATTTTTAGTAGTTTCCTCTTCCATTAATATTATTTCTCTTTCTTTTTCTCTGTCTTTCAAAATATTTTTTTATTCTCTTTTTATTTTCCCTTCCTTCCTTTTTTTTTTTTTCCCCCTTTTTTTTTTTTTCTGGCAATCTCCACAGAGTGACAGAAATACTAAACACTTGGAAAGTGAGAGAACCTTGAGTAGGCTGCAGAAGATGTTAAAAGCTGCAAAGTAGTCATTTGCTGCACGTAAGGATTTTATTGGGCCTATATAACCCTGATATACTTTTAAAGTTTCACCCACTGGAAGCTCAGCTATTACCAACAGCTAATGACTGGCAACTTCCTAAAGCCAAAGTCTCTTTGAGAAGAAGTCTGATACAATGTAGTGAGAATTACAGATCATAGAATTGTTTGGGTTAGAAAAGACCTCTGAGATCATTGAGTTCAACCTCCTACCCAACCCCACCATGGCCATTAGACCGTGTCCCAGAGTGCCACGTCCACAGGTTTCTTCAACACCTTCAGGGATGGTGACTCCACCACCTCCATTGTGCATCCTGTTCCAGTGCCTGACCACTCTTGCAGGAAAGAAATCATTCCACATACCCAACCTAAACCTCTCCTGATGCAACCTGAGATCATTTCCTCTTGTTCCATCACCTGACATGAGGGAGAAGATACAGCCCCTGACCTGGCTCCAACCTCCTTTCAGGTTGTTGTAAAGAGCAAAGAGGTCTCTCCTCAGCCTTGTCTTCTCCAGACTAAACAACCCCAGCTCCCTCAGCTGCTCTTCATAAGACTTGTCATAGACAAATCCATGAGCAGCTCTAAACTGGACCCACTTCAGAAGGTCTTGAGATATGAGTCAGATTGATCCTTAGGAATGCAGACCACAGTGATTTCCTTCTTGTGTCCCAACCCATCCTGTGCAGTTGTTTCATACAAACCTTTCCATAAACTAATCCTGTTCCAGCTCAGAGACCTTGAGTGTAAGATACAGATCCCATTCCAGCTCAGAGACCTTGAGTGTAAGATACAGATCCCATTCCAGCTCAGAGAGCTTGAGTGTAAGATACAGATCCCATTCCAGCTCAGAGACCTTGAGTGTAAGATACAGATCCCATTCCAGCTCAGAGACCTTGAGTGTAAGATACAGATCCTATTCCAGCTCAGAGACCTTGAGTGTAAGATACTGATCCTATTCCAGCTCAGAGAGCTTGAGTGTAAGATACTGATCCTATTCCAGCTCAGAGACCTTGAGTGTAAGCTACAGAGCCCTTCTCACCATCCCTGTTTAACATGCAGATGTCCTGCAGCCCCAGAGAGGACAGGTAGTGTTTTGTCAAGTGGCTGTGATCACAGGATCATAGACTTATAGAATGCTTTGGGTTGAAAGACACCTTAAACATCATCTAATTCTAACCCCCTATGCCATGGGTAAGGAAGGACTCCTTCCACCAGATCAGGTTGCTCAAAGTCCCTTCCAACTTGACCAACTCCTTTATGGATGAAAATGTTTGCTAAGCAAAAAATGGGCTGTGGCACATACCATAGTTTGGCTCCAGTTTTGGTCACCACACTGATGCATTAGTGTGGCCTCAAACAAGGTGTGCCCACAAAATCTTAAGTCTTCTGAGGAGCAGCTGAGGGACCTGGGGTTGTTCAGTCTGGAGAAAAGCAGGTTCAGAGGAAGCCTTCTGGCTCTCTACAACTCCCTGAAAGGAGATTGGAGTAAGGTGGGAGTTAGTCTTTTCTCCAAAGGAACATGCAATAGGACAAGAGGAAAGGGACTCAAGCTGCCCCAGGGGAGGTTTGGTTTGGATATGAGGAACAATTTCTTCCCCTTGAGGATTGTCAAGTCCTGTATCAGGCTTCCCAGGGAAGTGGTGAAGTGCCCATCCCTAGAGAGGTTTCAAAGCCATGGAGATGTGGTGCTGAGGGATATGGTTTAATCATGACCTGGCAATGCTGGGTTCGTGGTTGGACTCAGTGGTCTGAAAGGTCTCTTCCAACCACAATGATTCTCTGATTGTTCCATCTCATAGAATCATGGAATGGTAAGGTTGGAAGGGACCTCAAGGATCACCCAGTTCCAACCCCCTGCCATAGGCAGGGACATCTCCCACTAGCACAGGTCACTCAAGGCCTCCTCCAACCTGGCCTTGAACACCTCCAGGGAGGGAGCAGCCACAACCTCCCTGGGCAACCTGTGCCAGTGTCTCACCACCCTCACTGGAAAGAACTCTCAGTTTTATATATCCCATGAGCCATAAGCTAAGACCCAGCATGCTAAGAGCAGAAGTGATCTTGGATTGGTTTTCTTAGAGCACTTTATTTGCCCTCTTTCTGACCCCTCTCTTTCCTAGATTAGAGTTTTGTTGAACTCAGAACATATCATGACATCAGCTTGGGTGAAATCCAACAGATCTTTTTTTGGTGTGAAGAGGAAAAACAGAAATACATGAAAGAAAAAAAAAATAATAAGTCTTTAAAAAAAAAACAAACCCAACAAAAACCCCCACAACCTAAAATCATTATTTGAGCATTTCCAAAATGAAATGTTTTGACTGAGAAGCTGGAGACAGGAAGAAACTTGCAGAGTGTTTGCAAAAACAAACCTCAAACTACCTTATCTAGACCTTAAATCATCAGGACACTCAGCAAAGAGGCAAAAGCTCTGCTACAAGACCATGTGCTGATGTCAGCTTCTACATCTTTGGAGGCACAGGAGAGGTTCTACTCGAGGTGGAAGTTCATGCTGTAGAGGGCCTAGCCCAGGACGTGCTTGAACCTTTCAGCTCTTGAATGAGTTGAACTTTCTTTCCCTGTCCCAGTGGATATTTAACCATGATGAAAGTGGAAGGCTTTTTAAAAGAGGAGCCATGCTCAGCAGATAAGATGTGTTCCTTGGTAGCAAATTAACAGGAATTTCCAGCAGGAAAAGGAGTTTGCCACAGCCAAAGCAAATATTTCAAACACTCTGCTTTAAGAGCCTTCCTGCTGGCAACGGTGGTTAGAGCTGGACACCCAGGGCTCAGTTCAGCTCCTCAGACATCAGGATTTGAGGCAATTTCAGGAGCTGTGGGGCTGTAGCTGCTTTTCCAGGAGGTCACCACCAGGAATATCCCATAGATCCTATCTTCCTACCTTGTGTCAGCCTCCACAATTCCCCTCCCAGAAATCAAAGTCCCCAGGAGGGGCTCCCAACCATCCTTCCACCTTCTTTCCACCCCTCTACCTTCCTCCAGGGTTTACCTTATGTGCAAGGTGAGTTTGGAGGGTGGGCAAGGGGGGTTAGAAGCAGAGTGGTTAGTTGGGTTACACAGCAGAAAGCAGAAGACACAGCAGCTCCCAGAGAGAGAGAGACTTTCTCTCTTATCTATATTTGTGTCCTTGTCCTTATACATCTCAGTAAGCCTATGAGTGAAGCAGACATCACCGCTGTTTGCTTTTCACAGCCTAGAATATGATTCTTTAAAAACAAATATTCCAATTACAGAATCACCAAGGTTGGAAGAAACCTCAAAGCTCATCAAGTTCAACCCGTTACCACAGCCCTCAAGACCAGACCATGGCACCAAGTGCCACATCCAAACCTGCCCTGAACACCTCCAGGGACGCTGACTCCACCACCTCCCTGGGCAGCCCATTCCAGCAGTCAATGACTCTCTCAGGCAACAACTTTCTCCTCACCTCCAGCCTAAACTTCCCCTGGCACAGCTTGAGACTGTGTCCTCTTGTTCTGGTGCTGCTTGCCTGAGAGAAGAAAGCAACCTCCTCCTGGCTACAACCACCCTTCAGGTAGCTGTAGACAGCAAGAAGGTCTCCCCTGAACCTCCTCTTCTCCAGGCTAACCAATCCCAGCTCCCTCAGCCTCTCTCCATAGGGCTGTGCTCGAGGCCTCTCCCCAGCCTCGTTGCCCTTCTCTGGACACGCTCAAGCAGGTCCAAACCTGCCTTGAACACCTCCAGGGATGCTGACTCCACCACCTCCCTGGGCAGCCCATTCCAGCAGTCAATGACTCTCAGTCAAGAACTTTCTCCTCACCTCCAGCCTAAACTTCCCCTGGCAAACCAGCTTCAAACCAGCACAGAGAGCAATGTGCCCTGTGACCAAGAGGGACAGTGGTCTCCTGGGGGGCATGAAGAAACATAGAATCATAGAATAGTAAGGTTGGAAGGGACCTCAAGGATCATCTAGTTCCAAGCCTCGCCAGCAGGTCAAGGGAGGTTCTCCTCCCTCTCTACTCTGCCTTAGTGAGGGTCCCACTCTGGGGTCTCCAGTTCAAGAGAGACAGGAAACTACTGGAGAGAGTCCAGCAGAGGCTATGAGGATGATTAAGGGACTGGAACTCTGTCTGATGAAGAAAGGCTGAGAGACCTGAGGGTGTTTAGTTTGGTGAGGAGAAGGCTAAGAAGGAATCTGATCAATTTTCACAAGGGTGCATGCGAAGAATTTGAGACCATCCTGTCACTGATGCCCAGTGGTACGATGAGGGGCAATGGATGAAAACTGAAATGCAGGAAATTCCACCTCTACATGAGGAGAAACTCCTTTGTTGTGAGGGTGATGGAGCAATGGTTCAAGCTGCCTGGAGAAGTTGTGGAGTCTCCTTCACTGGAGGGATTCCAAATCCACCTCGACACTGCAATCCTGGGCAAGCTGCTGTGGGTGTCCCTGCTTTAGCAGGGGGGTTGGACTGGCTGATCTTCAGAGGTCACTTCCAACCCCTACTGTTCTGTGATTCTATAAAGTTGTTGCTTGGCCCACAGAAAAAGCAATCTACATAAAAAAAGGTGGAACCTTCTAAATGGGGAGGAAGAAAGGAAGGGGTTGTGTGTGTGTGTCTGTATCTGGATGATCTGGAATTCAACATGATGACTTAGCAAGTGACAGGAGTAGTCCAATATAGAACCATAGAATCATAGAATGGTAAGGTTGGAAGGGACCTCAAGGATCATCTAGTTCCAACTCCCTGCCATAGGCAGGGACACCTACCCCTAGCACAGGTCACTCAAGGCCTCCTCCAACCTGGCCTTGAACACCTCCAGGGAGGGAGCAGCCACAACCTCCCTGGGCAACCTGTGCCAGTGTCTCACCACCCTCACTGCAAACAACTTCCTCCTAACATCTACTTTCAATCTCCCCTCTGCCAGTTCAAACCCATTGCCCCTTGTCCTGTCATTACAAGACCTTGTCAATAGTCCCTCCCCAGCCTTCCTGTAGGCCCCTTCAGATACTGGAAGGCTAAAAAAAGAAAATAATCCAGAAAAAAACAAAATAGTGTCTGTAACAGAGCAAAATTTCCTAATGCCTGTATTCCCACTCCAGCATTTTAATCATATAACCATCTTTCCTTTTATTCCTGCCTCACTCTGGCAGATTTATAGCCCTGTGTAGTTAGTAACTGGAGTAAATCACCCTTGGTACAGATGCGAGAAGCTTTCGGGTAATTCCTGTGGCTCCCAGCTCTTTCCCAGGAGAAAACATTTCCTTCTGAGGTGAAGCAGCAAATGTGGGCTCATTGATGTTGTCTCTATTAGTAGGACCCTCGTTATTCTGTGAGTGATCCACTGTAGACCTTGGAGGTGGCAGCTCTCCTTCCCCTTCCCCCTGTATAAACAGCTCCTATTCCAGACGTCCGAGGATGCCAAGTTCACTCCCTTCTGTAGACAGCTGAACCTGCCAAGTTTGCTGTCATTGAACTTTCTTGGTCCCAAAGGTCATGATTTTCAAATGGGCTGGAGAGCACATTTGGATGATGAAAGAATAAATCCACCTCATCATGCTGGCTTGCAATGAAGATGAGTGCCCAGCTCATCTCCTTGCCAATCCTTACCCATCACTGAGACCTTCTGAAGGCCAGGCTGTAACATTGCACAGAGAGTTAAGCTTGGTTTGAAGCACTGCTTCAGGCAGCGTGGTTCACATTTTGGTCCACCTCTGCCTTAGAGGCTGATTTAATCGGACTCCCATAAGGGCTCCTTGGAGCCCTTGGCACAGGAAGGACATGGAAGTGTTGGAGTGGGTCCAGAGGAGGCCATGAAGATGCTCAGAGGGCTGCAGCAGATCTCCTATGAGGACAGACTGAGAGAGTTTGGGCTCTGCAGCCTGCAGAAGAGAAGGCTTCCAGGAGACCTTAGAGTAGCCTTCCAGTATCTGAAGGGGGCCTACAGGAAGGCTGGGGAGGGACTATTGACAAGGTCTTGTAATGACAGGACAAGGGGCAATGGGTTTGAACTGGCAGAGGGGAGATTTAGACTGGATGTTAGGAGGAAGCTGTTTGCAGTGAGGGTGGTGAGAGACTGGCACAGGTTGCCCAGGGAGGTTGTGGCTGCTCCCTCCCTGGAGGTGTTCAAGGCCAGGTTGGAGGAGGCCTTGAGTGAGCTGTGCTAGTGGGAGGTGTCCCTGCCTATGGCAGGGGATTGGAACTGGATGATTCTTGAGGTCCCTTCCAACCTTACCATTCTAGGATTCTATGATTCCCTGAAGTTCCACTTAAACCTAAGGAAAAACCCAAAATGTTTCCTGTGAGGGCACTGGAGCACTGGTCCTAGGCTGTCCAGAGAGGTCGTGGAGTCTCCTCTGGAGAGATTCTAACCCCCCCTGGCAATTTTGATCCTGGGCAAGCTGCTGTGGGTGCCCCTGCTTTAGCAGAGGGATTGATCTCCAGAGGTCCCTTCCAACCCCACCATACTGGGATTCTATCACATGTGTTCAGGCTACCAGGGATGGTGTCTTTAGACACTTTTCTGCCATGAAGAACAGAAGTCCATTGTGAAATCGATGCTGATCAACCTGCACTTGAAGTTCAGGCTTGGCACACAGAGTGCTGTGAACTCTGCTGCTCCAAGGATGAAATGGAGAGGAAGAAAAGAGGAGAGATGAGTGTTTGGTTCCTTTTCTTATCTCTCTGTCCTGCCACTTTCTCTTATCTCCAGGCCCTGTTTGTTTTTCCCAGGTGTGTGCAGGTAGCTGCTCCAGTTTGTCATTTCCCCCATCAGGCTCTTCAGACGTGAATGGAAAATGTAAGCACTCTGATGAGCTCACTGGTGAGAGGGAAGCAGCCAGGGGAGCTTATCTCTGACTACCAAAAGCTCTTTCAGCAGTCCTCATGATACTGAGGTGATGTGATTAATTGAGGACTTCATCCGGCCCTTAGGGCTGCTTTTCCTTTGGGTTCAAACATCCTGAAGGAGGTCTCAGCTCCCCAGCTGGGGCAGTAGCCATGGCCAGTGGCAAGGCAAGGGCAAGTCATGACTTTTTGCCCAGATTCCAAGTGCTGGAGGTGATGAACCCCTATGACCTTAGGAACTGGATCAGCTGACTATAATTAGAGCTGTTGAGAAGAGGAAAAAAATCTACACTGGAGAGGTTCCTGCAATTAGGAAACATGGTCTAGATGATCCAGTGTAAGTCCATTGTGTGGCTGCTCCTAACCCTTCTTTATTGCCATTCAGGCCACAAAAATGGTCAAGGGGCTGAAACCCCTCTACTGAGGCCAGGCTGAGAGAGATGGGGTTCTTCATCTTGAAGAAGAGAAGGCTCCAGGGAGAGCTTCTGATGGCCTTTCAGTGCTTCAGGGAGCTGATCAGAAAGCTGGGGGCAGACTTTTGAGCAGGTCCTGTTGTGACAGGACAAGGGCTGATGGTTTGAACTGAAAAAGGGGGATCCAGACTGGGGAGAAGCAAGAGATATTTATGTTTGATTTGGGTTTGGTTTTTTTTGTTGTTGTTCTTGGTTTTGTTTGGTTTTGGGTTTTTTGTTTGTTTATTTTGGGTGGTTTTTTTGTTTGTTCATTTTTAATCGTGAGGGCACCCTTTAGATAGGAAAGCTCAGACAAACACAGGGCAATTCATCTTCTCCTTCTCTATCATATTCTGCAGCCATTCTCTCATCCTTTTGAAAAGCCTACTGAGGCTGGACCCTTTAATGTTGTGAGAATTGCCATTGAGAGCATTGTCTACTGGCCTGCTGCTATATAGATCATCTCTCTCTGAGTCCTGTGACTCCTCATCTTATCATAGAATTATACAATCAACCAGGTTGGAAGCTCATCCAGCCCAACCTATCACCCAGCCCTAGCCAATCAACCAGACCATGGCACTAAGTGCCCCATCCAGGCTTTTCTGGAACACCTCCAGGGACAGTGACTCCACCACCTCCCTGGGCAGCCCATTCCAATGCCAATCACTCTCTCTGGCAAGAACTTCCTCCTAACATCCAGCCTAGACCTCCCCTGGCACAACTTGAGACTATGTCCCTTTGTTCTGTTGCTGGTTGCCTGGGAGAAGAGCCCAACCCCACCTGGCTACAACCTCCCTTCAGGTAGTAGTATCTTCTCCATGCACATGCCTGAACCACTAAGCCACATCCATAAGGTCTGCTAGGACCTGTCTCAGGGGGAAATGCCTTTTGGAGAGAGATGGATGACATAGGCATAAAAAGGACTGTCACACACCTTGTGGGAGAGCTCCTAGGCAAAGGCTGTGTCCTTCCCCAGGTTGCAGAGCAAAGGACTGAACTGCTGACCTGCAGATCTTGAGTTTGAGACTGTGTGGGATCCTATTTTGTCTCCTCTAACAAAGCAGGAGCAAATTGGCCTTAAACTCTCCTAAGATCTTTAATAACAAATTTGAAGTTCTTCAGTGGCCTTCTCGTTTCAGAGCTTTTAGACTTTGTGCTTTTAAGTGTTTCTCCAGGACTATCATGGCTAGAAGCTGGAGTTGCTACAGCATTATACAGTTTCATGCAATAGTATCAACCCTACAGCAATGAGACCTTCCAACCCCTTAGGGCTCATCCCATCCTGGAAGCAGTTCATTCAACCAAGTGTGACAAAAGGTGTGATCTTGGTCACTCTTTGAGGACAGGGACCAAGTTTTAGGTGTTGCCTGGATTCCAACCCTCTTTGGGACCCAGGAAGGTACATATTCAAACACAGAACAGGAGGAAAAAAACAACCAATTCCCAGCTTCTCCAGTGCCAAGGAGTTCGGCACTAAGCAGCTTTTTGCTGCCTGGTGTCTGGCAGTGCTGGGTCTTATTTTCAACAAGCCCTGTTAAAGGATTACAAGAGCCTAGTTAAAATAATGCCCTTCAAGCTTATTCATTACTGGAAAGAAAACAAGAATCAACAGAAAGGGTTCTATCATCCACAGTGTTATTGCTTGTAGTGCTTTGAAAGAGGGGGAAAAAAATAAAAGGAGCAGAACTGGCAAGTATTAGAGAAATACATAAAGACACACACACACTTGTCTGCAAATATAAAGTAAGTTTTGTTTCATTTCTGCTTTATAGCTCTCAAAAAAAAAAAAGAAGAAAAGAAGAATAAATTCAACAGCTCCCTTCCCCCCCCCCACTTAATCTAATTACTGCTGATATTTTGCCATTGCATTAAAAAGTTTCACCTCTGAGAAATAATCAATTAAAACAAACAAAAAATGGAAAAAAAAAAAAAAAAGGAAAGGAAAGAAAAGAAAAGGAAGAAATTCCAAAAGGCAGTTGCTATATTTACCCTTTTAATGGGTTTTATGAAGCCTGTGGTGGAAAGGCAGTGAGTTTCACATCAGCTGGAACAACAACAACAAGAATTAAACTGTAAAAAACTCTCTGCCACAAGTGCTCACGTTTTCCAAATAAAACAGCTCTGCATGGAAGGCTGGGTGGCTCCCTGGAGTAGGGAGCCTTTCCCCTTGGGCCATCCAAGATGAACTTCATCCTGACTGGCCCAACAGCAAACACAGAAGGTCCCAATTCTGCTGCTCACAGACATCAGACCTCGCTGAAGGCTTCTGTGCTTCGCCGCAGGTAAGAACGTAGAATGTAGAATCACAGGATCATAGAATCACAGGATCACAGGATCACAGAGTCATAGAGTCATAGAATCACAGGATCATAGAATCACAGGATCACAGAGTCACAGAATCACAGGATCATAGAACCACAGGATCACAGAGTCACAGAATCACAGGATCATAGAACCACAGGATCATAGAGTCTTAGAATCACAGGATCATAG
>VWZE01021900.1:118020-136849 GCA_013396675.1 Eubucco bourcierii | reverse complement strand
CCTCTGAGCATCTTTGTGACCTCCTCTGGACCCACTCCAACACTTCCATGTCCTTCCTGTGCTGGGGGCTCATTCACCTCCCAGCCTGGAGTTGTGCTTGGGATTGTGCCTACCCAGGTTCAGGACCTTACAACTGGCTTTGTTGAATGTCATGAGGTTGGCCTGAGCACACCTCTGCAGCCTGTGCAGGTCCCTCTGGATGGATCCCTGCCCTCTAACAAGTCAAACATTCTTCTCATGTATCTTCCTAAATTCTTGAGGCCACAGTTTCTATCTTCTTGTCCTTACAGAACATTGTAAATCAGAGTCCTTTGTCTGAAGGAGATGCAAAGAGCTCCATGGCCTCTGTTCTTTTATGCATTTGCTCAACATGGGAAGACAGGACATAGCTCTTTAGCATGATCAGCATTGAAAAGATCTCCTCTCAGTCTTCTTTTCTCCAGGCTAAACAGTTTCTCCTGCCTCTTTTATGATGGTTTGCAAGTTCAAGAAGAAAAAAATCTGCAGGCCAAGCAAACCATGGCATAAGGGCAGGACAATATTTCTGATGAGGCGTTCTTTGGCTTAGGGTCAAATTCCTGCTTTGCACATTCAACAGGCATCCAAAGTCAATCTGTCCACAAGTAGGGCTGAAAAATGAGCAAGCTCCTGAGATCCTGAAGTGCAAAGCTGCATTAGATGACCTCTAATGGTCCCTTCCAACCCAAACTGTTCTATGATTCTATGAAATTTAGGGTGGCTGTGCCCAGTGATCTTGATTAACAGCTTCACCAACTGGTGGAAACAGGACTGGCATCAGGGATTGGGGATCATCCAAACCTTTCTGCAGCCAGTTGAGAGGGGACCATTATTTCTGGGAGGTTTTTTGCTTCAGCTTCCTCAGAATGGGAAGGTGAGAAGGGTGATCATAAAAGTCTTTTCCAACTGAAATGATTCTGTGTTCCTGAGGTCAGGAGTAAAGCTATAAAAATTCTTGAAGTTGAACCCTGTCAAAAAATTGTAAGTAAAAAAATGAATAAATAAGGAAATAATAAGTAAGAGAAAATGGGACAAAAGCAGAAGGGAAATTGTCTTGAGATTTGGCAAAGAAAAAAGAGAATAGAGAGTGGAAAATGCTAATGAAAGGTTTTATTTCAAAGGACTTGTGGGTGGCATGGGGTGGATGGCTCTGCAGTTCTTTTTCAGACAGAAGAATTTATACTCCAGGGTATTTTTTTCCCTCCCCCTTTATCTTTGTTCCAAAGAAGCATTTCCAAGCATGTGAGTAACTTCTTGAGTGCATCAGCACCCTCCTAGGAGTCGGTGGCACCATCTGCTCCAAGATAAGTGAGGATTTAAGCACTTCAGACATTCAGGATTCAAACCAGATCACAGACAACAAAGCAAGCATGCAATGAACACAATTCCTCACTCCTAAAGAGAAGTGTTTAGATATTTGATGTTTCCCTCTTGTTCTTTTTCTTTCCTAAGAAAATCTCAACTGTTGGAATCAGGAGATTTGGGGAAAGCCTCAGATTTTATTGGGAGCCAGAAATGTATTCCTAGGTTGTGTAATTGCCAAGAATGCCTCAAAATGGTCACCAACATAGTCCAAAATCTTTTTGTTGATGAAAATTGTTCATGGTCAAGGAAGGTTCCTTTTGTACTCTGCCCTGATGAGGCCACATCTGGAGCACTGGGTGCAGTTCTGGGATCACCAGCACATGAGAGACAAGGAGGGAGTCCAGAGGAGGCTCTGAAGCTGCTGAGGGGCCTGGAGCATCTCTGTGTGGAGGAAAGGCTGCTGAGGGGCCCTGGGGCTGTCGAGCCTGGAGAAGGGCAGACTGAGAGGGGATCTTCTTAATGCTGGTCAATATCTAAAGGGTTGAGGTCAAGAGGATTGCACTGGGCTCTGTTCAGTGGTGCCCAGGAACAGGACAAGGGGTAGAAGGAACAAAATTAAACACAGGATTTACCACCTAAACTTAAAGAAAAACCTCTTCACTGTGAGGATGTCAAAGCACTGGACCAGGCTACCCAAAGAGGTTGTGAAGCCTCCTCTTGAGACTTCCAAAATCTCTCATGACTTCATCTTGTGCTACCTGATCTAGAAGAACCTGCTTTAGCAGGGAGGAGGATTGGATAGATGATCCTCAGAGGTCACTTCCAACCATCATTATTGTAGGATTCTGTGATGGTCTTAAAGATACTTTTATCAATGTCAGAGGCACAAAAAAGTCTAAGTGCAGCATGCAGAAAATTTGAGTTGCAGTTTGCAAGCAGCAAAGCTGAATTTATTTCTTCTCATTAAAAAATGAGAGACACAGAGGACAGAGCAAGACCTCCAGATTTTAGCAGTATTCACAGAATCACAGAGTGTCAGGGGCTGGAAGGGACCTCAAAAGCTCATCCACTCCAACCCCTCTGCCAGAGCAGGATCACCTAGACCAGATCACACAGGAACACATCCAGGCAGGTCTTGAATATCTCCAGAGAGGGAGGTCTGTCAGCCTCAGGTATTTGGTCTAGGAGCTGAATTATTTCATCACTGTCATAGCATTAAAATATTTTTTTTTGGGGGGGGTGGTGGGGTGGGGGAGGAGTCTTCCAATCTTTTGGGATAAGTGCAAAAGAGCAGGCAATGAATTTCTTTACAGAACAAAATATGGAATTATCAAACCCTTAGTTTTTAAGCTAGAAGCTGAGTTAAAATATGGAATTACCAAGCCTTAGTTTTTAAGCTAGAAGCTGAGTTAAAATATGGAATTATCAAGCTCTTAGTTTTTAAGCTAGAAGTTGAGATAAAATATGGAATTATCAAGCCTTAGTTTTTAAGATAGAAGCTGAGTTAAAATATGGAATTATCAAGCTCTTAGTTTTTAAGTTAGAAGTTGAGATATAATATGGTATTATCAAGCCTTAGTTTTTAAGCTAGAAGTAGAGTTAAAATATGGAATTATGAAGCCCTTAGTTTTTAATCTAGAAGTTGAGATAAAATATGGAATTATCAAGCCTTAGTTTTTAAACTAGAAGCTGAGATAAAATATGGAATTATCAAGCCTTAGCTTTTAAGCTTGAAGCAGAGTTAAAATATGGAATTATGAAGCCCTTAGTTTTTAATCTAGAAGTTGAGATAAAATATGGAATTATCAAGCCTTAGTTTTTAAGCTAGAAGCTGAGATAAAATATGGAATTATCAAACCTTAGCTTTTAAGCTAGAAGCAGAGTTAAAATATGGAATTATGAAGCCCTTAGTTTTTAAGGTAGAAGCTGAGTTAAAATATGGAATTATCAAGGCCTAGTTTTTAATCTAGAAGTTGAGCTCCAGCAGTGGTAGGGTCTAATTATACATGGTTTGGTTGGGTCTAGCTGTAAGTGGAGGTGTGTATTCAAGAATGCCAAGGAGAAAGAGAAAGAAACCTGCTGATGTCCACACGAACTTGAGAAGATAAACCTCTAAATGAGACAACATTAGGCAGAGGTTTTGAGCTGTGAAGAAGAAACTTTTGCTGCCACGTTCTGGGAAATGGAATTTTAGCTGCAGGGGCTGGAAATTGACAGCTCTCATCCTTGCAATACCTGAGGCTCATTTCTCAAGATCCTAAATATTGGCTCATGTCTCAGCATGAGGCACGCCAGTGCTGGCGTTGGCACTGGGTCCTGGTCTCCAAAAAGGGAAACGGTGGTTTGCTCTTCAAGGAGGAAATAATGCTGCAGCAGCTCAGGGAAGGTGAAAGCATCCAAGAGTTTATGAAAGAGAACTTAAAGCTACAGGGCAAAAAGCCTCAAGCTTTGCAGGAAGAAAAACAATTGCAAGGTGAGCCAGCCAGCGAGAGCCGAGACAGTAAAAGGACATGTTTAGCCTGCAAATGGAAGGAGCCTGAAAATCATAAAACCTTAGCACAAGGATTTCTGCTACTGCCTGGGGATATTTAGCAGACTGGCCACCAGGAGAAGACTTTATTTTTTTCCTACTTGGAAAGAAAAAAAAAAAAAAAAGAAAAAGTAAAGCTTGCCAAGGCTAACCATCTGCATCTAGGCTGTTTATGTAAAAGCCACTTTACCCAGGTCAGTGAAAAGGCACAAACTGGAAAAAGGTTGGCTGGAAAAGTTGCTCTCTCTGAAGGAACAAGGGTTAATTGCAGCTTCTGCTTTGGGGTTGAGTGTGGAAGCAAGTATTGAGGGATAGCAGGTGACTCGGTGTAAGTATCTGCTCTGCCCGAGTGGAGTCACAGCTGGAGGTCTGGGTTCAGTTCTGCACTCCCCAGTTCAAGGAGGCAGGAAGAGAGTCCAGTGGAGGCTACAAAGATGCAGAAGGGCCTGGAACATCTGTGTGAGGGGGAAAGGCTGAGAGACCTGGGCTGTTGAGCCTGGAGAAAAGCAACCTGAGAGGGAAATCTCCTCAATGCTGAGAAAGAGCTAAAGTGTAGGAGGAAAGAGAATGGGGCCAGGCCCTGGTCAGTGATGCACAGGGACAGGACAGTTGGCAACAGGCACCACTGGGTGGTGAATGGCTGAGAGCAGCCCTGAGGAAAAGGACCTGGGGGTCTGGGGTGATGAAAAGCTCAACATGAGCCTGCAGTATGAGTGCAGCCCAGACAGCAACTGTGTGCTGGGCTGCAGCAAGAGCAGTGTGGGCAGCAGGGCAAGGGAGGGGATTGTGCCCCTTTGCTCTGCTCTCCTCAGACCCCACCTGGAGTCCTGTGTGCAGTTCTGGAGCCATCAGCACAGGAAGGACATGGAAGTGTTGGAGTGGGTCCAGAGGAGGCCACAAAGATGCTCAGAGGGCTGCAGCAGCTCTGCTGTGAGGACAGGCTGAGAGAGTTGGGGCTCTGCAGCCTGGAGAAGAGAAGGCTTCCAGGAGACCTTAGAGTAGCCTTCCAGGACCTGAAGGGGCCTACAGGAAGGCTGGGGAGGGATTATTGACAAGGTCTTGCAATACCAGGACAAGGGGCAATGGGTTTGAAGTGGCAGAGGGGAGATTGAAAGTGGATGTTAGGAGGAAGTTGTTTGCAGTGAGGGTGGTGAGACACTGGCACAGGTTGCCCAGGGAGGTTGTGGCTGCTCCCTCCCTGGAGGTGTTGAAGGCCAGGTTGGATGAGGCCTTGAGTGAGCTGTGCTAGTGGGAGGTGTCCCTGCCTATGGCAGGCGGTTGGAAGTAGATGATCCTTGAGGTCCCTTCCAACCTTACCATTCTATGATTCTATGACTACAAACTTCTAGTTTCTAGACTATGGCTCCAGAAACCTATTTGAGGTGCAAGTGATGGAACGATGTCCCATCCAGAGGTTATGGAGTCTCCTGTGAAGAGATTCCATCCCTCCCCTGACCATTACACCCCTGGACAAGCTGCTGTGGGTGCCCCTGCTTTAACAGGGGGGTTGGACTGGCTGATCTCCAGAGATCCCTTCCAACCACCACGTTGGGCTTCTGTGAATATTGAATAGACATGTGAAAAGGACAGTTAAGCATTTATATTGGCTTAAATCTGGCAATCCTTGGAACAGGAAGTCACAAAACTGAACCTCCTGATTTATTGCTAACAGAGATGGTCACTGGGGAATGTGTTCAACTCCAGAAGTGGGAAAAACTGAGGCTGGAAATTAGATGGTTGCAATATGAGATAGCCCAGCAAGGTGGTGAGCTCATAATCAGTCTGGATTTGCAGATGGCTAATAACCTTCTGATTGTTGCCCAGAAAAGCTGTGGAAATTCCTTTCAGAGATGTGGTCCATTTGAAGTTGATGATTTGTAGGCACTTTCTTCACAGGACATAATTTCTCTCGCTGCCAGAAGCAGAAACTCTTACACTGGGCAAGTTTGGGGATAGTTGTCCAGCAGAGATGAGAAATGCCAGACAAACCTGAGATTTCAGATTTTTAACTGTTAAAGGTGGTGGCTAGAGGCAGGTGGGTGCCTTGGTTGTGTTAGCACATCTGCAGCTGCTCCCAAGGAGCGAGGCAAAGCGAGCTGCAGAAATGAAGCCGACGACATTGGACCCAAGTGAGGTAGGAGATCATGGAGTCATGGAATGGTTTGGGTTGGGAGGCACCTTTAAAGGTCAGCTAGGCTAACTCCCCCACAGTCAGCAGGGACATCTTCAGCTAGAGCAGGTGGCTCAAAGCCACATCCAATCCTGCTTCCAGTGATGTCAGAGATGTGGCATCTAACACCTCTCTGGTCAATTTGGGTCAGTGTCTCACCACTCTCAGGGTAAAAAAAACCTTCCTTCTGCCTAGTCTGAATCTTCCTCTTTTAGTTTCAAACCATCACCTTTTGTCCTCTCACAACAGATCCTGCTAAAGATTCTATTCCCTGCTTTTCTGGCCAGCCCCTTTAAGCATTGAAAGGCCACAGGAAAATCTCCTTGGAGCTTCTCCCTGAGAGGGGATTTTCTCAGCCTGCTCTTTTCCATTCTGAGAGGTGTAAATCCCTGAATACACACACACAGTTCCTTTAGGAACCAAAGGTATTTGGACCAGAATTTGGCTTGTCAGTCTTCAGGTTGCTGCATGTAATAGCCACATGAAACCAGGCAGTTTCACCCATTTCAGGAGGCTCAGATCACTCAGGTCCTGGAGCAAGAGTCCCCCTCCTCTTCTCTTGATGTCTTGAAGAGATTAAAGCAAAGCTGCTGGCTGAATGCATCAGCATTACCAGTGACTGTAATGGGGAGATTTACAGCTCTCATTACCTACCAGAGGAGCTAAAGGCCATGTACCTCATCAGGATCCCTTCCCAGTTTATAGCTGCTGCCCACCAGCCCCACTAATGATCTCAGATAATCACTCTTTGAATGCTCCCAGCCACCTTGACTTACTGCTCTCTCTGTGAGTCATTCTTTGAGTCTACAACATGGTATGCAGGGAGAAAAAACCTGAAATTTTCTTCCATATGGTTTTAATTATCTTCATCTTTAATTAAGTTCCATGGTTTTAATATCAATAACCCTTCCTTGGAAAGATTTGCTTTGCTTGGATGTTTGTTCTCCATCCAATCTTATCCACAGTCTCTTACCCAATCCCATCCACCATAATCTCTGTAGGTCTTTGTCAAATGCTGCTGGAATCCACTGAGATCCTGGAGGACATGGGTCATGCAGGATAGGCATGAAGTAGACCTTGAGTCAGCTGCAAAAACCTCTCTGATTTTGGATTTCAGTGGGTGATAATTCCTCATGTGGCCAAAAATACCAACTGAAGGTCATGGTCTTCTCAGTGGTTTGAAGAGCTGAAGGGGACAGCTGAAGAACTGAGTGAGGTCCCTTGGGGAGGCCCATATTTTGTCCTCTGTGTGTATCCATACAGACCAGAAGCACCCTGACTCCTGGCAAAGGCAGCTTGATGATACCACCAGCATAAATAAAAAGATAGGGAGGTTAGAAACTGACAAAAGGAAGTGGGTTTGAACTGGCTGTGGAAACCAACCATGGAGAGCACTAAAATTCAAGATTCAAGGACTAGACTTCTACCTGGATAGGTGAAACAGACATTGCATCACCAAATCTCACTGAAACCTCACTCCATTAGTAGAGCAAGAGCCTGGAGGCAGGTGGGAGTCAGTCTCTTCTCCCAAGGAACAAGTGAGGAGACAACAGGAAACAGCCTTAAGTTGCACCAGGAGAGGTTTAGGTTGGAAATTAGGAAAACTGACTTCACCAAATGGGTTGTCAAGCCCTAGACCAGGCTGTCTAGGGCCATAGTGGAGAACTCATCCTTGAAGGGATTCAAAGGCAGTGGAGATGTGGTGCTGAGAGACTTGGTTTAGTGATGACTCTCCAGTGCTGGGTTAATGGTTGGACTTGATGATCCTAAAGGTCTTTTCCAACCTAACTGATTTAGAGACTCTATGGACCTAAATATAAACGGATTTAAAAAAACGTGTTAAGCCTTAGGTCTAAGGCAATCTTTACCTGTGAGAAACCTGGGACAAGCTTTAGCAAATCATAGATTTTTTTCCAAAAGCTCCTGTGCAAGAGTTGGGATTGCTCAAATTACGAAGCCTTGAGTGAGCTGTACTAGTGGGAGGTGTCCCTGCCTATGGCAGGGGGTTGGAAGTAGATGATCCTTGAGGTCCCTTCCAACCTTACCATTCTATGATTCTATGATTCTATGAGAGGGAGTGCATACCAGGAGCAGATTCTTATGTCCCTACATAGTTGGTGTTCAAGAGGGATAATGAAAGAGAGGAGATATATCAAAAGTGGTCTCTTAAAGTCATTGTAGTGTCAAATACTCACGGGATCCTAGCATGTTTAGGGCCAGAAAGGACCTCTGGAGGTCATCTAGTCCAACCCCACTGCTTAAGCAGGTTGTCCAGCATCACAGTGTCTAGGCAGGTATGGAATCATAGAATCACAGAATGGTAAGGTTGGAAGGGACCTCAAGGATCATCCAGTTCCAACCCCCTGCCATAGGCAGGGACACTTCCCACTAGCACAGCTCACTCAAGGCCTCCTCCAACCTGGCCTTGAACACCTCCAGGGAGGGAACAGCCACAACCTCCCTGGGCAACCTGTGCCAGTGTCTCACCACCCTCACTGCAAACAGCTTCCTCCTAACATCCACTTTCAATCTCCCCTCTGCCAGTTCAAACCCATTGCCCCTTGTCCTGGAATTGCAAGACCTTGTCAATAGTCCCTCCCCAGCCTTCCTGTAGCCCCCTTCAGATCCTGGAAGGCTACTCTAAGGTCTCCTGGAAGCCTTCTCTTCTGCAGGCTGCAGAGCCCCATCTCTCTCAGTCTGTCCTCATAGCAGAACTGCTGCAGCCCTCTGAGTATCCTCGTGGCCTCCTCTGGACCCGCTCCAAGAGTTCCATGTCCTTCCTGTGCTGGGGGCTCCAGAGCTGCACACAGGACTCCAGGTGGAATCTATCCAGAATGATTGTGATTTTAATGGATTGTGGTCAACAGTGAGCATCAGAAAACGGTCTGAAGTCTCAGGGAAGAAGCAGAAAGGAGAAGCTGGCAGATGATACAGAGTTGACTGCGTTTGGAAGATCTCACTGAACTTACAAACAAGTGTGAGGGACGTGAGGAATAACAACAACAACAACAACAATAATAAGAAGAAGAAGTGTAAGCCCAGAATCCTTTGGGGCTTCGAGAGCCAGCAAGAAGAAATCACCTTTAAGAGAGGCATCGCTAGAGAAGTCAATGAAAGTGTTCAGCATCCTATGCCAAGAGTTTGCTGCCCAAAATGCCCAAGGGAAATTCCAGGGCACAATGGCTGGTTTCAGGTTCCCTGAGCAGCTGCCTTTTGGCTTCCCAGAAGAGGTCAGTCTTTCCCAAGGATTTGCAGCGGGTTGTCCAACTCTTCCAAAGGAAAACACTTCATGGAACAATGCCTGGGTGGGTAAAAGTAAGGCATAGGAAAGGTCTACCCAGAGCCCAGCTGCAGCCTGAGGTGAAAGCGAGCTCATTGCAAGTGTGAACTCACCTGGGTAATTTGACAAACAATTGACCTAATGTTCCCAGGATGTGGGAATTAGCACTGCCCTGGAGCTAGCTGGAGGTTGAGATGGGAACAACATGCTCACAGAAACGCTCAAAATTCATCCTCCCAGCAACGTCTACTCTCCTGTGCATGCCCAGTGAAAACCTTCTCCTCTCCTTTGGATCAGACCTCAAAGAGCCTTCCTCTGATAGCAAAGATGGGTCTTCAGCAATTATAGTGAATCCAGATCCCTCTGGAGCAGTTGTGCAGTTACTCAATCTGAATCATGCATCAAACCCAGGGAAAAATCCCAGCACCCTGTTCCCCCAGCTGTAAAAACACAGGGACCCTCCACCTGCACTCTGGGCTAACACCTTTGCCTCGTCCCATTCATGTGTTTCTCGTTCTGCAGTGAGCTACAGCTCTTGCTGTGGGTTCTCACAAGTCCCATAGAGTAGATCCTGCTGAACCTGAGCCAGCAGTGTGGACAAAATGGTCACCAGCATCCTGGCTTGCATCAGCAGTAGTGTGGCCAGCAGGACCAGGACAGGGATCATCCCCCAGTACTGGGCACTGGTGAGGCTGGACCTTGAATACTGGGTTCAGTTTTGGGCCACTCACTTCAAGGACATTGAGGGGTTGGAGTAGGTCCAAAGAAGGGCAACAAAGGTGCTGAAGGATCTAGAGCACATATCTTGTGAGGAGCAGCTGAGGGACCTGGAGTTGTTGAGCCTGAAGTTGTTGAGCTCTCTACAATTCCCCTGAAAGGAGGTTGGAGCCAGGTGAAGATTCAGTCTCTTCTGCCAAGGAGCAAGTGATAGGACAAGAGAAAGCTGTTTCAAATTGCACCAGGGAAGGCAATCTCAAGAGGAACAATTCCTTCCCCTTGAGGTTTGTCAAGGCCTGTCCCAGGCTGCTCATGGCAGTGGTGGAGTCCCCATGCCTGGAGGGGTTTTGAAACTGTGGAGATGCGGTGCTGAGGGCCACGGTTTAGTGGTGACCTGGCAGTGCTGAGTTAAAGTTTGGACTCTGTAAAGGTCTTTTCTAAGGAACACAGTTCTGTGATTCTCTGATTTTATGCTTCCATCCATCTTCTTGGGTTTACATTTTTATAGTCTGTGGCTGCTAAGATAAACTTCACTCCAAACCAATACTGTGATGACTGCCTAAATTTGGAGAGACTTTCAGAACTTCCTTCTGAAGGATCATCCCTCCTTTAGTCCATTGATATCTTATCCACATTTTGGTTTGGATGCCCTGAGAGGTTACAGTGATGTTAACTCTCCCAAGACTGGTGATTCTGGTGGATGTAGTTGTTGTAAAGATTGGGCATCAAATCCATGTGCAGTAAGTGGGATACAAACCAGCATCCAATATAAGAAACAAGAAAAGGAAAGAGGGGATGATGAGGCAATGAATAACACCCAAAGGGTACTTTTTGTTGGTTTCAGCAAGGCTAAATATTTTTGCTGCATGAACTGAGCTCTAAATCTTAGAATCACATAATTGTTTTGTTTAGAAAAGACCTCTAAGACCCTTGAGTTCAACCTTCAACCCAACACTACCATGGTCAGTAAGTGTGTCCCAGAGTGCCATGTCCCCATGTTTTTGAACACCTCCAGGGATGGGGAGATGTTCAGTTCTTTTCAGTTGGAAAAGATCTCTAAGATCATTGAGTCCAACTATTAACCTAAGAGCACCACGGCCATTAAACCATATCCCAGAGTCCCATGTCCATGCATTTCCTGAACACCTCCAGGGATGGTGACTCCACCACCTCCCTGGGCAGCCTGTTCCAATGCCTGACCACTCTTGCAGGAAAGACATTTTTCCTAATCTCCAACCTAAACCACCCCTGGCACAATTTCAGGCCATTTCTTCTCTCTCTATCACCTGATACTAGTGAGAAGAGACCAACCCCCACTCATCTCCAACCTCTTTTCAGGGAGCTGTAGAGAGCAATGAGGTCTCCCCCTCAGTCTCCTGCTCTCCAGACTAAACAATCTCAGTTCCTTCAGCAGCTCCTCCTGGGTAAACAATATTTAAAAGCTATATTTGAAAAGATATTTCAGTCCTTAAGCCCTGGTACTAAATATTTCACCTCATAAAGGCTAATGCTTTCTCCTTGATCTCCAAAGCTCTCATTGACTCTGGACAGCTTGCAGAGTACAGTCCTTATTTGTACCCAAAGCCATTTGGAAGATAGGATCCTGCCTGCTTCCTTCTATGGGTTGGCATTGCTAGGCCACCCCACACTCACGTCACCGCATCAGCTTGTCACAATGTTTCACATCAGGTCAAAATGTTCCATGGAGGCCAAAAAAAAAAAAAAAAAAAAAAAAAAAAAAAAAAAAAAAAGAGGGGGAAGGGGAAGCTATTTCCTTTCATTTTAATGTTTTAATGCCATCCTCCATGTGCCAGAATGGCAGTCAAGAACACAAAACATTTCCACGGAATTACAGCATTAACCAGGTTGAAAAAGACCTCTAAGATCATTGAGTCCAACTTGTCACCTAACTCTTCTAATTAACTAAACCATGGTACTAAGTGCCTCATCCAGCCTCCTCTTAAACACCTCCAGGGATAGGGATTCCACCACCTCCCTGGGCAGCCCATTCCAATGCAAATCACTCTTTCCATGAAGAACTTCTTCCTAACATCCAGCCTAAAACTGCCCTGGCACAGCTTGAGACTGTGTCCTCTTGTTCTGTCTCTGCTTGCCTGGGAGAAGAGCCCAACTCCTCCTGGCTATAACCTCCTTTCAGGTAGTTGTAGAGAGCAATAAGGTCTGCCAAGAGCCTCCTCTTTTCCAGTTATGTTTAAGCTGGGTTTTGATCCTTGTTAGTCAAGGAAGTAGAGAGCAATAAGTTCTGCCCTGAGCCTCCTCTTTTCCAGTTGTGTTTAAGCTGTTTTTTGATCCTTGTTAGTCAAGGAAGCAGAGAGCAATAAGTTCTGCCCTGAGCCTCCTCTTTTCCAGTTGTGTTTAAGGTGTTTTTTGATCCTTGTTAGTCAGGGAAGTAGAGAGCAATAAGGTCTGCCCTGAGCCACCTCTTCCCAAGGTGTTTTCGAGCTGGTTTGGGTTCCTTGTTAGTCAAGGAACAAAAGGAACTGTCAGAAGGACAAGATCCTAATTTCTGAGAGCTTTGTATATGGTTATCAGCATTGCATGAGCAAAGGTAGTAGCTGTGTGATGTAGGATTCTGACCTGGTCAGGTCTTCTTGTACTGTTTTTTCTTGTTGCATGTCTCAAGACCATCCACATGATGGTCATAAAGACATCTTTCCTGTATGCAACCATGAAGATCAGGCTCCTCTCATGAAATTTCTCTGATTAAATGCAGACATCTATACCTGCACTGATAACCTCTTGCCTTCCCTGTTGTTTGAGCTCCAGGATGTGGTTGTTTGGGGCTTTGAGCAAGCTACTCTAATTGCTCCCTGCTGACTGTGGGGAGGTTGGACTAGATGAGCTTTACAGGTCCTTTCCAAGCAGTAACATCCTGTGGTTCTCTGATGATTCTGTGGTTCTAGTCAGGTGGTTTGATTCCCTTCCAGCTTAGCTCCCCCTGTCAATCACACAGGCACTGATGCCTGCTTGTCAAGATGAGGAGAAAGAAAGATTTTTGGTCATATTCTCAGGGCTGTCCTCTGCTAAGTCTATGTCAGAGGCTAAAGACCTCTGTGTAATATTTCTACAAGCCTCCATGGCTTATTTGCCATGCATGTGGCAAATTCTGTGTCCTCATCTTCCCCTCTTCTTTGCTTTCTCCTTGTCACTGGATGTGCTCCACCCCTTCCAGGGGAGCTGGTGACTCCACTCTGAGTGAATCTTGAAAAGAAGATGTTTAACTCTTCCTTTCTGGTCCACCTTCATACCCAATTTGCCTTTTCCATCTCCTCAGCACCAATAACAAATTGTTCTTTTCTTTTTCTCTTTCTTCCTGAAGCGAACTGATTAGAAACTTAAACACTGAGAGTTGCTCCCCATTGCCCCTTTCCCCTCATCTTGCTCTCCCTCCCCCTCCAGCCCAATCCTTGGAGGATAAATCATTTTCTGTGGTCTGCAGCTCAGCTGGAAAAACTAACAAAACAGGTCTATAATGTCATCAGCATCTAATTTGGTGGATTTATGGGGTCTGGCCTTAAGCACTTGCTCCTTTACAGCGTGTGAGTTCACTCCTGCAGGAGCTCCCTCCAGGCTACAGCTCTTTATCCTTGACTGAGGTCGTCTGCCCTCTCTGGAGCTTTGCGGTGGGTAGATCGCTCTCCCTTGGAACATAGGAGGTCTCCTTTCTGCCTCACCTTGATGGGAGCAAAGGAGGATGACAAAACATTCCTGCAGCTAGGAAGAGCTTGGCATCAGTGGTTGCAACAGGAAAACATAGTGATTCCCCAAGGCAGACCTCTGGGGAGGTTCAGGATGAGCAGGAATCACACAGTTGATCTCTTTTCGGGCTCCCTCACACACAGACTTCTCCTTCAGTTTTTTAAAGCCTATTTTGGTCTTTTTTTTTTTGTTGTTGTTGTTGACTGGCATTGCCAGCCACAGAGGAGTGAGCAAGGAGGAGCAAATGTTTTAATGAAGGAATTCTAGTTTATGAAAGCCTGCCTTCAGAAGAGTCTTGCTGGAAGGTGTCGACCTGTTGCATCGTTTAGAATCATGGAATGGTTTGGGTTGAAGGGATCCTCAATGGTCACCCCTGTGGTCAGCAGGGACATCTGCAACTAGAGCAAGTTGCTCAGAGTCCCAAACAACTGATTTGCAATGGTTCCAGGGATGGGGCATCTCCCACCTCTCTGGGCAACCTGGGGCAGGGTCTCACCACTTTTGTTCCAAAAGGTTATTACTTCTCTCCAGCCTGAATCTCCCCCTTTCAGTTCCAACCATCACCCCTTGTCCTGTTACAACAGATCCTGTTAAAAGTCTGTCCCCAGCTTTCTGATCAGCCTTTTAAGCACTGAAAGACTACCAGAAGGTCTCCCTGGAGCCTTCTCTTCTTCTCCAGGCTGAACAAGCCCAACTGTCAGCTTTCAGACCTGCCAGCATTGCTGTGGCCTCCTCTGGCCCTGCTCTAACCGGTCTATGTTTGTGCTGTGCTGAGGACTCCAGAGCTGGCCCAAGGACTTCAGGTGAGGTCTCAGCAGAGCACAGCAGAGGGGCAGAATCCTCTCCCTGCCCCTACTGCCCACACTGCTGGGGATCAGCCCAGAGCATATCTGGCTTCTGGGTGACCTAGACAAAGGAAGCACAAAGTGTTGTGTAACCAGTTGGTGGCAAACATGGCTCAGCTGAAACCCTTCTGTCTATAGCAGCATTGTGATCACCTTCCAGGAGCAACTTGTCCCTTGGAAGACCCAGTGCTGCTGAGCACTAGCTCTAACAGTCCATTAACATCCTGGCATTTGCCCTAGAGGAAGTAGCTTACAGCTTGTTTGAGCCAACCCACACAGCTAAGCCAGCTGCTGTTCCATCACAAGGCTACCTTGAGGTGCTCCATCCTGCCATCACAGCTCTCAAGCACATGGCACCCACTGAGACCCACTGCCTGGGCATTCAGGTATTAAACCCTACCTGAGGGGTCAGACCCACTAATCCTACAGACCTTTTGCAGCCTAACTAATACTGTGATCCTAGCCTGTGAAGGCAGCAGACACTCTCCTTTAACTCCCCTTATGTCCATCACCAGCTGGGATAACAACCCTCACAACCCAAAGCACTGATGCTCCCATGAAGAACACAGACCTGGAGTGACATTGCCTGTAGCCAGGTGTCAGAACTCCTGTGACACATGGAGTATGGACACCTGAGTAGCTGTGAAGGAGCTCAACTCAGTGGTGATGATGGGATGTTGAGAGTGAAATTTTCTGCTTGCAAACCGGTTCTACCCGGGTGAATGTTCTGGAGAGGCCCTCACACACTATTTGTTGTGTTTGAAGTGCAGGACTGAAACCAAACAGGCTCTGGCAGCTGGGGAATGATCTCCTTGATGCTTTCAGCCATCTCCTCAGTATTCTTAACCATCCTCTCAATATTCTCAGCCATCCTCAATAGTCTCAGCATGATTTTCTATGATTGTCTATGATTTTCTATGATTCTATGATTTTCTGAAAGTCCCCAACCATCTTCTTAATCATCCCTTTGATGTTCTCAGCTGTCTTCTCATATCTGTGAGGGCACAAATACATGGGTGGGGATTTATTCTTACATCTACCCCAGGTATAAAACCCAGGGCAGTTTGGATACCAGGGTCTGAAGGGAAAAAGTGTTGGCTCTTCTCCCTGTGCTCTCACTCAGGTATTTGCACTCTGGACATGTCTCTGTCTTCCAGGACAAACATACTTTTGGACAGAAGTATGTGCTGCAGCCTGGGTCAGGAAAGGGATGACAGCCCTGATTTACATCTCATTTCCCTTGCCTTAGCATATTTAGCAGGTTTCTTCTCCAGCCACCACCCCTTCTCCCTGGGGCATCACATCTCATGGAAACCAGTGATGCTTTGTGGAGAGCTTGGAAGAAAGCCCTCCTTGGGGGAGGTGGGGGTGGGGGTGGATAATCTGCCTTGTACCTAGGCTACTTGGAGCATATTTCTACTTCAAATCAGTAGAATCATATTTTGGTTAGAAGAGACCTTTAAGATCAATAGGTCTAACCATTAACCCAGCATGACCAGGTCATCATAGAATCATAGAATCAATAATAGAATGGTAAGGTTGGAAGGGACCTCAAGGATCATCCAGTTCCAAACCCCTGCCATAGGCAGGGACACCTCCCACTAGCACAGCTCACTCAAGGCCTCCTCCACCCTGCCCTTGAACACCTCCAGGGAGGGAGCAGCCACAACCTCCCTGGGCAACCTGTGCCAGTGTCTCACCACCCTCACTGCAAACAACTTCCTCCTAACATCCAGTCTAAATCTTCCCTCTGCCAGTTCAAACCCATTGCCCCTTGTCCTGTCATTGCAAGACCTTGTCAATAGTCCCTCCCCAGCCTTCCTGTAGCCCCCTTCAGATATTGGAAGGCTACTCTAAGGTCTCCTGGAAGCCTTCTCTTCTGCAGTCTGCAGAGCCCCAACTCTCTCAGCCTGTCCTCATAGCAGAACTGCTGCAGCTCTCTGATCATCTTTGTAGCCCTCCTCAGGACCTACTCCAACAGTTCCATGTCCTTCCTGTGCTGAGGGCTCCAGAACTGCACACAGGACTCCAGGAGTATCATATCCAGCAGTATCATAACTGCAGGGATGTCTGATTCTGTCTCTTGCTATAGACACCGGTGAGGTGTGGGTTTAATACAAAGCTTTCCTCTTTAAATAATGTCCTCATGGAGCCTTGATCTTCAAGCCTAGTTGTTGTTCCCACCTGCAGGAGTCTAGAAAACCTCCCAACCATTTCCTCTTTGAAAGTACAGTCCAGCCCTCAAAGGATGGAGAAACTGAGGAACAGCTTGTGGATGGGAATGTGCCCAAAGTGCCACCACAAACGTGTGGGAGAGCCAGGAAGAAAAGCCAGATCTGTGGACTCCCACTGCTTTACGTATGTGTGCAAGCCACAAAGACCATCCAGACTCACTTCTGAAACCCACAAGCTGTCCACAGCTCTTGCTGCTCTGCCAGTACCATTCTGGATGATTTTATTGATGCTTTGCTCTTCGGATCACGAAGGGAAAATGATCTGCTGGTGAGGTCACTGAGCTAAGATTTAGGAAGAAAAAAATGCTTCGAAAACTGCTCTTTGTTTTGGTGACTTTGTCAGTGTTGATTTTTATGTACAGAATTCCCAAATCCCAGCGTGGTGGTGTTGGAAGGGACGTCTGGAGATCAGCCAGTCCAACCCCTCTGCTAAAGCAGGGGCACCCACAGCAGCTTGCACAGCATCACAATGCCCAGGGGAGTTTGGAGTCTCTCCACAGGAGGAGACTCCACAACCTCTCTGGGCAGCCTGGGACAGGGCTCCAGCACCCTCACACCAAAGAAGTTTCTCCTCATGTTCAGATGGAACCTCGTGGGTTCCAGTTTGTGCCTGTCACTCTTTGCCCTGTCACTCAGCATCACTGACAAGATTTTGGCCCCATCCTCATGAACCCCACCCTTTAGGTATTTATATTTATTAGTGGGCAGTTGTTGACCTTAGGGCTGAGGTGAAGTTGTGGCACAGAGTTGACGCCTGCCAGCACCAAGACCAAGCTTAATATAATCAGCTACACAGAATGACATTTGCTAAGGCTCATGGCATTTGTTTGAATGATCCTAACACCTCCAAAGCTTGTGGAGGTGACTTCTACCATTGCTGAGGCTTGTGGCATTCATTTGAATGATCCTAACTCCTCTAGAGCTTGTGGAGGTGATTTCTGCCATCACTGAGTCCGTAGGGTCTGAAGAGATGAACTTGCTGGTTCAGACTATTTTTTATGACTCTGTGATGATCAGAAGGAAGGAAGGAAAGATCTGCAGAAGTGAAACTGTCTCAAGAAATTCCTCAGAGCCATGCTAGTTGGGTCTCAGTCCCTGCAGCAGCAGAGCTGTCAACGCTCTCCAAGAGAAATCTGAGCTCCGGTGTTTAAAGCCAGATTCTCAGCTTCCTTCCCTGCCTGCACGCATGCCAATCTGTTAGCCTGGCCTCCTGCCTGTTCCCAGGTGGTGTGCCAGGATCAACAAGCCCCAGATACCAAGGAGAAGAGATGTGGCCTGGGAGAGCCTCTTGAAACCCTCCCGCTGACATACCTTCTGAAAGAGGATCCTTGTGGTGACGACCCACAGTGAATGGCTGCCCCATGCTTCAAGGAGTGGAACAGGAGAGTTTTGCTGAGGAGATGTCTGGCCTGCTTTGCTATTTTTGTACCTAGCAAGGACACAAGTTCCTGGGTGGGAAGGCTGAGCTCCTTACCATGTTTGGGAAAAGAAAGTCCTGGGAGAAGACACCATACTGCTGAATTGTAGCAAGGGCAAGTGCCTTCTTGCAGCCCGTGCAGTGGGGTGCCCAGCTGATACACTGGCCTAGGACTGATGGCCTAGATGATCTCCAGGGGTCCCTTTCAACTCCTACCATTCTCTGATGTGGGTTTTGTTGTTGACCAGTGCTCTTTGCTGTGCTTTCCCTCATCCCTTTTTGTCCTTTCAGGCAGGTGGCAGATGGGTTTTGTCTCTGCCATAACTCACCCAGTAGGACTTGGATCTCAGCTGAGTCTCTGATGGGCTTCTCTAAGCAGCAGCCCGTGGAAACATAAGCATTGGAAGATTTCCCTTTATGAAGGAGTCCTAGCCCCAGTTAAGCAGAATCACTGACTCTTGCAGACCCTCTGGAACTAAGCAGAGGAGAATAGAGACACCTACAGCCCAGTGGCCTGTCTGTAGGCCATCAGCACTAAAAAGCTAGGAGAAGCTGAGTTAAAGAAATGTTCTTCCTGGTTCTTTTTTTTTTTT
>VWZE01021900.1:96746-118007 GCA_013396675.1 Eubucco bourcierii | reverse complement strand
TTTTTTTTTTTTTTTTTTTGGGAAAATGAAGGGTTTAGAGACCTGCTGATACAATTTTTGATGCTCTTCATTGACTCACCTTTTGGGTATTTGTCTATGGGCTTTGGAGATTTTCTTGTTTTTCACAAAGTCATAGAATCATAAATCATTTGGCTTGGAAGCAACCTTAAAAGACCATCTAGTTTGAAACCCCTTGCTGTAGACAGGGACACCTCCTATGAGACAGGTGGGTTGAGGTCCCATCTAGCCTGGCTTTGAACACTTCCAGACC
The DNA here is from genome assembly GCA_013396675.1 of Eubucco bourcierii. Taxonomy (NCBI): domain Eukaryota; kingdom Metazoa; phylum Chordata; class Aves; order Piciformes; family Ramphastidae; genus Eubucco; species Eubucco bourcierii. The sequence continues at coordinate 117,736 of VWZE01021900.1, read as the reverse complement.
TGGAGCCTGGAAGCTCACAAGTGAATATATACAAGGTGAATATGGAATCATCTGATTTTAAGGTGATTTTTCTTCTTGCAGAGAGAGGTTTTTATGCTAGAAGGAGGAATCTCTACAAGCTGAACTTATGAGGAGAGGTTGAGGGGACCTGCCTGAAGCAAAAAAAAAGGCTGAGGGGCGATCTGGCTCTCTTCAGCTCCCTGAAGGGGGGTTGGAGCCAGGTGGGAGTTGACCTCCTTTCCCAGGGACCAAGTAATAGGATGAGAGGAAACAGCCTTAAATTGCATCAGAGGAGCTTTAGGTTGGATGTGAGGAACAATTCTTTCCCCAAGAGAGTTGTGAAACCCTGGAACAGGCTGCTCAGGGCAGCAGTGGATTCCTCATCCCTGGAGGGGTTTCAAAGCTGTGCAGATGTAGATCTGAGGTACATGGCTTAGTAGTGCCCTGGCAGCACTGGGTTAAGAGTTGGACTTGATGATGCAAAAGGTCTCTTCCACCCAAACCAATTCTGTTATTCTCTTATATTTCGCTTTTTCATCAGCAAGGAGAGTCTCAACAGAGGGACAAGCTCTGCCTAGAGCAGGCAGAATGCATGGTTCAGAGCAAGAGATGTCCCTTACCAGCTGTGTGCACCTCCTGGGGCACTACTGGAGGCTTCCTGGGAATGTTGACCTCTGCTTACCTTCTTCCAGAGGATGTGAGTCTTCTTGCTATGGAGCATTTCTGGATTACTGATCAGCATTTTGGGTTTCTGCTTCTCATCAGCTGCTCATCACAAATCTGACCAGATAGTTGGCTTCCTCTTGAAAACATTTCCAAGTAAAAACCAAATCTGCAGCTTAATTATACAGTAGTAAATTACCCATTGAAAATTTCTCGTCATGAAAAACAGAGCAATTTCATCTCCCAACACCACCACCTCCACCCTTGGAATAAATCCTGGGAAGTATAAATAGTGAGAAGCCAAAGAATTAAGGGGGATGCTAAACAGTGGGGCTCTTGTTCGGGAACACTGAAGTGTGAGAACTGCGGAGGGTGAGTCTGTCTGGGTGAATCATGAGCTGACCTTGCTTCCCCTACAGCCCATTCCTTAATCATTGAATTGTTTCAGTTGGAAAAGACCTCCAATGTCATCAACTCCAATCTTCCACCCAACACTCCCATGGCCTAATGTGTCCTGAGGTGTCATGTCCACACTTTCCTTGAACACCTCCAGGGATAGTGACTCCACCACCTCCCTGGGCAGCCTGATCCAATGCATGACCACTCTTGCAGGAGAGAATTTTCCAACTTAAGTCCATTTGCTCTTGTTCTTTCACTTGATAAGAGGGAGATCCCACCTGGGTCCAGCCTCTTCAACATGAAGAAGTTCCACCTCAACATGAGGAAGAACCTCTTTACTGTAAGGGTCATATTGCACTGGAACAGGCTCCTCAGAGGGCTGGGTGTCAGGAGTGGGGGGACAGGCTCTGCTGACTTGCTCCCTGGGATAGGACAAGGACCAATGGATGTAACCTGCAGTGCAGGAGATTGCACCTCAACACAAGGAGGAATTTCTTTACTGTAAGGGTCACAGAGTGCTGGAACAGGCTCCCCAGAGGGCTGGGTGTCAGGAGCAGGGGTACAGGGTCTGCTGACTTGCTCCCTGGGATAGGACAAGGACCAGTGGATGTAAGCTGCAGCACAGGAGGTTGCACCTCAACACAAGGAGGAATTTCTTTACTGTAAGGGTCACAGAGTGCTGGAACAGGCTCCCCAGAGGGCTGGGTGTCAGGAGCAGGGGTACAGGGTCTGCTGACTTGCTCCCTGGGATAGGACAAGGAGCAATGGATGTAAGCTGCAGCGCAGGAGGTTGCACCTCAACACAAGGAGGAATTTCTTTACTGTAAGGGTCACAGAGTACTGGCACAGGCTGCCCAGAGAGGCTGTGGAGTCTCCTTCTCTGGAGACTTTCAAGACCCATCTGAATGTGTTCCTGTGTGACCTAAGCTAGGTAGTATGGTCCTGCTCCGGCAGGGGAGTTGGACTCAATGATCTATGGAGGTTTCTTCCAACCCTTAGCATCCTGTGATCCTCTCAGGGAGTTGTAGTTAGTCAGAAGATCTCCCCTCAGCCTCCTCCTCTCCAGACTGAGCAACCCCAGTTCCCTAAGCTGCTTCTCACAGGGCTTGTTCTGCAGAGCCTTCACCACCTTCATTGCCCTTCTGTGAACCTACTCCATCACCTCAACGTCCTTCTTGTAATGAAGGGCCCAAAACTGAACGCAGGGTTCAAGGTGTGACCTCACCAGTGGCGATTCCAAGGGCATGATGGCTTCCCTACTCCAGCACTGTTGCTGATCCCAGACAGGATGCTGGTGGCCAACTGTCAATCAGCACCCCCAGGTCCTTTCCTGACAGGCAACTTCCCAGTCTCTGAATGATCCTAAAGGTCTTATCCAACCTAACTGACTCTATGATCCTGTGACAAAACTGCAGGGCAGAACATGGCTGTGCTTCTGCAAAGCTGCAAGAGACACAATAAACTGCAAAGAGAGGGGAAAAAAAAAAAGATGAAAATGTTGGAGAAATGCTGAGTGTGAGGAGACAAAGAGAGGTAACACATCTGACTTCCCTGTGTGCTCTGGAAGAGATTTCTGTCTAGCCTGGGCTGTCTGCACAACTTCCCTTCACAAAGCCCAGCCCAGCTGCCCGCTGTTGCTTCCCAGCAGCACAAGCCAGCCCCAAACTGGTTTTCTCTCTGTTGCCTTTCATGTTGATGAGAAAGGGGCAGGCCAGTGTTGGCAATCCTTCTGCAGCTCTGGTTTGAGGCCTTGCTGAAGGGTGATAACAGTTCACTGCTGACAGGCAGAGGGGTGATGAGCAGGGGACATAATGAAGGTAAGTGTGCGGTAAGGAATGCGTCGGTGCAGTTGGTCACTCCTGCTCTCAAAGGCTCTATTGTTGCTCACACCAGGGCTAACAATTTGCCCCTCTGAAGCAGGCAGATACTGATCTTTTGCCATCTCTCTGGAGAGCCATCTGACGAGGCTGCCTGAAGAAGAAGATATGGATCAGCCTTGGTGACTCCTTCAGCCTGCTGGAACAGCTTCACAGGGCATCAGATGTTAACGGCAGCCTGGAGCCTCCCTGCACCATCACATCCTGACAGCTGCAGGCTGGAAGCAAAGCTACTGGACTTCAGTTGTGCAGGGATGGCATAGAGACACCAAACTTCACCTTCCAGTCGTGTTTCCAGGTATTTCTCTGGCTAAAACTTCCTTTGGGGAATTAGAATCATAGATTGGTTCAGGTTGGAAGGGACCTCAAAGACCATCTAGTTCCAACTCCCTGTCATGCAGGGACAGTTTCCACTAGATCAGGTTATTCAAAACTCTCTTCAGTCTGGTTTTGAGCACTTCCAGGGAGGGAGCATCCACAGCTTCCTGGGCAACCTGTTCCAGTGTCTCACTGCCCTCACTGTAAATTATTTTTTCCTAACCTCCAGTGTAATTCTCCTCTCTTCCAGCTTAAAACCATTCCCTCTTATCATATCACTACAAGCCCATTGTAAAATGCCGATTTCCAGCTTTCCTGTAGCCCCTGTAGGTTTTCACAAAACAGAGGTCAGAAAAGAAAAAAGGGAGAAGGAGGAGGAGAAGGAGGAGGAGAAGGAGAAGGAGAAGGAGAAGGAGAAGGAGAAGGAGAAGGAGAAGGAGAAGGAGAAGGAGAAGGAGAAGGAGAAGGAGAANAGAAGAATGAGAAGAAAAAGGAGAAGGAAAAGGAGAAGGAGAAGGAGAAGGAGAAGGAGAAGGAGAAGGAGAAGGAGAAGGAGAAGGAGAAGGAGAAGGAGAAGGAGAAGGAGGAGGAGGAAAAAAATTTTAAAAAAGGGAAAAAAGGAGAAAGGAGACTCCAGGAGACTCCAGGAGAGTCCAGGAGAGGAGAGGAGAGGAGAGGAGAGGAAAAAATAAAAGAGAAGAATAAAATAAAATAAAATAAAAAAAAAGAAAAAAAAAGAAAAGAAAAGAAAAGAAAAGAAAAGAAAAGAAAAGAAAAGAAAAGAAAAGAAAAGAAAAGAAAAGAAAAGAAAAGAAAAGAAAAGAAAAGAAAAGAAAAGAAAAGAAAAGAAAAGAAAAGAAAAGAAAAGAAAAGAAAAGAAAAGAAAAGAAAAGAAAAGAAAAGAAAAGAAAAGAAAAGAAAAGAAAAGAAAAGAAAAGAAAAGAAAAGAAAAGAAAAGAAAAGAAAAGAAAAGAAAAGAAAAGAAAAGAAAAGAAAAGAAAAGAAAAGAAAAGAAAAGAAAAGAAAAGAAAAGAAAAGAAAAGAAAAGAAAAGAAAAGAAAAGAAAAGAAAAGAAAAAAAAAGAAAAGAAAAGAGAAAAGAAAAGAAAAGGGAAAAAAAAGAAAGAAAAGAAAAAAAAGAAAATAGAAAAGAATGAAAAAGGATCCATTAAAATGTCAAGAGCTGAGTTTGAAAACCAGAGGAAACAGCTGGAATGACTGGCTTTACAGCATGTCCCACTTCAGAAGGTGACAGAGGATGTGGTTTGCCTTTGTTTCACTCACACGATTTGGTACCACAGGTTTATCCCAGCTTGGGAAGCTGGGTTATTATCTCTACTTGATGCATCATTTGAGGGGGCTCAAAAACTCTCCTGGTCCTGCAGTAACTTTCTCTGAGCTCTGTGTGTGTTGGGGGGGATGTTTTTTTCCCTCATTGAGAATTTATGGCTGGTGATTCAGAAAGTGGACCGGTGTTTATTTTCCTTTTCCTATGATACTCCACACTGCCCATGTTCCAGGAAACATGACATAGCTGTTATTGCTAGAAATGAGCTTGCTGCCAGTGGTTTACATTCACAACTGGCTTCTGGAGGAAGGAATTCCTGGCACTGCTCCTCACACTGTATAGTTTTGTCCTTTGCAATGTTCCTGAGCACTTATTTATTTATTTCCCCCGCCTAGATTTGCAAATCTAAACAGTAGATAATTAAGATTTGCCACTTGGGATCGAGGATTGGGTATGTGTCTCTTCTCCTCACTTTGATTCATCTCTGGAACAGCTTAATGCATTCCTCAGTGTTTGCAATCTGCACCATCCAAGGGAATTTGCATCCCTTTACAGCCAAAAGCTGCACCCTCAGTGGGGCAAAATGGCATTGCTCCATTGACAGTCATAGAATCATAGAATCACAGAATGGTTTGGCTTGGAAGGAAACTTTAATGATTATCTAATCCAACTGCCCTGCAGTCAGCATGGACATCGCTGGAGACATTCCAGGTCAGGCTTGATGGGCCTCTGAGCAACCTGATGTAGATGGGGATGTCCCTGCTGAGGTCCCTTCCCAGCCCAGTGCATTCTGTGATTTTGGTGATCTTCAATCAGATCAGGTTCCTCAGAGCCCCACTAAGCCTGACCTTGAATGTCTCCAGGGATGAGGTCTCCATCACCTCCCTGGGCTGCCTATTCTGCCACTCTCATAGTAAAAAATCCTTCTTCCCAATGTCCAAAGTTGGTCATGAGCCAGCAGTGTGCTCTGGTGGCCAAGAGGGCCAGTGCCGTTCTAGAGTGTATTAGAAGGGTTGTGGTTAGTAGGCTGAGAGAGGTTCTCCTCTCACTCTACTCTGCCCTGGTGAGGCCACATCTGGAGTACTGTGCCCAGTTCTGAGCCCCCCAGTTCAAGAGGGACATAGAACTGGTTCAGAAAGTCCAGTGCAGAGCCACAGAGATGATGAAGGGGATGGAACAGCTCTGTTATGAGGAGAGACTGAGGGAGCTGGGGCTGTGCTGCTGGGAGAGGAGGAGACTGAGAGGTGACCTCAGCAATGGTTATCAACATGTAAAGGGTGAGCGCCAGGAGGCTGGAGCCAGGCTCTGCTGGGTGATGCCCAATGACAGGACAAGGGACAGTGGGTGGAAGCTGAGGCATAGGAAGTGTCATAGACATGTGAGGAGATTTTTTTCCCTGTGAGGGTGGTAGAGCACTGGAACAGGTTGCCCAGGGCAGGTGTGGAATCTCCCTCTCTGGAGGTATTCAAGACCTGGTTGGATGTGTTCCTGTGTGATCTGGTGTAGGTGATCCTGCTCTGGCAAAGAGGTTGGACTGGATGAACTTTTGAGGTCCCTTCCAGCCCCTGACATTCTGTGATTCTGTGAAAGTAATGAACTTTCTTTTAATGTCCAACCTAAATCTACCCTGCTCTAGTTTAAAACCACTGCTTCTGTTGCTACCTGTCCTTCTAAGTCTCATGTGGGTAAACTCTGCCTGTGCAAGCAGCTGTAGCTCCAGTACCATCAGCAGCATTAGATCCACAAGAGACATAAGTTTTCAGTAGTGCTATACAACACCCAGTGGGTTTAGGGGGAAAAATCTGGCTGAAGAGAAAAATTATAACCACTGCACATGAAATGACCAATGAATGACCAGTTGAATTCTCTTTGTGTGTTGGTAGAACACCAGGATTAGGTGCCCCGTCCTTGGAACCAGAGCTACGAAGTTCCACTCACTTAGAACCATAGAATGGTAAGGTTGGAAGGGACCTCAAGGATCATCCAGTTCCAACCCCCTGCCATAGGCAGGGACACCTCCCACTAGCACAGCTCACTCAAGGCCTCATCCAACCTGGCCTTGAACACCTCCAGAGGGGAAGCAGCCACAACCTCCCTGGGCAACCTGTGCCAGTGTCTCACCACCCTCACTGCAAACAACTTCCTCCTGACATCCAGTCTAAATATTCCCTCTGCCAGTTCAAACCCATTGCCTCTTGTCCTGTCCTTACAGGACCTTGTCAATAGTCCCTCCCCAGCCTTCCTGTAGCCCCCTTCAGATCCTGGAAGGCTACTCTAAGGTCTCCTGGAAGCCTTCTCTTCTCCAGGTTGCAGAGCCCCAACTCTCTCAGCCTGTCCTCACAGCAGAGCTGCTGCAGCCCTCTGAGCATCTTTGTGGCCTCCTCTGGACCCACTCCAACAGTTCCATGTCCTTCCTGTGCTGATGGCTCCAGAACTGCACACAGGACTCCAGATGGGTTCTGAGGAGAGCAGAGTAAAGGGGCAGAATCCCCTCCCTTGCCCTGCTGCCCACACTGCTCTTGCTGCAGCCCAACACTCGGTTGGCTGTCTGAGCTGCATGCACACACTGAAGGCTCAACTATCCCCATAGTTCTCATCCAAATCTTAAAGTTTGCTGACCCAGAGCAGTAACTCACTAAACACCAGTTGATTTTGCTGGTTTTGGCTGGCACTGGTCTACCCCGTGGTGTCTATCTGGGTCTGAAGGAAATTACAAGTGGTTAACAAATAAAAGCCTAATTGTGCCAGATGTGGGACCTTTTGGCAGCCTTTGAGTTCCAACAGTCTGATTAGGATTCTTTTATTCATTCATTTCAGGGAACAAAACCTTGTAACAAATTCTTCTTGGAAACACCACCAAAAATTGGTGCTTTTAATTAAAAAAAAACAAACCAACAAACAACCAAAGAAACAGAGCAAATCCAGAGAGTAATTGCAATTCTGGCTTGTTTGCTTTGAATTTTCCTACTGGAAAGTTGGAAAAGGTCACTGAAATAAACATTTAAATTTTTGTTTTGTTTCTTGCCTGTGTCTAAACATTTTTTATTACAAAGAATAAATGTATTTCCTGGGTTATGAAAAGAAAAACACAAGGCAAAGCAGCTTCACTCTCAGTGGGCATATTCTGAGCCAGCTAAAGAAGATAGACACAGCTCCGTGCTCCCCTTGGAGGGGATAACAGATCACATAGCTGGGGCCACAGCCTGTAAATTTGATATAATTTGTGTGTCCCCCAGGCATCACCTTGGGGCTTTCTACTCCTGTGATTTCATTGAATAAACTGAAGCAGTTTTTATCTGAGCAAAATCTTGACATACAAAAAGTGAAAGGTGTAGGGGAGGAAAAAAAAATAAAGCCAACAACCAACCTGAGCAGGGCTGAGGGAGATGCTTCTAGCTCCACTGAATAGAACTGGGATTTAAGGAGGAATCTGCTTCCTCTGGTATTTCTGATTGCTTTTATATTCCAGACACTACAGATATCATGGGGTGAGCTGGGATGCAGTCACTGCCTTAATGAGTGCTTAAATATCATACCTAGAAGGGACAGGTTTGATAGCAGATAATGACAAATCTCTTAGGAGATATCTGTGGGAGATGAGGACTCCAGTTTCTGCCCCAGGTGAGCAAAGAAAGGGATCTGAACACAGGCTGTCTGTGTTTTCACAGCATGGTGGGTGTTGGAAGGCACTTCTGGAGATCAGTCACTCCAACCCCACTGCTGAAGCAGGGGCACCCACAGCAGCTTGCCTGGGGTCACTATGGCCAGGTGGGTTTGGAATCTCTGGAGGAGGAGAGTCCACAATGTCTCTGGGCAGCCTGGGCAGGAGTCTGGCACTCTCACAGCAAGGATTTTCCTTGTTTCACAGCAAGGATTTTCCTTGTTTTCTGTGTTGGAGAAGGAGCAGAGGCATGTACAAAATACCAAACATCCTGGTGGTGGTTCTGACACCAACACAGAGATGAAGCTGTCATGTTGAGAGAGGTGTCAGTGCCTGAGCTTGTAAAAAACTATTGTTAGAATCCTCTTTGTTGGAAAAACTCTTAAAGATCAAGTCCAACCACTCTCTAACTCAGCCCAGTCTGGTGCTACACCATGTGCCTCAGCACCACATCTCTGCCTCTTTTGCACACCTCCAGGAATGAGGATTCAACCACCTCCCTGAGCAGCCTGCTCCAGATTTTGCTAACAGCTAGGATCAGAAGTTTGATAGCACTGATGGACATTATCAGAAGTGAAGCCTTTCAGTGCAGTGATTCTGATGTAATCTGTTATTGCCATTTTTGCTTGAAAGCTAGTGCAGAGTTATTTGCAGCATGGTGAAGACAAGCACTGATGAATCATTTTTATATATATATATATATATAAAATCATAGAATCATAGAATGGTAAGGTTGGAAGGGACCTCAAGGATCATCCAGTTCCAACCTCCTGCCATAGGCAGGGACACCTCCCNTTCCTCCCCAGCCTTCCTGTAGCCCCCTTCAGATCCTGGAAGGCTACTATCAGGTCTCCTGGAAGCCTTCTCTTCTGCAGGCTGCAGAGCCCCAACTCTCTCAGCCTATCCTCATAGCAGAGCTGCTCCAGTTCTCTGAGCATCTTCATGGCCTACTCTGGACCTGCTCCAACAGTTCAAGGTCCTTCCTGTCCTTATATATATAAAATATTATATATTATATTCATAATAGATATATTTACATAATGAACTGGCCCTAAGGCTGTTTGCCATCTGGCTCTTACTTAATAAACAAAGTGAACCAAATGAGCCCAGCAGAATAGTCAAGGACTCATTTGACTTTCAGATGGGGTTAAACACACACGTCGCTCAACAGCCCCAGGAGAAGTATTCTCAACACAAATAGACACTGGAGAAGGCTTTCAGTGACAACATTCAATATTTATTTCAGTGGAGAAGTACAGAGAGAGAAGGAAAAAAAACAACCAAACGAAAAAACCTTGAATGAATCATGTTCAAAATAGCACAGCAGTAAACACAGACAAGGTGAAGTGGAAGCCTGATTATTAGTTAATTATATAGGAGTTGATGAGAGACATCCAGAAATACATTTATTCTGATTCCAGGTTTTAAAATCATAGAATGATTTGTGCTGGAAGGGATCTCTAAAGATTCAGGTCCAGGTGAAAGAAAAAAAGGCAGGAGACCATTTATGACCTCTGAATTCAGTTCATAGAATTTCAATATCACTTTTCTTTGAAAGAGACCTTTAAGATCATGGAGTCAAATCACTAACCCAGCACTGCCAGGTCACCACTAAACCACATTCCTCAGTGCCACATTTCCATGGCTTTGAAACCACTCCAGGAAGGGGGACTCCACCATTGCCTTGGGCAGCCTGGGCCAAGCCTTGACAATTTTTCAGTGAAGAATTTTTTTCCTCATGTCCAAGCTGAAGCTCCTCTGGTGCAGCTTAAGGCCATTATGTTTCCTCTTATCCTCTTACTCTTACCTTGGGAGAAGTGATCAATGTCCACCTGGCTCCAGCCTTCTTTCAGGGTGCTGTAGAGACTCAGGATTCAATGTGTGGACTCACCAGTGGCCAGTACAGGGGGACAATCACTTCTCTACTCCTTTTGGCTACACTATTACAGATCCAAGCCAGGGTGCTGGTGGTCTTCTTGGACACGCTGGACCTACTGGCTTGCAAATGCAGAACCTTCAGATATCAATTTTCATTATAGGTAGGTTGGAAAGCTCTTTTTCATGACATGAATCCAGCTTTCTATGCCTTGTTAGCTAGAGAACACAAAGAGAGGGGTTGGACTAGATGATCTTTTGAGGTCCCTTCCACCCCCTGGCATTCTATGATTCTATGAAATATGTATTTGAATGCCCCACCACCATTCCTCAAGGTTTGATCCTCCACTTTTGCAAAGGGGCATTTATTTTTACTACATCTGTCTTTTCTGAAAACACTGAAAACAAATTCCTAGGGTCCTGACAGCTGTGGACTGCAGCTTCTCTTAACTTTTTTCTCCATCTAGGGTCTTGCAAATTATTAGCCTTGTGCCTTCTTCCCTTTTTCTCCTCATTAGTTTTTAATCTGGATGGTGCAGGCACTATAGTTGATGTGTTTGTGCTGATTTTCCACCTCCTGCCTGCCTCTCCCTGTTGCTGGTTGATCTCTGTAGTTGTACCAGACAGAGCTGTCCAAGGAATTAGGTACCCAGCAAGGCTTGTGAACATTGATGAGTGATTAAAGGGGAGAGGAACAGAACACAGGTGGTTGCATTTCAGTCCCTCCTCTAATCTGAGATGAATGCTGGGCAGTCAGCAGGCATGGTTTAAACTGGCAGAGGGGAGATTGAAACTGGATGTCAGCAGGAAGTTCTTTCCAGCGAGGATGGTGAGACACTGGCACAGGTTTCCCAGGGAGGCTGTGGCTGCCCTCTCTGGAGGTGTTCAAGGCCAGGTTGGATGAGACCTTGAGTGACCTGTACTAGTGGGAGGGGGTTGGAACTGACTGATCTTTGAGGTCCCTTCCAACCTTACCATTCTATGATTCCATGATTCTATGGCCCTCCTGGTTGGAGCAGCACATAGGGTGGAGAGGTGGTGATGGACTGTGCAGTGCAACAAGGAAAGCCTGGGAGTATCTCTGGGTCCTTGTCTTTGCTCAGTGACTTAATCTGAATCCTAACATGGATTTTATATCACAAAGCATGAATTTTTGAGCACTTCATGGATAAACAGTGACTCTTAAACCCGTTTTGCTGGCCTGTGCAGGAGCATCTAGAGTATCTCTGCTGAATTGCAGAAGTTATCCCACTCAGGTGCACAAAATGCATGGATGTCTTTCCAAAAGGTTGCCCACATCCCATGTCTCCTGACCATCAAGCCCAGGAAACATGGATGATTTTTTTTCTTATGATTCACAGGCAGTTAGCTTCCAGCAGCCCTCCAAAAGCCCTGGTGTTGCCCACAAGTGTGGGTCAAATCAAACTAATTCTGTTGCCCAATGAGGTTGCTCTGATTTGCTGGGGGCTGTCTTTAGAGGATGCATGTGGATGTAGATAACCAAACTTACATTGCAATAACAGGAGATTTAATGTTGTGGCTCTGGCTTCCTCCTTCAAAGCTAATCAAAGGGTAACATGAATCTACCTAGGAGCAGTTTGTAGCCCACAAAGGATATTTCCCTATGTGGGACTTAGAAAATGAACCTCATCCATTACTGGGAAAGCACTGAAGCAAAAAACTGGGGTTCAGGACCGAAGACCCAGAACTGGAGATCAGGATTCACTCAAAGCAGTGAAGCCCCCAAAGACCTTTGTGTTCCAGTTCCTTTATGTCAAGATCCCATGAAAACCACACACAAACAACATTCAGACTTCTAACATCATGAAGAAGTGAGTGTTTAGCTGCCAGTCCTGAGAGAGCATTGTCAGCAGGGGCTATCAGGGAATCAGAAAAAGGTTTCATCCCTCAGCAGCAAGCTCAGGGTCTGGGCTGATGCTGGTGTGACAGGGCAGAATGAATCAGTATGCACAGAGGAATGTGTTTTCCCATCTGCAGAGCAGACGTGGGGCTGGGGGAGCGGCAGCAAGTGAAGCATTCACTCTGCTGAATGCCAACTCGTGGCTCTGCCACACCAGCTGACCTCACTGCTTCCAGCCCACCCTTTGAGCGATATTGTCCTTGCTGACAGACCCCCGGCTCTGCTCCATCCCCAGGATCAGGCGTCTGGGGGCTTTTATTTGCCACATGGATGGTGCATTGGCTCACAGCACCTTGAAGAGCGTAGCATGAGGCTGTGATAACAGTGAGGAATTACCAGATGATGTCTGTAGGTCTTCCACTGAACTTCAGACCATGGAATCATAGAATGGTTTATGTTGGAAAGGACCTTAAAGATCATCTAGTTCAAATTCTTCTGCTATGGTCAGGGATGCCTCCCTCAGGTTGCTCAAGGCACCATCAAACCTGGCCTTGAACACCTCCAGGTAGGGGGCATCCACAGCCTCCCTGGGCAACCTGTTCCAGTGTCTCACCACCCTCACTGTAAATAATTTGGTCCTAATCTCCAATCTAAATCTACCTTCAATCCATTCCTCCTTGTCCTATCACAACAAGCCCTTCTAAAAAAATCCCTCCCCGGCTTTCTTGTAGGTCCCTTTCAGGTCAAAAGGCCTGAGAACAGGGATGAGAAAGAAAGCACTCTGTACATTCCCTTCTCATTGGAAAGAGAAAAAGAGGAGAAATTGAGAAAACTCTGTTAGGAAGGAAGGAAAGTATGGAGGGAATATGCAAGGGTTCAGTGCTTATGCTGCATCCCCTTTCCCCTCCAGCCCAAACAGTGCTGGTGAGGCCATATATGAGTTCCAGCTGTGTAAAGCCACAAACACTCATATGGTTTACAAATATTTGCCCAAGAAAAATATCCTTACAGGGCTATCCTTGTTTTGCCCTCATATCCCAATGGACTCCTTAAAAACAGGGGTTCTGAGACAAATCTTGGACAGGACACATATCTGGAGTGAGGAGTGAGTTCTTCTTCTGCTGGAGGTAGAATATCTGCAAGTAGAGAGATATTCAAGATGCAGTCAAGAACCAGCCCAAAATTACATCCTTGCCTCTAGTAGTGAAGCACTGGAACAGGCTGCCCAGGGAGGTGGTGGAGTCACTGTCCCTGGAAGTGTTCAAGAAATGTGTGGGCCTGGCACTCTGGGACATGATTCAATGGGAATAGTGATGGGTGAACTCGATGAGCTTAGTTCTTTTCCAACCAAAACAATCCTACAATCCTATGTTTCCTCCTAGTGATAGGACTTCTAGCAGATGCTCATCACAAGCACAGTACAGTGAGTGAGGAAACCTCAGCATGGAATCACAGAATTGTTTTGGTTTGAAAAGCCCTTCAAGGTCATCAAGTCCAACCTACAACCTAAGACCACCGTGGCCATTAAACCATGTCCTAAAGTGCTATGTCCACTGATTTCTTGAACACTTTCAGGGACAGTAACTCCACCACCTCCCTGGGCAACTTCTTCCAATGTCTGAGCACTCTTCAGGAAAGAAAATTTTCCTGATATCCAACTTAAACCTCCCCTGGCACAATTTCAGGCCATTGTGTAGTGGCCACTGTTCAGTGAGGATTTACTTCTGATCCCTCAGTTTGACCTTTGGGTGTCTGAAGGATCTGTCTTTATAGTAGGCTGGAGGCTGCTTGATCTGTTCAAGGAGAGCTTGGTTAATGTGGAATTGTTAAGGTTTAATCTTCATTCTATTGTTGGCAAGGTGTCCACAAAGCAGGACGTGCTGTCACAGAAGGAAATAAAGAGATGGATGAATGCCTTTGAGGAAGAGCCAGATGGTTAAGTGAGACAGCTGCCCACAGACAAACAAAACTTATGGCTAATGATCAAGCCAGGTACCAGCCAGAGTCAACAAACTCCATTCTGGCTCGTTCCAAATTTAGTGTCTAAACTCAGCAGGGCACCCTGATGTGCATGTAAACCTCCAAACTCATCCTCCTCTGGAAAATGTTTTCTGTTCTCTAATTTCATGCAGCAGACATCTACATTTCCAAGAACAGCACTGGTGACATCTCTGAGAGTTTAAATAGCAAAAAAAAAAAAAAAAAAAAAAGACAAAGAACAACCCAACCAAAAGTGAGAGCATCTGATCTGATTATTCTAACAAACTTGTATTAAGCAATATCAGAAGCTCAAAAGTTCTGATGGAGCTTAAACTTCCATCCGTTGTCTCTCAGATTCTTCTCTTTTCTTCAGTTGGTGGCATCCTTAATACTTTCTGATAAAGGAGATGGATGGAAGCATCCCACCTTATTCCAACAGACACCCAGCCAAGAATGAATCATAGAATCATAGAATGGTAAGGTTGGAAAGGACCTCAAAGATCATCCAGTTCCAACCCCTGCCATAGGCAGGGACACCTCCCACTAGTACAGCTCACTCAAGGCCTCCTCCAGCCTGGCCTTGAACACCTCCAGGAAGGGAACATCCACAGCCTCCCTGGGCAACCTTGTCACTCAGACTCTTTTCTTCAGCTGGTGGCATCCTTAACACTTTCTGATAAAGGAGGTGGATGGAAGCATCCCACCCCACTCCAACAGACACCCAGCAAAGAATGCTACAAGAACTCCTGGGTCATCCTGAGGACACTGAGTTGAAGGGAAAAAAAATCAGTTGCATAGGGAGGACAGAACTGGAAGTTTTATATTTTTGTAGGCAGAATTAAATATTTATAAGGAAAGAATGAACATTATTACCTCTAAACTGCTTCAGAGCAGGGACAGGTTTAGACAGTAAATGTTTAGAGAAGAGGTACTGGAGCATGTCCCGAGAAGAGCAATGAAGGCAGTGAAGAGTCTAGAGCTCAAGTTTTGTGGGGAGCAGCTGAGGGACCTGTGGTTGTTTACTCTGGAGAAACTATATATAGGAATTTTAAATGGAGATATCAATGAGGTTGTTCAGCCTAGAGAAAAGGAGGCTGAGGGGAGGCCCTATTGCTCTGTACAACTTCCTGAAATGAGGTTGTAGTGAGGTGGAGGTTGGTCTCTTTTACCCCAGTATCAGGTGATGGAATGAGAGGAAATGGTCTGAAATTTTGCCAGGTTGGAGGTTAGGGAAAAATTCTCTCCTGTGAGAGTGGTCAGGCCTTGGAACAGGCTGTCCAGGGAGGTGGTAGAGTCACCATCACTGGAAGTGTTCAAAACTCCTGTGGACATGGCAGTCTGTGACCTGGTTTAATGTCCATGGTGGTGCTGGGTTGGCAGATGGGCAGTCAGAAAAGATCTCGGAGATCTTTTCCAGCCAAAACAATTCTCTGATTCTATAAGATTAAAGATTTCTTAGCCAGACCCCTCCCCCATAACACTTTGGATAAACCACCAGAAACTGAAGCCTACCAGCAAACAGAGAACCCTGAGCTTGCCCCTTCCCCTCTGAGTGCTCAGGTTTTCTCTACCAATACCAAAACTCCCAGGGGTTTCCACCCCACCAATAAAGGTAAGTCTGAATGTAAACATTGGTGAGGGTGGGGGTGGTGATGAGGTGTTAAGTGGAAATTTCTTTACTTAGCAGTGCTGATTTGTGAGTCTGAGGGGAAATATGTTGGGGCCCCTGTGAAGAGGCTCTGCATTGGTTTTATGTTTTATCCCCTTGTGACAGCCAATGTGGTAACAAATCAATAATAATGCTGATAATGGTCTTGCCCTGCTGTGGCAGTGTTCATCTAGAGAGCAGCATCTGTGGTGGGAGTCACAGAGTTGTAGAATTGTTTCAGTTGGAGGAGACCTTTCAGATGATTGAGTTCAACTCCACGGCACTGCCAGGTCACCACCAAACCATGTTCCTCAGCACCACACCTATGTGGTTTTGAAAACCCTCCAGGAATGGAGACTCCACCACATCTCTGAGTATCCTGAGCAGCAGGCCTTGACAACTCTTCTGGGGAAGAAATTGTTCCTCATGTCCAACTTAAACCTCCCCTGGCGCAACTTGAGGCTGTTTGCTTCCATCCTATCTCTTGTTCCTTGGGAGAAAAGACTGATTTCTACTTTGCTCCAGGAGAAGGCTCAGGGCAGACCTCATTGCTCTCTACAACTATCTGAAAGGAGGTTGTGGCCAGGTGGACTTGGTCTCTTCTCCCAAGCAAGCAGTGACAGAATAAGAGGACCCAGTCTCAAACTGCACCAGGGGAGGTTCAGACTGGATGTTAGGAAGAAGTTCTTCATGGAAAGAGTGATTGGCATTGGAATGGGCTGCCTGGGGAGGTGGTGGAGTTACCATCCCTGGAGGTGTTTAAGAAGAGGCTGCATGAGGCACTTGGTGCCATGGTTTGTATGGTTAGGAGGGTTGGGTGATAGGTTGGACTCGATGATCTCAGGTCTTTTCCAGCCTGGTTAATTCTGTGATTCTCTGACTTGTAGAGAGTCAGAAGGTGTCCCCTCAGCCTCCTTTTTTTGCAGGCTGAATAACCTCAGTGCTCTCTCCAGTTAAGATATATGTCTACAGAATCTGAGCCATAGAGTGGTAGGGGCTGGAAGTTTCACAGCAAGCTACTGAGGATGGGGTCTGAGTCTGTCCACCATGAACCACTGGACTTGAGGGAGTCATTAAGAGGAAGCTTTCTGCATTTAAATAAAACTTATTATGCATATTTCAGTTATTGGAAGCTGGGCTGGCTGGAATGCTGGGGTGAGCCAGGTTACATTTCATCCCTGCACTCCTGACAGCTTCACTCACCTAATTCATGCATTCAAGGACAAAAAAACACGTTGGTGCCTCTTTTGCACAACAAATGGATCTCATTAACTCAGAATAGCTTTAGGTTTAACTTGAGGGTTTCAGGCTTCCTTTTGGTTGATTGTAGGGTTTATACCTCAGATTTTCATGAAGAAGGAAAAATGCATGGCCAGGTTTTAGCTACAGCATCCATTTACTTCTGAGGAGAGGGAGTTATGTTTGTGCATTTAAGGAAAGTATAAATATTTATGCCCAGCGATTTGAGCTGGTTGGCTCTCTGGTAGGTCAGAAGTTCAATTTAGAAATCATCTGAGGTTCAAGTTTTCATGCCTCAGGATCTGTTTGGTATGAAATGGGCTGAATTTTTTCCTCTGCTGTTCCCCACCCATATCCTGGTGAGATGAATCTGGTGCTTATGTCTCTATGCTGGTTCCCAACCCCTGAAAATATGCTTTCATGTTTAGGAGGTTATCAAGATGGTTGAGCTGGGTCAAGCTAACAGTGAGGTAAGATCATCCCTACTCAACTCAAGGCCTATCTCCAATCTGTTTGCCCTTCTGGAGCCTAGGTCCAGGGATGCAGTTGGAGCTGAGTGTAAAGAAATGCAACTTACCCATATTTAATAGCACACAGATACTGCTTCTGTAAATATTCCACTGTGGAGGCTGTGAAAATTGAACATCTTTCCTAACAACAGGAAATGGCCTCAGGTTGCTCTAGGGAAAGTTTAGGTTGGATATTAGGAAAAAATTCTTGCTGTAAATGATTGTCAAAACCTGAATCAGGCTGCCCAGGGCAATGATGGAGTCCCTGTTGCTTTGGAGGGGGTTCAAAGCTGAAGAGATCTGGTGTTGAGGGATGTGGTTGACCTGGAAGTGCTAGGTTGATTGTTGGACTGGATCATCTTGTCCATGGGGAAGTGGTCCCTGGACTGAAGCATCTTTGGGAGTGTGTTTGTTGATCTGGGCCAAAACCACTCAAGATTTCTGCAGCAGGGATTGAATTCCAGAGCCTCTTGGCAAGCAGGAACCAAAGTGTCCTTACAGCACCCTAATGGGGGAAAAAAAAAATCTTTTTTGTTTGTTTTTTTTTTTTCACCCAGGTTACACCTCTGTGGTTGATTCTCTCATTTTACAGGTGATGAACCAAACTATTTAGAGAAAGCAGAAACAACCTGGCTGAGTCCTATCAACATCTTTCTGGCATCTTCTATAGCCAATGCCAGCTGCTTGGAGCAATGACAGTAAGCTCCTTTTGTTAACCCACTCTCTCTGGAGACTGATTTCTCCTGGACATTGGCTTCTAGGAGCTATGCAGCTCTCCTAGTTCTCTTTGTTGCTTTGTACCATGGGCTTTTGAGCTGGGGCAAAGCATTTGCAACCCAACTCTGAAGCAAGAAGAGTGAAGAGAATTTTTATTTTTTACTTTAAAAAAATATTGTTCCTAGAGCAATGCCTCTGGTTTAGTCAATGTGTGTACCAGGGCCAAGGCTGAGTTCTGCTATGTTGGGCTTTGGAAGATAGGGAGACTGACTTTGCCTGGTAAAACTGCCTGTTAAATAGATGATGCAAAACTAGAGGGAAGACTCAAGAACAGGATTTTCATCCCTCCTCCAAGCAATGATTCACATCCACTCTGTGAAATGTGGTGCTGAGGGACATGCTTTGGTAGTGACCTATCAGTGCTGTGTTAACTGTTGGACTTGATGATCTTAAAGGTCTCCACCAAAAAAAAAAAAAAAGATTCTATAATTCCTCCATCCCTGAATTTCAACCAGAGCACTGATAGCAGAGCAACATTCACCCCTTATTCGATCTGAGCAGAAACCAGAAAAATAAGAAAAGATCCCCAAAACCCTGCTCTAGCTCAAGCACTGGCAGCGGGCCAGGGAATGTGGGGAGGACTGAGCAGTGGGGTTGGAAGAATGCAGGCCTTCCTATCTCTTTTCCCAAACATTCCCTTCTGCAGCAGACTAAATATTTTCACATGCTGCTGCTGGAACACCCAGGTTCATGGTCAAACAGAGGGGCAGGGATGGCTTCACGCTCTCCAGGCGATGGTCCTCATTACAGCCTGGCCTGAGGCCAACCGCCTGGCACAGGCATCATGTTGCAGTTTCCCTTCCTTCATCCAATGCTTTACAGGCTTTTGCCTCCTTCCTTTTTTTCTCCTTCTTTTATCTTCTTCTTTGTTTTCTTCTTTTTTTTTTCTTTTTTTTTTTTCCCTTCCCTGTTGCCCTACTCTATTTTCATGTCACATTTTCACATTTCACGTATTTTTTTCACATTGCTCCTAGTAAGGTCATAGAATCACAGGCTGGTTTGTGTGTGAAGAGATCTTTAAAGGTCATCTAGCTGACACTCCCTCCAACCCTGCAATCAGCAAGAACATCCTGAACTGGAGCAGGTTGCTCAGAGTCCCAAGCAACCTGACCTGGAGTGAGGCAGTGATATACCCGGGGCAGAGGAAAAGGGCTAGACTAGACTTAGAGAGGTCTGTCTGATGGGGAGGATCTTTGAGGTCCCTTCCAACCTTGCCATTCTATGATTCTATGGTGAGACACTGGAACACTGTCCAGAGAGGTGGTAGATGCCCCATCTCTGGAGACATTCGAGGTCAGGCTTGATGGGGCTCTGAGTAACTTGCTCTAGTTGCAGAAATCACTACTGACTGCAGGGAGGTTGGACTAGATGACCCTTAAAGGTCCCTTTCACCCCCAAACCATTCTATGATTCTGTGATTCTATGATTTTGGGGTTCTTGTCACAGGTTCGTTTATGTTGGGATAGATTTTGAGGTGAGCTTCTTTATGCTCCTGTAGCCTGTATTCATTGTAGCTCTGTATCTATAGAATCACAGAATCCTAGAATGGTAAGGTTGGAAGGGACCTCAAGGATCATCCAGTTCCAAACCCCTGCCATAGGCAGGGACACCTCCCACTAGTACAGCTCACTCAAGACCTCATCCGACCTGGCCTTGAGCACCTCCAGGGAGGGAGCATCCACAACCTCCCTGGGCAACCTGTGCCAGTGTCTCACCACTCTCACTGCAAACAACTTCCTCCTAACATCTACTTTCAATCTTCCCTCTGCCAGTTCAAACCCATTGCCCCTTGTCCTGGCATTACAAGACCTTGTCAACAGTCCCTCCCCAGCCTTCCTGTAGGCCCCCTTCAGATCCTGGAAGGCCACTCCAAGGTCTCCTGGAAGCCTTCTCTTCTGCAGGCTACAGAGCCCCAACTCTCTCAACCTGTCCTCATAGCAGTGCTGCTGCAGCCCTCTGAGCATCTTCATGGCTTCCTCTGGACTTGCACCAGGAGTTCCATGGCCTTCTTGTGTTGGGGGTTCCACAACTGTACACAGTTATATATATAACTATAACCCTGAAAGACACACTCCTCTTGAAATTCAGCTGGCTAGAAACATAAGCACCAAAGCAAGGAAGGCAAATATCTCTGACCACTGTGGGCTTTGCTTTTGCGGTGTGCCTTGGCATCCAGGTGTGATTTACTTTCCTGTTGCTATGGAGCAGAGGTCACCAGTAGCAGCATTGAAGGAAAACCAGTGTAGTGGGATGGGAGTATGAGTTGAGAGGTTTGGAGTCTGCATTTATCCTCATTGTAGACCTGTTATGAGGTGTTCAGAATGACTTTATAGACATGTTGAAGATGGGTTTGTAACCTGCCGTAATACAGCTGCCTTAGCTGAATGCAGGTGGCACAGAAGTCGAGAGCTTTAACGCCACAGTAATTTCACGGTATCATGGTTTCAGAGTATCACAGTCTCACAGTATCACCAGGGTTGGAAGAGACCTCAAAGCTCATCAAGTCCAACCCGTCACCACAGCCCTCAAGACCAGACCATGGCACCAAGTGCCACGTCCAAACATGCCTTGAACTCCTCCAGGGACAGTGACTCCACCACCTCCCTGGGCAGCCCATTCCAGCAGTCAATGACTCTCTCAGGCAACAACTTTCTCCTCACCTCCAGCCTAAACTTCCCCTGGCACAGCTTGAGACTGTGTCCTCTTGTTCTGTCACTGGTTGCCTGAGAGAAGAAAGCAACCTCCCCCTGGCTACAACCACCCTTCAGGTAGCTGGAGACAGCAAGAAGGTCTCCCCTGAGCCTCCTCTTCTCCAGGCTAACCAATCCCAGCTCCCTCAGCCTCTCTCCATAGGGCTGTGCTCCAGGCCTCTCCCCAGCCTCGTTGCCCTTCTCTG
>VWZE01021900.1:77846-88109 GCA_013396675.1 Eubucco bourcierii | reverse complement strand
TAGGCTGCTAGGATTTCTTTCTCTGTTGGGGTGTAATTTGCCTCTGAACCTCTGTAGCTACGACCCCAGAAACCAAGCGGACGACCACGAGTCTCCTTTGGAGCTTTCTGCCAAAGACTCCAAGACTCCTGTCACTGGTAGCCGTGTACAGAATGTTTTTACTGTCTGGATCAGTTCAAACATGCAGGTCCCAAGCCCACTGCATGGACTATTTCTCACTTTATCTGATCACAGGCTGCTTGTTTTTCAGGTCCCCAGTTGAAATTGTTTCTCTTAAGAGTCACATCATGCAGAGGTTTGACAATTTGACTGAAGCCAGGAATGTGTAGTCTCCAAAATCCCACTGCACCCAAGAAAGAAAGAGTGTCCTTCTTATTTGTGGGAACTGCCATGGTGGAGACTTTGTTTATCACATCCCATGGAATGTGATGGTGACCATCCTGCCACTGCACTCCCAGAAACTGAATTTCTCTGGCAGGTCCTTTGACCTTGTCTCTCTTAATGGCAAAACCTGCTTGCAACAGAACGTCAATGATTTTGTTACCTTTCTCCAAGGCTTCCCCAGCAGTTTGACCCCACACAATCATGTCATTGATTAATTGTATGTATTCTGGAGCTTCACCTTTCTCCAGTGCATTGTGGATCACTGAGTGACAGATGGTTGAGCTGTGTTTCCACCCCTGAGGCATAATGGTTGAACTGTGTGATGGTTTGGTAGTTACCTGTCCCCCACACTATGAAAATCACCCAGACTAGACTCAGCCAGCTGAAAGTTATGGACTGAAGCTCTTCTTAGAGCTTAGCACAATATCCAAGCAGAGATATACACAATAGACAGGAATAGTTACAGAAATATACAAGTGAAATGTAACACGGAAACACAGTTCCTCTCCCAGAAATCAGAGTCCCCAGGAGGGGCTCCCAACCACCCTTCCACCTTCTTTCCAACCCTCTGCCTTACCCCAGGGTCTGCCTTATGTGCATGATGAGTTTGGAGGATGGGCAAGGGGGGTTAGAAGCAGAGTGGTTAGTTGGATTACACAGCAGAGAGGCCAGCAGACACACCAGCTCCCAGAGAGAGAGACACTCTATGTTATCTATGTTTGTGTCCTTGTTCTTATACATCTCAGCAAACCTACAAACCTACTAACCTAGTGAAGTACACATCACCATTGTTTGCTTTTCACAGCCTATAATATATTTTTGTAATTAAAATATTCCAATTACCTTCAAACCAGCACAAACTGGTACTGGATTCCTCTCCAGGTGAATGCAAACTGAGGCCTGCATTCTTTTGCTACGGGAATAGAGAAGAAATTACAATTAACCTCAAATCAGCACAGTCCCTCAGAAGACTTGTGCTCTAGAGCCTTCAGCAGCTTCATTTCTCTTCTCTGGACATGGTCCAGCACCTCAATGTCCTTCTCAAAGTGAGGAGTCCAAAGGATTTGAGATGTGGGCTCATTAGTGTTGAATACAGGAGGTTGATTGCTTCCCTGTTCCTGTTGGCCCTCTCAGGTCATCAAGTCCAACCATAAACCCAACACACCTATGCCCACTAAACCACGTCCCAAAGGGAGGAACTCCACCTGGCTGCTAGGTTTGACCATCACGTGCAAGCTGCACAATTCCAGCTGACAGGAGATATTTGCTGGAGGGTGAATAATGCAAGCCCTCTATGTTTTGACTTCCCACTGGCAGAATTCAGAGGAGAGATTTTTCCTTGACACATTTGGCAGGACCCTCCAGGAGAAATTCCAATCTCCAGCATACTTCATGCAGCTAAATAAATACCATAACATGCATAAACAGCATTAGGAATTGCTGATTGAGTTCAAGCCCCTCCAGTTTTGTAGGGGAAATGTTTGATTATAAAATGCTGTGAAGTTCAACCTCAGACGTGGTGACTGACTTGAAGAAAAAGGGAATATATTTTGGCAATGAAAATTACTCACAAGTCAATACTTTTCCATCTTCTTTCCTAAGTGTACCAAGACTTTACCAGGAAAAACTGGTTGCTACTGGAGTGAGAAAACAGTAGCAACCCAGTAGCAGTGTTCTGCATTTTTATAGTGCCAAGCACTTAATGGAATCATAGAATCACAGAATGGTAAGGTTGGAAGGGACCTCAAGGATCATCTAGTTCCAACCCCCTGCCATAGGCAGGGACATCTCCCACTAGTACAGGTCACTCAAGGCCTCCTCCAACCTGGCCTTGAACACCTCCAGGGAGGGAGCAGCCACAACCTCCCTGGGCAACCTGTGCCAGTGTCTCACCACCCTCACTGCAAACAACTTCCTCCTAACATCCAGTCTAAATCTGCCAGTTTAAACCCATTGCCCCTTGTCCTGGCATTGCAAGACCTTGTCAATAGTCCCTCCCCAGCCTTCCTATATCCCCCTTCAGATCCTGGAAGGCTACTCTAAGGTCTTCTGGAAGCCTTCTCTTCTCCAGGCTGCAGAACCACAACTCTCTCAACCTGTCCTCATAGGAGAGCTGCTCCCGCCCTCTGAGCATCTTCATGGCATAGTCTTATGACCCTCCTGGAAGGAATCAACAGCAGGGGATTTCATCTGAGCATCTTCTAGTCAAACCCCCTTGTTAAAGAAACTTCACTCAAAGCATCTTGCCCAGGATCACAATGTCTAGCTGGGTTTAGAATCTCTTCAGAGAAGGAGACTCCACAACCACTCTGGACAGCCTGGGACAAGGCTCTGACAATCTCTTCAAGCTTAGTTGTGCTGTAATGAATTTCTCTGTTGTTCCTCAGGGAACTTCTGAAGAGAGTACAAAAGAAGCTACAAAGATGTTGGAGGGGCTAGAGCATCTTAGTGAGGAGGAAATGCAGAGACCTGGTGCTGGTGAGCCTGGAGAAGAGCACCCTGAGATGGAACCTGATCAGTGCTCAGCAATATTGAAACCACAGGTATTAAAGTGATGGAGGCCAGACTCTTGCCAGTGGTGCCTAAGGACAGGACAAGAGGAAATTAACACAAACTGGAACCCAGGAAGGTCCATCTGAAGACAAGGAGAAACTTCTTTGGTATGAGGATGCCCAGGATGTTCAGGGAGGTTATGAAGTCTCCTTCTTTGGAGAGATTCCAAATCCATGTTTTGATCCTGGGCAAGCTGCTGTGAGTGACATTGCTTTCCCGTATGGGTTGGACTGGATGATCTGCAGAAGTAGTTTCCAACCCCTACCCTTCTCTAATTCTCTGTAACTTAGAGATAGCAAAAATGTCTCCACCATGCATGAAATGAAGGTCTCCTAAAGTCTTTCTCTTTAAAAAAAGAATGAATCAGAAAAGAAAGGTCTCCACATAGAGTAGTCCCATAGTTAAATACATGAAATTGAAACATGGGACCTCAAGCCTTTCCTATGCTTTTATTCATTTGAATACTGAAACTGTCTCCATATTTCAGACCTCTGCTTTACCCACTGCACTTCTAACTGGTTTCCAGTATGTTGGTTGCCCTTTTTTTTTGATTACAAGTTCCAGCCAACAGCAGTATGACCTTTCCCAGGAAAGGGTCTGGTGGAACTGGCACGCTAGAATCATAAAGAGCTGGTTGGGGTTGTGTTAAGCTATGGGACACTGCCTTTACAGAATTTATTAATCCAAATATTAAACCAGAAAGTGACACTTCCCCTAGCGTAAACATTATGAAAATTGGAAATTGAATTTCCATCCTGTGGGAAATGTGGGTAATTTAATATTTATCACCCTTTAAAACAGGAATGAAAAAAAAAAAAAAATCAAATCCAAAGGGTCAAAGCTTTAATAGAACATAGTGCAAAAAATTTAGGTTGATGATTTTGAATCCAGATGAGCAGGGACCTCTCATCTCCCTGAACTGCTGCAGTGCCTCAAGGGGGGTGAAGTTTCCATTTCTCCATGGCAAATCCCAGTCTTTCCAGTCCCCAAATGCCCCTTAGCTGTTGTCTACCATTTTCCTTCACACCAGCTTGAGCTACATGAAAGATTTATTTCTGAGGAAACAGTGATGAATTAGAGCCTTTCCCATTTAATTTTTTTTTTCCTTTTTGGTGAAAACCATCAAATCACTCCAGATCAAGAAGAATATTACAAACAAATCCATTCCTGTAGCCATGATTTCCTTGGGAACATTTAACTTTTCTAGTAAATACTGTAAGTATTCATATGACTATGCACTTAATTATCTACGTATCATAGAATCATAGAATTGTTTTGCTTGGAAAAGATCTCCAAAGTCATCCAGTCCAACCATCAATCTAATCCCATCATGGCCATTAAACCACACCTCAAAGTGCCATGTCCACAGGTTTTTGAATACCTTCAGAGACAGTGACTCCACCACCTCCCAGCCTGTTCCAAGGCCTGACCACACAGTCTTCAACTGCTACTTTTTCTCTGTCTCAGCATTTTCTTAATGTTCTTTTTGTCTTTTATTCTGATTTTTCTGTGGTGTAAGAGAGAACATCATCATGTCACATGAGATATTCCTGTTTTACCCACAAGCTGAAGTTAACCACAGATAAACTCATGCCATAATATAAAAGCTGCTAAAGTCCTGTTCAGAGTCAGCCTTGGAGAAGAGGAACCATCACATTTCTTAAGCCACCGTGGTGCTAAACTCATGTGTCCTGCAAGGAAAAAAAAAAAACTTCTTTATAGAAAGGTTAGGGTCAATTGCCTCACTGTCCAGGCTACTATAAGGTCCCCTGGAAGCCTTCTCTTTTCCAGGCTGCAGAGCCCCACCTCACTCAGCCTGTCCTCATAGGAGACCTGCTTCAGCCCCCTGATCATCTTCGTGGCTCTCCAACTTAAGACCACCCTGGCCATTAAACCATGTCCCAAAGTGCCATGTCCACAGGTTGTTTTGAATGCCTCCAGCACTGGTGAAAAATGTACTAAAGTGGCAAAAACTCTGTCTTCCTCCTCACAGTGCCTCCATTCTGGGAGGCACAGTACTTCCCAATGTGGAGAAGGAGGTTTCAAAACTTAAGCGTAGTCACTTTTCTTGACAAGTTTTAGAGGCAGCAACAGTTGGTGAGCCTGCCAAGAGTGGAGGAGCAACTGAACCAGAGCAACACTCTGACATCTTCAGAAATGGACATGATGTGACATCTAGGCTTGTTTTTCTTCTAGGGATATCATGACAAATTATTCTGCTCTTGTTTATCTCAGCACAGCCTGCAAAGCCATGAAGATTATCCAAGCCGCTCTGGATTTGCTGTAGACAAAGAACGCAGGATGTGGCTAGATCCAGTGAACTTATTTTTTCTATCAGATTTCCATAAAATCTTCTCCCCCACACACACAAAAAAAAGGAGAACAAAACAACAGAAACCCCCCAAAAAACACAAAGAAAATAATCACAATATGGAAATAGAGCTGATTGTGAAACAGCCTTTTGTCCTTTGAGAACTTCAGAATCCAAAGGTTTTTCTATCAAAACCTGACAATTTTTTTTAATCCAGGCCTGTGTGGAAAAAAATCAGGAGGGATTATTTCAGATAGCTTTGGTGGTTTAGAGTCCTTTTTGGGGGAAAAAAAGAAAAACAAAAAAAGAAATTAAAATAAGGCAAGAGGATTGTTAAAGCACAACTCATTTCCAAGCAGAATTTCAAAAGGTTTCTCCAAAGGATCTCAGAACTAATACAACACAAAAAAATCTGTAGGTTTTTTTTTTCCCCTCCTCTTATATTTATTAATGACTTTTTTTTTTTCTTTAGCAACCTGAAGGAAATGGATATAGCTTGGTGAATCGAGGCTCTTTCTAAGAAAAAAGTATTAGCAGAAAATTCTCAGCCAATTCTTCTCCACAATTTCCATCATTCCTCATTTCCCAAACATGCATGCATGAGGAGGAGGAAACAGACAGAAACACAGCCCAAATGCTGCCAATGAAATGAAAAGTGCCAGATTTAGGCTTGCTCTTTTTCTGTCCTCCAGTGACCTAGTGTGCTCCAGTGAGCTCCTTGCTCCTATCATCTCAGCTGTTCTGCAAGGGAAAGGGAGTGAGATCTGCAAGGACAGGCTCCACATGTGGAACAAAAGCAGACCTACTTGGACATCTCGTGGAGAAGGGGTTGTGGAACAGGGAATTAACTTGCCCTGGTCTACAAGAATTTAGCAAGGTTTTGAACCTCAGCTGGCACTTGGATTAGCAGCCTGAGCACGAGATTCTGCCCCTTTGCTCCACTCAGCTGAGACCACACCTGTAGTACTTGGGGTAGCTCTTGAGTCCTCAGCACAGCAGAGACATGGACCTAGTTCATAGACTAGTTCGTAAACCTAGTTCATGGACCTGTTGGAGCAGGGCCAGAGGAAGCCACAGCAAAGCTGTGATGCCAGGCTGAGAGCACTGGGCTTGCTTAGCCTGGAGAGAAGGCTTCAGGGAGACCTGAGACCTTCTGGTAGCCTTTCGGTGTTTCAAGAGACCAATCAGAAAGCTGAGCACAGATTTTTTGTCAGAGTCCATTGTGACAGGACAGGGGGAGATGGTTTCAACTTAAAAACCAGATTTACACTAGGGAGGAGAAAGACATTTTTGACATTGGTGGTGATGAGACCCTGTTGAGGTCTAACCAGAGAGGAACTGTTCCAGGTCAGATTGTTTGGGACTGCTTTGTGAAGGTTGATCTCTTCCACCAGATAGAATTCTTGCAGATAATCACAGAATTAACCAGGTTGGAAAAGGCTTTCGAGATCATCAAGTCCAACCTATCACCTAACCCTTCTAATTAACTAAACCATGGCACTAAGCGCCTCATTCAACCTCCTCTTCAACACCTCCAGGGATGAAATCCTCAGTGAAAGGAATTCCATCTGCCTTGCCACTTCCCAAAGTACTTAGCTGAATCCTGAGTCAGGAGGCAAGCTTGGAAGGAGGCAAACTCTGTGTGCTGCTAGTATGAGGGAAGCTGGGTATGGCCTCTTGCTGTCAGATTTCACTCATTTGTGTTAACCCAAAGCTTCCCCAAAGGTCTGCAGAACAAATTCCTTCTGTGCAGGAAGTGCTCAGGCAGCAGAGGCAAGCACTAATCCCGAAGTTCAAAGCCTGTGTGAGGAAATATAATGCTTCCTCCAGAGACTTTTCAGGAGAGAGTGGTTGACCACAAGAAAATAAAGGCTCCTGCAGCTGATCACAAGCCTGTGCAAGAGGGTTGTTGATTGACACGAGGGCCATGTAGGCATGATGGTGCCTGGTGTGAGCTGAGACCTGAGGTCTAGTTTGACAATGCTGTGTCATGTAAAAGGAAGGATCGTTGATCTTCCTTCACTTCTGGTTATTTAAAGAAATGAAATGCACCAGTTTTAGGCTTTTTGGTTTTTTCTCCAGTGACCTAGTTTGCTTCTGGAGCCACTCACCCTACTCTCAGCTGCTCTACATGGGAAGCAAAGGGAAGTAAAAGCTGCAAGGATGGGTTCCACACATTGGACAGAAGCAGGTCTGCTTGAATGTCTCATGGAGAAAGAGTTGTGTAACAGAAAAGGTTTTTCCAGCTGAATTTCTAAGCACAGTGGAACTAGGAGACCTCCTCCAAAGATATTTCCTGCCTGTGAGAGATGTCAGTCATTTTCTGTGTGAATCAGCCCTGCTCAGGTTCTTCCTCTAATGAACCACTTGAAACTGAATCTCCTGTGATTTGGGTGGGTATTTGATCTACCATTTTATTGCCTCTTGTGTTGTTTGCAGCTTCTGCTGTTTTAGCTTTCCTATGTAGAGTCTTGGTTTAAACTTAGGATGGACTGAACATCAGAGAAATGTTCTTCCCTTTCCCAAAGAGTGCATTTAATACAACACAGAATCAGAACCATAGCATGATCTGAGTTGGAAGGGGCCTCCAAAGGTCATTTCATCCAACCCCCTCTGCACTCAGCAGGGGCATCCTCAACTAGATCAGGTTGCCCAGAGCACTGTTGAGCCTCACTTCAAATATCTCCAGGGCTGAGGCCCCAGCCACTTTTCCAGGCAAGCTGTTCCAGTGTTCCACTACCCTCATGGTAAAGAACTTGTTCTTAACATCCAATTTAAGTCTGTTTTTCTCTACTTTGAAGCCATTCCCCCTCATCCTATCATTGCAGGCCTTTGTAAATGGTCTCTCTCCACCCTTCTTGTACACAAACAAGGCTGACAGAATACGGCTTTTGGAACGTGAGTCACAACAGCTCCAGAACAAATTTGTGATGTCTCCTTTGGGATTACACACTTTGGTCATGTGTTGGCTTGAAGTCTCAGCTGAAACTCTTTCACCTCAATTGAAATCACCTTTCCAAATGTGTTTACTCAGCAGGAGACCCATGAAGTGCAAACACCCCAGGTCTAATGGTGCATGGAAAACAGAAAAGGCAGCTCCCACTTGTTTTGCTGTGATAAATTGTCACCTCCAAATCCTAATGGACTATCAATGGCAGTCTATCTTAATGGGCTGTCCTAATGGTAGTCTATCAATGCCTCCAGCTCCTACCCACCACCAGGTGAATGGTGGTGATGGTTGAGTGTGGAGCTTGGATTATACTGCTGAGCTTGGCAGGTTTTTGATGATTTAACAAGCCTGATTAGATACTAAATAAATATTGGCTCTGCAATATGCTCGCCACTGTTTAACTGGGCCACAAATACTGTTGCACTGGGTGATCTGGCAAGAGGCACAAACACTTTAAATGATCCATTGAGATGGTGACAAAAGGATTTGAGAAGGAAATGTTGGTGGAATTGTGTTTTGCCCTGATGAAAATGCTCTGCTCTGTAGTAACTGAAGAAGATTGTTGAGCTCTTCCCCTCGTCACTTCAGTTTACATGTTACTGGGATTTGAATTAAACTGATTTTGTGAATGTAATGAAGTCCCCCAACAGACCCTAGGCAACAGGTTACCAGGCATGGACAGTTTCACAGTGATGCAGAGAATTCTACTTGCATCAGATTAAGACAGAGCAGGGAGGTGCAAAAATGAAGTCATTGTGAAAACTGAGATGTAGGAGATTGCTCAGCTGCAGTCCCTTGATGTGAGGCCCAGCACCCTGCAGATCAGCTCATTTCTCCTAACTGGCTTTGGGACAGTTTCCAGTGCTGAAGATAAACCTCGTCATAACTTGCTGCATACATACAGGCAGTTATTATCACTTGAGGTATCCATTATCTGAGATGCAAGAGTTGCAGGTAGGATAGGAGCTGTAAGGGAACAGGTTGACCATAAACACTGGTAGATTTAAGTTAAGATAACCAGATAGAAGGAAGAATATTTTTCTACACTGAGGGTGGGGAGAACTTGGTCCAGGTTGTCCAGAGAGGTGGCAGATGCCCCATCCCAGGAAACTTTGAAGGTCAGATTGGACACGGCTCTGAGCAACCTGCTCTAGTTGCAGATGTCCCTGCTGACTGCAGAGGTGTTGGGCTGGATGGCCTTTAAAAGTTCCTTTCAACAGAAACCATTCCATGATTCCATGATCAGTTCTACAGGGTTGCTCTAATATTCCTCCACCAAAGAACTGTTCTCAGGATTGTCCACCAAATGGCATTCAAGACAAGACAGTTAGTGTGCATTTTTTAACTACATAGAAGCTTTTAATCAAAAGAAACACAAGAGGTGTTGTCTTCTCATTTTTTCAAAGGCCCACAAAGGCTAGCTCTTCCTCTGAGATCAAGAAGAAAATATGCCACCAATACATCCACCCTGCTCTACAGAGAAGAGTTAGGACTTCTCTCAGAAGCACTTGCTCACCAAGGATTTAACCTGCCTAAGATTTCTTATTTATAGCTCATTTTCCCTAGTCTAGATCTTGAATTTGTTGCTCTTCATTTTAACACATTCTTTGAGCCATCTCCCATGGCCACCAAATCCAGATCTTCCACCAAAATCGACAGGTGTTGCCATCCTGCTTTACAGAAAAGAGTTTGGACTTCTCTCAGGGGAAGTACTCACTCACCAAATCTTTAACATGACTGAGATTTCTACTTCAATCTTCTCCCTATCCTAGATTTTGCATTCATTGCTCTGTTTTATGTTTGCAGCTTCTTGGAACCATCCTCCAGAGTAAATCACAACGAATTGATTGCAACCACATCCAGCTGGATCAGCAAAAGAACCTTTTAGCACAGCACCCTGCTGCATCAAGTTGAATTGCCTGACAAATTTGGTGGCTTTTTATGAAGAAGTCACAGCGACAGTGGACAAGGGAAGGGCAACTGATGGCATCTACCTGGACCTGAGTAAGGCGTTTGACTCTGTCCCACATGACATCCTGGTCACCAAACTGGAAAAACATGGACT
>VWZE01021900.1:46507-77515 GCA_013396675.1 Eubucco bourcierii | reverse complement strand
CTGTGTGCAGTTCTGGAGCCCCCAGCACGGGAAGGACGTGAAAGTGTTGGAGTGGGTCTAGAGGAGGCCACCAAGATACTCAGAGGGCTGCAGCAACTCTGCTCTGAGGACAGACTGAGAGAGTTGGGGCTGTGCAGCCTGCAGAAGAGAAGGCCTCCAGGAGACCTGAGAGTAGCCTTCCAGGATCTGAAGGGGGCTACAGGAAGGCTGGGGAGGGATCAGGACAAGGGGCAGTGGGTTTAAACTGGCAGAGGGGAGATTTAGACTGGATGTTAGGAAGTTCTTTCTAGAGAGGGTGGTGAGACACCGGCCCTGGGTTAATGAAAAGCTCAGGTTGCCCAGAGAGGTTGTGGCTGCTCCCTCCCTGGAGGTGTTCAAGGCCAGATTGGATGAGGCCTTGAGTGACCTGTACTAGTGGGAGGTGTCCCTGCCTATGGCAGGGGGTTGGAACTGGATGTTCCTTGAGGTCCCTTCCAACCTTACCATATTGTAATTCTATGATTCTCCGAATTCCAACTCTCCACAAGGGGAATGTCAATCAACAGACCTGTGCATCCAAGTGCTTGTTGTTTCAAACATCTCCCAGAATTTATGTCCCCACAGAGCTGTACCATGGAGCACTTTAGCCCTGCTCTCAGCCATGAGCTAAGCAGCCCCGCAGCACCCTGAGTGCTTGTCAGAATCAAATCCTGCCAAGCTAACATCCCACTCAGGTTAATTAGCTGCTGCTCCAAGTGTTTGGTAACCATTTTTTTTTATAAAGGTTAAACCCTCCAAGATCAAGAAATAAAAGTGGGAGGCTCCTCCCCACCCTCATGTCATCTCTGAGCTCCTCTAGTTTATTAGCTCTGGTCTATGAGGAGTGACTGAACACAAGCTGAAGAGATGTATGTGCTTCTACTCCCCAAGGAATCACAAATTATATGGGGTAAAGCATTACCTAATTTGTTTGACTTGTCATGTTTTGCTCCCCTCTGAGGAAAACTCAATGATTTTAAGAGCAAATATCTGGGCCTGTAATGGTGGAGGATTTATGTTAAAAACCCTAAGTGAGATTGAAGGGAGAGCTGGCCATCAGGTAGGTCTCAGAAACTTGAGGTTCAGTAGTTTCTATTCTAGCCTAGAGAAGACCTCCACAGATGTTCTGGCTGACAGTGTCAGATTCATACCTAATGAGGTCACATGTAATGTTAATGCTCATATCTCAACTGAATGCTTGTCAGAATACTTGTAACCTTTCACCAAAAGCCACGTCAAACCTTGGGACAGGCTGCTCAGGGCAGTGGTAGAGTCATCACCCATGGAAGAATTTAAAAGATGTGGAGATGTGGTGCTGAGGGACATGGTTTAGTGGTGGACTTGTCAGTGCTGGTAGCTTCCAGCCAAAAACTGATTCTGTGGAAGTTCTGCACTGAAGTAGAAAGAATCATCCTACTTGAGATAGCACAGTCAGCAGGGCTGGAGTAACTCAAGAGCCTGCATTTCCTCATTTGTCATGAAACTCCTTCCCCTCTCCTCATTCCCCTACCCTGCAGCCAACACTTGTTTTTTATTACTGGGCTGGTTGTCATGGAAACAACCTAAAAAGAGTTAAGGGAATGTTGCAGGGCTAAATATAAGCAAAGCATTGAAAGAACTGAGCCTTAGGACTCCCTCGTGGCTGCCCTCAGAGCTTGTATAGAGCTGCTGCTGAAATGGGACCCAAGGAGAGTGTTCAGCTGCAAGAGGCCACCATCATTTGCAGTTATGAGGACAAACAACTAGAAAAGGGCTTACCTGGCTTTATAGAACTTTCAATCTGACAGACACATGTTGAGTGCCAAGGTCCTATGGAGAGGAAGAATATCTTATTCTGTATTTCTTTGCTCCAGGTGAAAGTAGTGGTTGTGCCAGGGGAGTTCTAGGCTTGGCACGAGGAACAATTTCTTCCCCAAAAGCATTGTCAAGACTTGGAACATACTGCCAAGGGCAGTGGTGGAGTCATCATCCATGGAGGAATTTAGAAGACATGTAGAGGTGGCATTGAGGGGCTTGGTTTAGTGGTGACCTGGCAGTTCAGTCCATCTCAGAGCTGTTTATGTCATCAACTCCATCCACATTGTCTCCATCAGCATCATTTGCTCCTTCCTTGACAAGAAGACATCATGACATGGGCAGCCTCTGCATTGTGATAGAACAAGATGAAACAGCATCAGGTTGCCCCAGGGCAGTTTTAGGTGGGACATGAGGAATAATTTCTTCCCCTTGAAGGTTGTCAGGGCCTGACCCAGGCTGCACAGTGCAGTGGTCAAGTCCCCATCACTGGAGGAGTTTCGAAGTCAGGTAGGTGTGGTGCTGAGAGACATGGTTTAGTGCTGACCTGGCACTGCTGGGCTCATGATTGGACTTGATAATCTGAGAGGTCTCTTCCAACTGAAGTGATTTTGTGATTCTTTGAATCTATGCTCCAATTTAAGGGCTGTGACTATAATGCAGAGGAGAGTGATGCAAGGGAAACCTTTGAATAACAATGTCATTGGAGGCTTCCCTGGCAGTGGCTTGATTTTGTGGCTTAGATCTTGCTGTGCTAAAGCCAAGGAGGGGTTTTACAACTGCCTTCAGAGGGGTTAGGCCAGAGGATCTCTCCTTCATGTGGAAGTTTCCAAGTTCAACACAAACCAGAACAGTAATGCAAAGGAGCTGCTGTTTTCTGTAATTGCCTTCATTGCTGGCCTTCTATTTTTCTTCAGTCAATCAACTCCTGCCTTAATTACACTTTAGAGAGCTTGTGGACACCAGTATTTGCAGGGCTGATTCCCAGAAGCATTTCCAAGCCTGCCTTGGTTTTAAAAGGCCTGAATTGTGTTGCCTGTTAAAATAAGTGCACTTGTCAAACCCCTTTCTTCAACAACCTTGCCTTACACCTCGCCTTGACAGTCTAATAATGTCCTGGAAAAACAACCTAACAGCCACTTTCTACCTACAGCTACTCCTCAGTCCTCCAATGAATGGCAAGAAGGGGGTAGGGGAATGAGAAATAATAAGCCTGTGACACTGGCATAGTGTCACAGGGCTCAGTCCCTTGGCATCACTCAAGAAGTTGGGTGAACTATAACCACTGAAGATCACACTGGGGGAAAAGAAGCCAAGAAGAACAGATGGACATACTCCATGGGGACTTTAAAGGAGAGAAGTAGTTTGCTTTGGTGCTGTAGAGAGGTTTGGGACCCTAGGCTGGGCAGGCTGCTTTGTACAGAATCAGAACAGTTTGGAAGGGACCTGTGAAGATCAAGTCCAACCCCCCTGCCAGAATAGGGTTGCACAGGGTGACATCCAAGTGGGTTTTGAGTGACTCCAGAGATGGAGACTCCACCACCTCTCTGGGTAGCCTGTTCCAGTGCTCTGCCATCCTCAAATCAAAGAAATTCCTCCTCATGTTTAAATGGAACATCTTATGTTCAAGTTTGTGCCTATTGTGTCTTATCCAGACTGGGCAGCAGTGACAAAAGACTGACCCCATGCTCCCCAGCCTCTCAGTATTTACAAGCATTGATAAGAACCCCCTCAGTCTTCTCCTCTCTGGGCTAAAAAGCCTCAAGTCCCTCAGCCTTTTTCGATATGAGACATGTTCTACTCCCCTAGTCATATTCATAGCCCTTTGCTGCATCTTCTTAAGCAGTTCCCTGTCCTTCTTGAGCTGGGGGGCCCCGAACTGGACACAGTTTTCCAGATGAGGCCTCACAAGGCCAGAGCAGAGGGGCAGGAGAACCTCCCTGAGCCTGCTTGCCACACTCTTGGTTCACTCCAGAATTCTGTTGGCCCTTTTGGCCATCCTCTCAGTGGTATGCTCTGCCTAGAAGCTGGATGTGTCTGTCTGGTCTAAAAGATGTGTTTTATGGCTTCTCAGCAGCTAAAGCAATACTCAGTTTTCATTTGAGAGATGAGGACAAAGCAGTTCCTGACACGGGAGAGTTTTATGTGGGAGAACTGAGACTTATCTTCACATCAGTGATGGAGAAATGATGGGAAAGAGAGACAATGTCAGTTGTCCCTTCCAACCTTATGATTCTATCCTGTGCTAGTGGGAGGTGTCCCTGCCAATGGCAGCAGGTTTGAACTTTGAGGTCCCTTCCAACTTTACCATTCTATGGTTTAGCAAGCTGGTAACAAAATCAGAAGAAAAACCTGTGTTGTCCTGCATCCCAGTCAGGTGGAGCAGGGTCTTTAAATCTCATCTTACATTATGACTTCTAAGGCAGCTGTGATGGCAAGGGCATCGAGTCAGTCACCAGCAAATTTGCAGCTGACGCCAAGCTGGGGGCTGATGTTGCTGGGTTGGAGGGCAGAAGGGCTCTGCAGTGGGACCTCGACCACCTGCACAGATGGGTAGAGTCCAACAGGATGGCATTCAACAAATCCAAGTGCCAGGTGCTGCACTTTGGCCACAACAACCCCATACAGAGCTACAGACTGGAGTGGGAGTGGCTGGAGAGCAGCCAAACAGAAAGGGATCTGGGGGTGCTGATTGACACCCACCTGAACATGAGCCAGCAGTGTGCCCAGGTGGCCAAGAAGGCCAATGGCATCCTGGCCTGCATCAGCAAGAGTGTGGCCAGCAGGAGCAGGGAGCTCATTCTCCCCCTGGACTCTGCACTGCTTAGGGCACACTGCTTGAGTCCTGTGTCCAGTTCTGGACCCCTCAATTGAAGAAGGACATTGAGGTGCTTGAGTGTGTCCAGAGAAGGGCAACGAGGCTGGGGAGAGGCCTGGAGCACAGCCCTATGGAGAGAGGCTGAGGGAGCTGGGATTGGTTAGCCTGGAGAAGAGGAGGCTCAGGGGAGACCTTCTTGCTGTCTATGACCACCTGCCCAGGGAGGTGGTGGAGTCACCGTCCCTGGAGGTGTTCAAGGAGGGTTTGGACATGGCACTTGGTGCCATGGTCTTGTCTTGAGGTCTGTGGTAACAGGTTGGACTTGATGAGCTTTGAGGTCTCTTCCAACCTTGGTGATACTGTGATACTGTGAAAAGCAGAGCTCTGAGGAATCAACATTAATGATAAGTCAACATGATCCAGCCCTATCCCAGGATTAGATTTGCTCTGGGACCTCTCCAGCTCTCTGTTTCTGGATTTGCAAACCTTTCTCATGCTGCTTCAAGAAAGAAGCCTAAAGGTTTTGCCACTCACACTCCTCCTGGAGCAGGCAATGAGTTAAATCACTTCCCATCGGTGAGCAGGACACAGAAAGAGCTTTTGCTACTGCATCTGCAGCTGCCAGGAGAACTCGGTGACAGCTTTATAAATCGCACCTGAGGCAATTAAAACTGCTGCGTTCAAAACGAGTCCTTATTTGCATTCGGCTGGTTTGTTTCTAAAGGTCAGGGGTGGAAGCAGAAGGAGCAGTCACAGAGTGATGTATGTTGCCTTTGGCACCGGATGACTAATTTGCCGTTAGGGCAGAGGAACACCAAAGTGAATGGCAGATGTAGGAGGAGGGGGTGGGGGCGGGGGGGATGCGTGAAGAAAAGAAGTGAGAAAAGTCATGAAGCAAGTACACATGTTAAAGTGAAAAGGAAAAAAAAATAGAGATGCATCTGAGTAGCCTCCAAACACCAGGCAGCTGGTGAGGAAAAACGGGAAGCATGGAGGAAAAAGAAGGATCTCAGCCATCTCCTATCTTATTTTTCAATAAATGATGGAGAATCACTTCCTTTTGTGTCCACGAGGGAAAAGTTCCTTTTACCTGGTACCTCTCAGATGCCATCTAGTCTGGAGGCCTTATCAGGGGTCACCCTCATAAAAATACCCTATTTACTCATGTAATCACTAAGCTTTCAGCCTGCAAAGCAGGTGGGAAGTGAGAGGGAAACCATTACACTCTGCTATGAGGACAGGCTGAGAGAGTTGGGGCTCTGCAGCCTGGAGAAGAGAAGGCTTCGAGGGGACCTGATAGTAGCCTTCCAGTATCTGAAGGGGGCCTACAGGAAGGCTGGGGAAGGATTATTTACAAGATCTTGCAACGACAGGACAAGGGGCAATGGGTTTGAACTGGCAGAGGGGAGATTTAGACTGGATGTTAGGAGGAAGTTCTTTCCAGTGAGGGTGGTGAGACACTGGCACAGGTTGCCCAGGGAGGTCGTGGCTGCTCCCTCCCTGGAGGTGTCCAAGGCCAGATTGGATGAGGCCTTGAGTAACCTGTACTAGTGGGAGGTGTCCCTGCCTATGGTGGGGGGTTGGAACTATATGATCCTTGAGGTCCCTTCCAACCTTACCATTCTATGATTCTATGATTCTATGATTAATGAAGCAATAAGAAAGTTCAGAGAATGTCTCTCAACATCTCTGCCATGCCTCAACAAAACTTCTGTCTGGGCAAGATCACCACTTCTGGAAGAGCGCTCAATGGTGCAAACCCCACTGTCCCCTTTTGTCTTAGTGGTTAATAATTTAAGACTGAAAAATCAGGAGTTCAGCTGAACCCAAATATGCTAAACTTTAGCTCTGTGTTGCTGGATCTTCTTACATCTCCTCTTAATAACCTACAGCATCTACCTGAGCTTGGACAACAGCAACAACAGGGCAAAATCTCAGCACCCAGGTCCCTCCTCACTTGTCTGAAAGGGAAGACATTATATTTGCAGTTCTTAGCAATGATTTGTTTTTAAAAGAGGTTTACTTCATTAAGGAAAAAAAAAATCATATCTCTGAGAAAAATCAGTGAAATTGGAAATTGGAAGCTGGTTCCTCCCTGAGTCTGAGGTCTCACCAAAACACATCAGAACAAAGGCTGCCCTCAACTGTAAGCAGTGCCTAATACAAAATTATAGAATGGTTTGGGTTGGAAGAGACCTTCAAAGCTTATCTAGCCCAAACCCCCACAATCAGCAGGGACATCTGCAGTTAGAGCAGGTCCCTCAGATCCTCAACCAACCTGACATGGAATGGCTCTAGGGATGGGGCAATTACTACCTCTCTGGGCAGCCTGTGCCAGAGTCTCAGTGTGAAAATCTGTCTTCTCTCTAACCTAAATCTCCCTCTTTTAGTTTAAATCCATCACCCTTTGTCCTATCACAACAAATCCTTCAGTGCTGAGGTTCCTGACTGTGCCAAAGGCCACCAGAAGGTCCCCCTGGAGCCTTCTGTTCACCAGGCTGAACAAGC
This sequence comes from Eubucco bourcierii, assembly GCA_013396675.1. Lineage (NCBI taxonomy): Eukaryota > Metazoa > Chordata > Aves > Piciformes > Ramphastidae > Eubucco > Eubucco bourcierii. The sequence continues at coordinate 70,377 of VWZE01021900.1, read as the reverse complement.
CCAGCCCTTATTCTGTGCTCATGGCAGAGAGCTTCCAGTTTCTCAGACTGTATTTTTTTGAGATCTATGCCCTCTGTGACAAAAGTACTTTTCCTTCTGGAAAAAAAAATAAATGATTCTGGAGCACCTCTCCTATGGGAACAGGTTGATAGAGTTGTGTCTGTTCAGCCTGGAGAAGAGAAGGCTTCAGGGAGACCTTATAGAAACCTTCCAGTACCTGAAGTAGGCTACTAGAATCATAGAATCATAGAATCACAGAATCATAGAATAGTCTGGGTTGGAAGGGACCTCTGAAGGTCATCTAGTCCAACCCCTCTGCAAGAAATCTGGAAAGGGACTTTTTATAAGGGCTTTTAGTGACAGGATGAGGGGCAATAGCTTTGAGTTTGAGGAGGGTAGATTTAAACTGGATATTGGTAAGAAATTCTTTGCATTGAAGGTGGTGAGATGCTGAAATGAGTTGCCCAGAGAGCTTGTGGTTACCCCTTCCCTGGAAGTGTTCAAGAGTAGGATGGACAAGGCCTTGAGAATCCTGGTTTAGTGGGAGATGTCCCTGCTTTTGGTGGGGAGGTTGGAACTAGATGCTCTTTAATGTCCTTTCCAACCCAAGTCATTCTATGACTCTTGAATGAAAAGGATAAATACTTTTCTTAAAGCTCCCTGGGCAGTCCTGATGGTGAAGCAATCAAGTAAGCACAAACAGGACCATTTTAATATATGTTAAATTGGGCACCACAAACCTTAGTCGCCTGAGAAAATTTAAGCCAATTCTTGCCCAGCTCAGGAACTCAAAACCACTTTGAAAACATGAAGGAATTAAACCACATGTCCTGTCTGAGGTAGGTGAAGTATTTTTATCCTCATTTTACGGGTGGGTAAACTCAGACAGCGAGAGGTTAAGTGATTTGTTCATTGTCACAGTTGGTTGGGGAATGGAAGAGGTGATGCAACAGACAGAAGCTGACCTAGGGGGTGGGTGGGTGTGTTTTTTCACACTTGTTCAAGAGGATTTGGGTTTGGGTTTTTTTTGTGTGTGTTTTGGTTTGTTTATTTTCCCCCTCCTCTAAAGTGTGTAACTCCATTTCACTGAGTGCTAAAGTCCATGCGTTTGTGCAGGAGGTGGGAACGGAGCCTGCGGATGCAAGAATCGCGATGAGGTCAAACAGGAGCACAAGGACAAGCTGGCACAATAGAAGCTGGATAAAAGGATTAAGGAGTCGGCTGGGCTGTAGGAACAGGAAACACTGTCTCTTTCTGAAGCTGTTGGAATCAGTTCAAAGTGCCCTGCATGAGATGTAAAAGCTCTGGGCTTTGAGGGGAGTGAACAAGCCCAGCATACGTGTTTAGATGTGACCCAGCAGAGCTAGAAGCAGGATATATCAGTAGTTTGGGCCAAAAATCTACAACTAAAGAGATGGAATTCAGTTCTTTGCTTCTTTTGATGCTTTCTTGGGTGACTTGAGCCAGCAACTGACAACAGGAATCATCTGCTTTCTGTTAGAAGTCTAAAATGGGCATGAATCAGCTGCCTACCCATGAGCAAAGGTCAATGGAGGTGCCAAGAAGCATCAGAGTTTGATATGGGTCTGGTAGGTATGACCAAGACTTAGGGTGAACTCAGCCCTCTGAAGAAGCATCAATGTTGACATTCCATGGCTTACCAAATGGTACTAGATGTCTCTCTAGGCACCTGAACCTTTCTTTTCACTATCTGAAGACCACAAAGGCCAACATTTCCGTGTGAACTAGAACCTGTCCGTGGGTATATGACCAATTGCTTTTGAGATGTCCTGGCTTCTAGCTGCTGATCCACATGGCTGTGGGTCCTTTGTCAGTTCTGCCAGAGAGAAAGGCTCTCTACTTTATCTATATTTGTGTCCTTGTTTTCATGTCTCAGCAAGCCTATGAGTGAAGCAGGCATCACCACTGTTTGCTTTTCACAGCCTAGAATCTATTTTTTTTTTCATTAAAATATTCCAACTAGCCTCAAACCAGGACAATACAGCACACAAATATGGTTTGACTTTTGATCCATGCTTTTCACTCCTCTCTTCTGTTTGATTTTTCAAAGCTATCAACCTACCTGGACTTGCAAATCCTAAATGTGACTTCAGCCATCATCCTCTCACAGTGATGTCAGTTTGCTGCTATGGAGGCAGTGACATAATGAGAATGTCCAGCAGATGAAAAATCTCAGGTGATGAAAAAGCAAAGAGCATCAGACCCACATTTCCAAAATGCAGATCCTGTTTGGTTTTTCATGTTTGGTCTGAACCTAGCAGACATTGTGGATTGTAGAGGAAATGTCCCAGTTTGGATAGAGAGGGAATATTTGGGCTTGCCTGTCTACTGCATGTCTGCCAACTCAGACATAGGGCAAGATAATCTTTTATTAAACCAAGAGCCCATGAAAGTCAAGAGACCTCGATGAGTGTGTGGAGAAGAATGCTCACTGGAAAGCACCATCTCTCCTTGGCTGTAGAGGAGTTTTAGGAGGTGGCTTCAGTTCTCAGAATGTGGATAGCAGCAGCTAGTTGAGTTCCTTCAAGTGCCTTCAGTGTGCCCCAATCACTGACAGGCCTGACCAGGCCTGTGAAAGACCTTCAGGAGCTGGTGACCAGCCAGTCTATCCAAGAACATCTAGAATGACTTGTGTCTGAGCAACTGAATCGGATCCTTAATGACTCATCTGATGTCCCACCAAAGGCAGCAAGCCCTGGTTTCTGCTCTGCTGTACGTTAGACAACATCTCTGTTCATAGCTCTGTGATGCTAGCAGACCTTGGAGGATTACCTCTGATCCATGCCCTCCCATATTGTTGCCCCATCTGTTGACCTGTTGGCCTACCACCTTCAGCTAAGAAAGGTTTTGCTTTCCTCAGAAACACATTTAGCTCTTACATTTTCCACAGAGGCTGCCAAAGAGATAAGCAATAGCCCCTAAAGAGTCATAGAATGGTAGGGCTTGGAAAGTGCATGTGAAGATCATCAAGTTCAATCTCCCTACCAAAACTGGAACACCCAGGGCAGGCCACACATGAACACAGCCAGGTAGATTTTGAAAGCAGAGAAGGAGATTCCAGAACCTTTCTGGGCAGCCTGTTACAGTGTTCACAGTAAAGAAGTTTTCCTGAGGTGGAACTTCCTGTATCCCAGTTTCTGCCCGTTGTCCCTAGTCCTATTGAAGAATCATATAGAATGGTGAGGTTGGAAGGGACCTCAAGGATCAACTAGTTCCAACCCCCTGCCATAGGCAGGGACACCTCCCACAAGTACAGGTCACTCAAGGCCTTGTCCAACCTGGAAGAAGTTGAACATATCCCTTATGAGTAGAACCTGAGGCAGCTGGGGCTTTTTGTCTTGGAGAGGAGACTAAGGATTGACCTCAGTCATGTCTATAAATATGTAAAGGGTGAATGCCAGGAGGATGGAGCCAGCCTCATCTCAGTGATGCCCAGTGACAGGACAAGGGGCAATGGGTGGAAGTTGAGGCACAGGAGGTTCCATGTAAACCTGAAGAATAATTTTTTTCCCTGTGAGGGTGACAGAACACTGGAACAGGCTGCCCAGGGAGTTTGTGAAGTCTCCCTCTCTGGAGATATTCAAGAACCGTTTGGATGTGTTCTTGTGTGATCTGCTCTGGGTGATCCTGCTCTGGCAGGGCGTGCTGGACCAGATGAGCTTTCAAGGTCCCTTCCAGTTCCTGGCATTCTATGATCCTGTGATTCTTTCACAGGGCACCACTGAAAAGAGCAGCAGTGATTTGAACACAAGAGACATCCATCTAGGAGAGACCACCAGCTTGCCTTTATGGAAGCCAGCAATCCCAGACCCCTCCAGGAAGCGACCTTCTGACGTTGTTGGCCTTTACCTCCTTGAAACCAATGACCCAGAAGAGTGGATGGGACTTAAACTCCACTTGCTAAATATTGGGTTTGTATTGTTTTTTTGCCCCATCCTCCCCATTGGGATTCCTAATTGAATTACTTGCACCGTGTGTAGCGCCGAGGCAGCAATTACAGAAGGTCTTGCTCTGGATTGCGCTTCTGCTGAGGCTGAGCAAATAGGATTAGAATTCTTCCTCCCAAATCTGCAGTGCAAATTAAATGTTTATTCTTTCATGTAGGGAAAATGTCAGCTGCTTCAAACTACCTGCAAAAGATCTCAAATGATTTGGAGTCAGGAGAGATAAAAAGTCTGACTTCTGTTACACAAAAAAAAAAAGTTCTTTAAGTTTGGACCTTTTTTTTTTTTTTTTTTTTTTTTTTTAATTTACCCATCCTTTTTCTCTCTTTGGATTGAGATCACCTCATTAACTAAATGCATTCATGTCTTTCTTTTTCTTCTTCTAATTTTCTCCCCCCACTTGTTAAAGTCAGTAAGATGCTGTGGTCAGGACTGATTAATTTACTTGTATAACCTGTAAAATCATAGAATCTAGAATCACAGAATGGTTTGGGTAGAAAGGGATCTTAAAGATCATCTAGTTCCAAACCCCATGCCATGGGTAGGGACATCTTCCACTAACTCAGGCTACTCAAGGCCCTATCCAATCTGGGATGCCACAACCACCTTGGGCAACCTGTTCCAATGTCTCACCTGGCTGTAAAGCATTTCTCCTTAATATCCAATCTAAATCTCCTCTCTTCCAGCTCAAATCCATTGCCTCTCACCCTATCACTAAAAGCCTTTGTAAAAAGTCCCTCCCTAGCTTTCTTATAGGCCCCCTTCAGGTACTAGAGGTTTTAAAGGATACTGTCAAGTCAAATTTGACTTCAAATTAAGTTTTGGGCTGGGAATCAAGAGACATGAATTCTAATCCCAATGACCTGCTGTGTGACCTGCTTCACCTCTCTGCATCTTGGCATGCCTCTAGGTAAAACAGAGATAGAACTCTTCTTTCTGCAATGACCTGTATCTCCCATGATGGTCTCATACTTTCAGGCACCACAAGACAGCTTTTCCCTCTTAAAGAAGAAGGACAGGGAAAGAAAGATTATTTAATAGTCAAGGAAACAAGTTGTGAGGTCACTACTAGTATTGCAGGGCCAGGAGTTTTCCCTCTTGCAGCTTTGCTGACGCCAAATGGTGCTGAACATGGTCCAATGTGTCCACTCAGCTTCTTGAGGGACGTCAGTGGTGAAATGCAGCCAGCTTGAAAATGCAACCTGAAAAAAGTCACTCCCTGTGCTCCACCAGCCCAGACAAGCTTGCACACATCCTTATCATCGCTAGTCCCAGCTCTGACCTCACACAATTTGGGAAGCCGCTGGTGAGGCTGTGGGAAGGATTCCAGATACCTGAACCTTGCAGAATTTGACTTCTTTTTCTGCACCATCCTGCATCCTACCTTGCTCTCAAGAATTATTTCAGCAGGGACACATAGTGAACATTTTCTTTCATAAGTCTAGAGATGTCCTTGCTCACTGCAGGGGGATTGGACAAGATGGCCTTTGAGGGTCCTCGCATCCTGATGTGTTCTATGATTCTATGAAGGTTTCAAAGCAGCAGGTATCTTCTAGAGCAACTCCTTTGCCTTCAAGCCTCTGTCAGATCAACTACTTCTCTGCTTCTCTTCCCATAAATACGACTTTTCTCCTGCTGTGTGAATCCCTCCACGAGCAATGAGACCAATTGTTGAAATAAAGGTGTATCTGTGAGTGGTGTGTAGAGCATGAAGCAGAAGAGAGATCACAGCCCTACCTGAAGTTGAAATCAATAGAATCACAGAATAGAATCAGAGAAAAAGAGAATTGTTTTGATTGGAAAAGATCTTTCAGATCACCAAGTTCAACAATTAGCCCAATGCTGCCAGGTCAGCACTAAGCCGCGTTCCTCATCACCACATGTCCATGGCTTTTCAATCCCTCTGGGGATGGCAACTCTGCCACTCTTTTGGACAGTCTGTTCCAGGGCTTGACAGCCCTTTGGGGAAAGAAATTGTTCCTCATGTCCAACCTAAACATCCCCTGGGGCAACTTGAGTGTGTTTCCTCTTATCCTATCACTTGACACTAGCAGAAGAGGCCAACACCCATCTCGCTCCAACCCTTTTTCAGGGAATTGTAGAGCCAGAAGGTCTTACTTCAGCCTTCTCCAGACTAAACAATCCCAGCTCCCTCAACCACTTCTCAGAAGGCACATTTTGGGGTAGAACTGATGAATGTAATGATCAGGATGGAGGGAGGCCACATTCTAACAGACAATTTGTTTTAGTGCATTTCTTCACACTCTTTTTCAATGCAGCCCATGGCCATGTTTAACCCTCTACAACAGAATCATAGCATCATGGAATTGTTTTGCTTGGAAAAGATCACTAGGACCATCAAGTCCAATCATCAGCCTAAGCCCACCATGGCCTTTAAACCATGTTCCAAAGTCCTGTGTCCACACATTTCATAGAATCATAGAATGATAAGGTTGGAAGGGACCTCAAGGATCATCTAGTTCCAACCTCCTGCCATAGGCAGGGACACCTCCCACTAGCACAGCTCACTCAAGGCCTCCTCCAATCTGGCCTTGAACACCTCCAGGGAGGGAGCATCCACAGCCTCCCTGGGCAACCTGTGCCAGTACCTCCCCACCCTCACTGTAAAGAAGTTCCTCCTGACATCTAGTCTAAATCTTCCCTCTTCCAGTTTAAACCCACATTTCTCCTGCCCACCCAAACCAGCTGTCAACTGCCCACCCGAAGGAGAAATCCGCACAGGTTTTGCACCTCATCTGTGATCTAGCTGAGCTCTGCTGCACCCCAACACTCTGAAAAGCCCTGACAGATGTGGCTTGGGGCCAGGGAATGGCTTGAGCAGTGGTGATTTTACAAGCCCTTCCTTGTTTGCCTTTTTTTTCCCTACCCCTATCCTCGCTGGGGGGAAACAGGAGGGGACAGCCATAAATTTGTGATACATCATCGCTTGCGCTGGAGGCTGAAGGCAATATTCCCTCAGCGAGGCTTCATTACGAGGAAATTCATGCCTTAAACACCTTGCAGCCTGTGTTTTTGACAAGTCATCACATTTTTGTGTGCCCTGCTTTATTTTAAAGCCCCTCTAGTAATGACATTCCTGAACAGGGGCTGCTTTGCAGCTTGCAAAGGGGGGAGCCTTTGTCATCTGAGCACAGTGGAGAAGGAAAAATGTGATGCAGAAAATGTATCACAATGGAGAAGAGTAACCTGCTGTGCAATTTGGTTTTCTTGGACACCCACATTGCTGCTTCTTTTGTAGCAGGAGGGGTCAAGACAGAAACAAACTGAGCGTTGTCAATGAGGATGGAAGTTATTGCATGTGAACAGGATGTGTGCAAACACCTAGAACATAGAATCAGAGAATCAGTGATCAGGTTCTCCTCTGCAACACGTGGAAGAGGTCTTTGCTAGGAGGCTGGACTGGAGCAGAAGGCAGCAAAGACAGAGGTTAGATTAGATGGCTTGTCTAAGATTTGAAAGGAGGGACAGTAGATTGGAAGGCTGATTCCACCACATCTTCTGATTCCTCAAGTTGATACTCTACTTCCCTTTCAACCTTACATCACTTTTACTTGAAGAGCTGTTTGGGGCTAAATTTCTGAAGGCTGCTTGAAATGGTTTATCTTCCCTTTGAAGACATTTTGATGTTTGTTTTTCTTCTGCTCCGTGGATTTCTTCATTTTCTGTCCTTTCTCTTTGCCTTCAGTCAAGAGGATGGAATAAATTAGCAAGCAGCATGTGAACCTCTGCTCTTGTTAGTTACACTTAAATACTACTAAGCCTATTAAGTTTATTCCTGGAACTGTCCTGTGCTACCACCCCCAAGAACTTTTTCTGTTCAGTAGATTTCATTCCCTTTGTTCTTAACTTAATTTACTTGCAGCCAAAGGCTCCGGCAACCGACCCATTAGCTTGCTGCTAATTAGCTGGCACTAACAGCCTCTCGTTATTCAGGAGGCTTGGAGAATGTTTGCTGGGAGTCACATGATGGGACAACCTTTTAACAACAGCCATCCTGTCTAATTCTGCCTTTCCCCTGGCTCCTCATACGGCTATCCAAACCGAGTCCACCAGCGCTGCCAGGGGGGATTTTTATAACAGGCGGAAGAGGAAAGTATTTTGTGACACTCCTTTTCCACAGAGATTGTTCCTCCTCTGGTGTGCCCATGAAGAATCAGGGACAATATGACAAGTGACTGTAGCACCTGTCACTGCAGAAGGGAAGGAGATGCAATTTCCACCCTCTTGCCTGTCCCTGCTGCAGCAGGAGGTCCATGCTGGCTCCGTGCTGGGCATAAATCTCAAGCTGTGATCTGCCATCTCCTCACTGAGGTCCTTGATAGGAGTTTTCACATCATGGTGCTCTTCTCTTCTACTCTGGGATGTTCATCATGATTGTTGGCAGACAGATGTCCCAGTGCTGGGGAGTGTAAGGGACCCCTGGCTGGCACAGTTCCCAGTAATCTCCTCCCACTGCCGTATGGGAAGAGGAGTGGGGTCCAGGGTGCCAGCCCACCCTGTGATGTGATCATCCTATTGCACAGTCCACAGCACAAACCTTTGGGGCTCAGGCTTCCAGGAACCACAGAGGTTAAGACACAAGCCAGCAGGTTGCAAAGAGCTGCAAACCTCCAAGCATCTGTCTCACTTGCCAGTAGATCAGGTGGTGTTTTTCCTGGCAAGCAGAGAGGTCTGTTGATCCACGGAACCCAGTATCCCTCCTCACACCCTTCCCCAAACCCTAGGGATGTAACTTTTGGCAGCTGCTGGTCACCAGGTGCCCCCCTCTTCCCTTGATGGCAAAACAGGAAAAGAGTCAGGCAGGGAAACACTCACATGAGGAATTGCACTCACAAGGGTTGTGAAGAAACTGCTCCAGAGGTGTTTGTTATTCCTGGGAAAGGAGGATGATCTGGACAAAATTCCCTGAGGTGACATAGCTGAGGGCTGCCAGCAAAGGGTGGGGACAGGTGGAAAAAACAGTGCATTCTGACATCTTGTTTACTCAGACCTTTTTGACTTGTGGTGGTTCCTCTGGATCCATTTCTCAACCACCTGAAATGAATCTTGACTTCTCAGAGACCTGAAAGAGGCTTCCAGAGGTCCAGCTTTTGGATTAAAATACTCTACCCCTCTATCTGAAGTGGAGTCACTGTCCCTGGAGGTGTTGAAGAAAAGTCTGGATGGGGCACTTAGTGCCATGGTCTGGTTGATTGCCTAGGGCTGGGTGATAGGTTGGACTGGATGAGCTTGGAGGTCTCTTCCAATCTGGTTGCTTCTATGATTCTAGGAGACACCAGTTTCTCTCTGAGGAGGAACGACAGATAACTTTTTAAGGTCAACTCTTCAGTGCATGACACAGGAGGAGGCAGCACTTCTGGACTCTAAGTGGCACCACACCAGTGTGCCCTTTGCACTATAACGTCCCTACTCAATGAAGAGGGGTTGGACTTGATCTTTAGAGATCCCTTCTAACCCAAACCATTCTATGATTCTATGACTTGGCTCTCCTTCCCATGTCTCATTTGTCTGGCTCTGCTATTCACCTCTTGAAAGGCAAGCTGCATGCAGGAGAAGGAACAACACCTGCTCTAGTATCACCTTGGGCCTGCTGTGAAACTCGATTCACAATCAGTTGATCTTGTAAATCCTACACCCTGGAACTGAGGAACTTCTGCAGCCTCCAAAAGGCGAGAAGTAGCAGGTGCTTTGTGCCTGAGCTGAGCCCTGAACTATGGGTGCTCAGGATAGGCTTTTGCATTCCTCACCCATCATTTTCACTCCCAAAGGAGAGGTGTCATCCTCCTGCTCTGGGAAATGTCCAGCACTTGGAAGCAAGGCTCATGACAACAGGAAATGGTCTTGAGTTGCTTATTTTGTCCAAACAGAGGGAATTTTCTATCCTGCCTATCTCTGTGGACTCTGAAGCACACTGGAGGTGTCCAGCTCCTTTGTAGTTACCTATACTGTAGCCAGCTGGCAGAACATATTCCATTCTTATATCCATATGTACCTCTCATTCCCAGATCCTGGAGGAGCTGACTTTCTACCACCTAATCTAAGAAACTGTGAGAAAGATGCTGGTGCTTTACATTTCTCTTGGAAATCTTCTGTGATCTTCATGACCACGGTGACCCAACAATTTAAACTGCCAGCTGTGTGTTTCAACTGATAAGCAACTGAAATGGATACAAAATTTGATGGGGCTGCCAAATGTAAGCCATCAATTTCTGGCCAAAGTGACAAATACAGAGAGAAAAGCAAAGCTAGCAACACTCCCCAGCCAAGACATTGAACAAGAACAAACTTTTCTACATGCCTCAGCTTTCATGATGCGTGCATTTTGTGTGCTCGTGTCTTTGCCAACACCAATGGACAGAGCTAGGCAACATTTCACTGATTTTTCAAAGCTGGATTTAAGTCATGTTTTGTTAAACTCCTGTATTAAGTTTTGACCTTTCCAAGAATATCTTGGATGTCAGCCTAAGGCCATAATTTCAAGGTGACAGGAGGAAAAGAACCCGGGTCCTACTGTTTACAAACTGCTTCAGTATAAGCTAGGTCTTAGTTAGATGGCTTCAAGAAAGGTTTGTGCCATACAGAATCAAATAATGGTTGGTGTTGGAAGGCAGCTTTGGAGATCATCTAGTCCAAACCGCTGGTAAAAGAGGTTTTAACTCAATGCAAGTTGGGCAGGATTACTTTGGAATCTCTCCAGGGAAGAAGACTCCACAACGTCTCTGAGCAGCCTGGTTCAGTGCTCTGCCACCCTCAAATTCATTCAAACCATGTTTATTCAATGGTCTAGAGGATGACCTGGCCCACAAAACTAATGACCAATGAATGAAAACATCATTTCAGTGGAAGTTCATTCTAGGTTCTGTGTGCTCCAAGGAAAGGTCTTGTCCTCAATGGGTTTGAGCACTTCACAAATCACAGAGCTACTCCTGCTGAGTAGGTTGTACCATGAGGTCAGATCTTGTTCTTGGATCCTACCAAAATGTTGTCTTCACATGGCCCAGATGCATCTGAAGAGCCAGGTCACTTAAGTGAGTGGAATGGTGTTGCTTGATGTGACTTGCAACCACAGGGCTCCTTGGTCTATGAGTGACTCCAGACACTGGAGTGTATTAGTGACAGCAACTTTCTGAGTCACCTTCTCTTGGAAAGGACTTCACATTTGGATTCTTGTTAACAGGAAATGATGACTTGAGGGAAGACAGGAGGCAGGCTTGAGCTTTCTTTGGGAAATAATTTGTGTCAACACCATCTAAACACTTGTCCCAAAGAATGGAAAAGTGCCAAGAGAAAAACAGCCTCACTGAACATGTTAAAGAATCATAAAATCATAGAACGGTAAGGTTGGAAGGGACCTCAAAGATCATCTAGTTCCAACCCCCTGCCATAGGCAGGGACACCTCCCACTAGCACAGGTCACTCAAGGCCTCCTCCAACCTGGCCATCAACACCTCCAGGGAGGGAGCAGCCACAACCTCCCTGGGTAACCTGTGCCAGTGTCTCACCACCCTCACTGCAAACAACTTCCTCCTAACATCCAGTTTCAATCTCCCCTCTGCCAGTTCAAACCCATTCCCCTTGTCCTGTCATTACAAGACCTTGTCAATAGTCCCTCCCCAGCCTTTCTGTAGCCCCCTTCAGATCCTGGAAGGCTACTCTAAGGTGTCCTGGAAGCCTTCTCTTCTCCAGGCTGCAGAGCTCCAACTCTCTCAGCCTGTCCTCATGGCAGAGCTGCTGCAGCCCTCTGAGTATCTTGGTGGCCTCCTCTGGACCTGCTCCAACAGTTCCATGTCCTTCCTGTGCTGAGAGCTCCAGTACTGTACACAGTACTGTACACAGTGTAGGCTGGGGAAAGTAATTTCATTAGGTAAAAAGATAGCTGAGCTCCCTGGGGAGCTATCTCAAAAGCATTTCCTCCTATTGTTTAGTCCTTTGCTTTTAGCATCATGAATTCTTCTTCCCCTCTTACCAAAGTATTTGCGGGGAACCATCCAAAGGCTGCAGGCATTTGTCATGGAAGTGGCACATAAAAGGCAGCATCCCACACTATAACCATTGCATGTCAACAGATCTTCAAATCCCTTGTGTAAACAGTTTGTCTTGGTGGCTTCCGGGTCAATAAGGTATTTTTGTTGCTTTTCCAAGCATTTAGTATCTTGGAAATTTCCTTTTCCATGCCTCACAATGCCCCATAGCACTTTGACATTTATTAGCACACGTGAAGGATGTTTTGGAGAAATCATTTAATCAATCCTGACCTCTTCTCCTTCCTTTCTGGGGAAATAGGCTGTACATCTACTGCTCTACACAGAATCAGAGAACCACAGAGCGATGGAGGTTGGAGGGGAACTCTGGAGATCATTTAGTCCAACCCCTCTGCTGTAATAGAGCCATTCATGTTGCACAGGATCACAATGTCCAAGTGGGTTTGGAACCTCTCCAGAGAAGGAGATTCCACAACCTCTCTGGGCAACCTGGGACAGTGCTCCAGCACCCTCAAAGCACTTTCTTTTTGAAAGGAAATTTTTCCTAATGTCCAACCTAAACCCCCACCTGGCTCCAACCACTTTTCAGGGAGCTGTAGATGGTCAGAAGCTCTTCCCTCACCCTCCTTTTCTCCAGGCAGAACAATCCCAGGTCCCTCAGCTGCTCCTCACCAGATCTGTTCTCTAGACCCTTCCCAATCTTTGCCTTTCTTTTGACACAGTCCAGCATCTCACTTTCTTTGCCATTCTTTTCACACTTACCACATTTTTGGCCTGAAAAACAAGGTAAGTAACATGCTTCAAGTGTCATAAGAGTAAATTCAACAGATTATGTCCCTGTTAGTACATAAACTAGTGGATTTATGTATCTGTTTTAACAGCAATTTTAACAGCAATGTCCCAATATCTATTTTCAGCAGCTGAACATCAACTCCTATGTATTTACATCACTTCCATATTGACATCATCATTTTGGTCACGGTGGCCTAAAAAATCCATCAAAATTCTTCTTCCAGCCCTGGTTCAGAAACTGCTTAGGAAGTTATACTTCTCACACAGTGCCAAAAGATCCTCAGTACCCCAATCTCAACACATGCCAGAGCAACAAATTAGCACATGCAATGACTTTCTTGCCTCCTTACATAATTAACAAAAACCAGATGCCATCTCCTGTGTCAAATGCAAATCGTTTCCCACATCCCATTATGCCAGTAAGAAGCAATTCTGAGCCTCTGGCCTCCCAGGGGCCAAATTCCTTTCAAGTTCTACTAACACAGTTGCCCAAAGTCTTAAAGAGGTTGAATGGAAAAAATGTTTTCTTGATAACCTAGTCCTGAAGAAAATGGTGAGGTTGACTCTGATGTAGTGAACAAAGCCATGATGCTGCAATATCATTTTCTTTCTTATCAGCCAAGAAATTTTTTTGGCTGTACTTCAGTTTCTGGGTACAAAAAAAGCCAGAAAGCAAAACAAAACACAACACAAGAAAACCAAAATCATAGAATCATAGAATCATAGAATGGTAAGGTTGGAAGGGACCTCAAAGATCATCCAGTTCCAACCCCCTGCCATAGGCAGGGACACCTCCCACTAGCACAGCTCACTCAAGGCCTCCTCCAACCTGGCCTTGAACACCTCCAGGGAGGGAGCATCCACAACCTCCCTGGGCAACCTGTGCCAGTGTCTCAAAATCAGACAAACTGAAAAAGAAAATCCATCTCCCTTGGCTATGCTTCAGCACCTGACTCATTACATGAGCTCTTCTGTTAAAATTGGATTCCTATGAAGGTTTCTTATCCATTTGGTTTCAGAAGATGGCTTTAGGCTCTCTGTCCAGGCCCTTTTCCAATTGCTTGGTTTTCTGCCCAGATATGTTGTGCAGTCTGCTTCTCTGGAGACTGTCAAAACACGCTCTGGACATGATCCTGGGCAGCCTACTCTGGGTAAGCCTATTTATAGCAGGACAATTGGACTAGATGATCTCCACAGGTCCCTTTCCAAACCATATCATAGTGGGATATTTTTTTCCTTATTTTTTTTCTTCTTTTGATAGAGAGGAGCAAGATGTACTGTTTCTGTCTTGTTTTCTGCTCATGTTAATTTAAAGAATTGTTCTACACATTAAAAAATAGTTTAAAATCATAGAATGATAGAACTGTTTCAGTTGGAAAAGACCTCTAAGTTCATAGAGTCCAACCATCACCCTAACACCACCTTGGCCATTAGATCATGTTGTGAACACAATTCTTGAACACCTCCAGGGATGGTGACTCCACTACCTCCTTGGGCAGCCTGCTCCAATGTCTGAACACTCTTGCAGTAAAGATTTTTAATCCTAATATCCAATTTAAACCTCCCCTGGTGCAACATGAAGTCATCTCCTCTCATTCTATCACCTGGTACTAGGGAGAAGAGATCAATCTCCACCTCACTCCAACCTCCTTTCAGGGAGCTGTGGAGAGCAATGAGGTCTCTCCTCAGCCTCCTTTCTTCCAGGTTGAACAACCTCAGGTCTCTCAGCTGCTCCTCACCAGACCTACTCTTTTAAACCACCATATGCAGTGTTGTTTTTCATTCTAACTTTTAGCTTAGTAAGGCCTCTAATGATCTTTTTTGATCTTTTTTTTTTTTTTTTTTTTTTTTTTTTNCTTTTTTTTTTTTTTTTTTTTTTTTTTTTTCCAGATGGGGAAGAGGACAACAAGCAACTGCTGCCTGCTTCAAGCATCTGGGCCTTATAGAGAACCCCAGAACAAAATCTTAACTCAAGTCACACTTTCATTAGACACACCCAAAATTTCTACACTTGCTTCAAATCCCTCTATCCCAAACCTAATCATTTAGGACAACATCTGCCATGCCTTTAATAACTTGGACATTAAATATCACTTTAGTTAAGCCTGATAGATGACCACACCTTCCACGTCTCCAAACATTCCCCTTACACAACCTCCATGTCAAATGCTAAATTAATCCTAGCTGTGTCTAGAAAGTAAGTTAGCAGGAGACAGTAGTTTCAGTGAAGTGGAAAAGCAATGAGTGTTTTCATGGCCTGGATGTATTTATGATTGTGGATATGCATTTTCAGTTAAAACACCTTTGGGGTAGATCAGTCTAAACAGGGAAAAAAAAAAACCAACAAAAACAAAACTCAACAATCAAACCAAAAACCAAAATCAAACCAGTGTCAGGAGAGTCAGCAAAGAAAATGAAATGAAGGCAGGTCAGCAGTCTGGAAGACATTCCAAAGAATCCCAGTGAAGGATTGGAAAGAAACTCAAGAAGTCATCCAGTTTAAAGGTGGATTAAGAATTCCTGATGTGGGAATTTCTTTATAGCCTTCTGTAACTGCCAATAATAAGTACCCTTCCATGCTACCAATCAAGTCCAATTCTTCCTCTCTACCATTGAGATCTCACCTGAGTTTTCAGGGGTGCTTTCTTAGCCTCTGACCTCTCCTGACCTTTTCTTTTCCATAGGATTATAGAATTGTTGAGATTGGAAGAGCCCTCTGAGATCATCAAGTCCAATCACTTTGTTAGTGCTCACAACTCCACCACTGCTGCCAAACCACTACCGCTATACCAGGTCACTCAGTACCACATCCACACGTCTTTTAATACCTCCAGGGATAGTGACCCCACCACCTCAGTGGGCAGCCTGTTCCCATGTCCCATCACTCTTTCAGTAAAGAAATGTTTCCTAATATCCAACCTAAACCTCCCCTGGTGCAAGCTGAGGCCATGTTCTCTCATCCTATCATTAGTTACTGGGAGAAGAGGCCAGCCCCCACAGCACTATAACCTCCTTTCAGGGAGCTGTAGAGAGCAAGGAGGTCTCCCCCTCATTTCACTTGAGACTGTGCCAGAAATGTTAATCAGCTACAGATAGAATCATAGAATCATAGAATGGTAAGGTTGGAAGGGACCTCAAGGATCATCCAGTTCCAACCCCCTGCCATAGGCAGGGACACCTCCCACTAGCACAGCTCACTCAAGGCCTCCTCCAACCTGGCCTTGAACACCTCCAGGGAGGGAGCAGCCACCACCTCCCTGGGCAACCTGTGCCAGTGTCTCACCACCCTCACTGTAAAGAACTTCCTCCTAACATCCAGTTTCAATCTCCCTTCTGCCAGTTCAAACCCATTCCCCTTGTCCTGGCATTGCAAGCCCTTGTCAATAGTCCCTCCCCAGCCTTCCTGTAGGCCCCCTTCAGATCCTGGAAGGCTACTATCAGGTCCCCTCGAAGCCTTCTCTTCTGCAGGCTGCAGAGCCCCAACTCTCTCAGTCTGTCCTCATAGCAGAGCTGCTGCAGCCCTCTAGATAACATAATTAATTTTGGAGGTGGTATCTAATTATGGTTCCAGCCTCCCTTCATTAGAAAATGTCACTAACGCTGCTGCTGGTTCAAACCAGTAAATCCACTGCAAACTGCAAGGTTAGGACAGAGATTTTCAGCCTTCTTCTCAGCTTGGATATGAGCTTTGAGTGTGGAGAGAGATATCTGTGCTTCTCTGCCAGAAAGACCACCTGGCCTGGGATAATATACAGAGGTATTTCCAGCTTCAGGAATTAAACAGATGAAGACAATGATTTCAATTCAAAGTTTGGCTTCTACAGATGAAGACAATTAATTCAGTCCAAAGTTTGACTTCTACCACCCTTTCAAGCTTTAATGTATCTCACTTAGCTCCCAAAAGGTCACAAGCCTCATGTAGATGCTGTGTTTCCTCTCCCAGCATGCAGCAAATACTCTGGGGTCTCTCAGCTTCCAGCAGACTTTACATTTATATCTGGATCCCACCTAATAAGTCTTAAAATGTAGACTGAATTACACCCTGTCAAAAATATCAGGGTCTATGTCCAACGTAGGTTTCCAGCTCCCAGCAGACTGATGGAGATGTAATCAGTTGGTGGAGCTGAGAGGATGATTTATCTTACCCTCCAGCAGACAGCCACCACTGTGTCTCTCCATAGGCTCCATTTCTATACTGTCTGCTGTCCCAAAAATGTTTTCCCAAAGCACTCCTCACCTGTACTCTGTGTGGGGTTATTTTTGCCCAGGTGTAGAACTGTGCACTCACCCATGCTGAATTTCATGAGGTTCCTCTCCACCCAGCTCTCCAGACTGTCCAGATCAAGCCAAACAGCCCAACTCCATGGTGTACTGGCTGAGAAGATTCTTTTCATTCTGATTATTTTGCTCTAGTTGTCAGAAGACACAATAAAAATTGGGATGTTTCCACGGAGCAGTATCTTTGCTGTGGTCCAAATGTGTTCCTTCATGAAACAGACGCGAGGCTAAAGTTTCAGAAGATTTTGGAGAGGAGATTTTTCTCACTTTGGAAGAGGAAATGTTGAGGTTTAAGTATGAGAGAAGAGCTTCTCAGACTGATGGAGATGTAATCAGTTGGTGGAGCTGAGAGGATGATTTATCTTACCCTCCAGCAGACAGCCACCACTGTGTCTCTCCATAGGCTCCATTTCTATACTGTCTGCAGTCCCAAAAATGCTTTCCCAAAGCACTGGCTTTATCTTACCCAACATGAAGCATCTCCAGGAAATGTATCTACCTAAACATTAAGTGTCCTGTCTTCCTTTATGGTTAACATTGAGAAATAGACACATGAAGACACAATTTGCTCTTCCTTATCTTCGATTTTGGGATGAAGAATTGCTATCCCCACACTGACTCCAGTGATGATTGGCTCCTATGGATATATCACAGAGTCACAGAAACATGCAGGTTGGTAAAGCCACTCAGGAGCACCAAGTCCAACCTAGAACCCTACTCTACAAGATTCACCTTAAACCATAGCCCCAAGCACCACATCCAAACCACCCTTGAACACAGCCAGGGTGGGTGACTCCACCACCTCCCTGGGCAGCTCATTCCAGTCCCTGACCACTGTCTTGGTGAAAAACTTTTTCCTAATGTCCAATCTAAACCTCCCCAGCCTCAGCTTGAGGCCACCCCCCTTGTTCTGCCTCCAGTTACCTGTGAGAAGAGCCCAGTAGCAGCCTTTCCACAATGTCTCTTCAAGTAGTTGTAGACAGCAATGAGGTCTACCCTCAGCCTCCTCTGTTTCACACTAACCATCCCCAGCTCCCTCAGTCACTCCTCATCAGATTTATTCTCCAGGTCCTTCCCAGCTTCACTGCCCTCCTCTGGACCTGTTCCAGCACCTCCACATCCCTCTTGTATTGCAGTGCCCAAAATTGAACACAACACTCAAGCTGTGGCTTCACCAAAGCCGAGTCCAAGGGGACATTCACCTCCCCACTCATGCTGGCCACAGCATTTTTAATCCCAGTCAGGATGCCATTGACCTTTTTGGTTGTCTGGGCACACTGCTGGTTCATGTTCAGCTGCCTGTCTGTTGCAACTCCCAGGTCCCTTTCTACCAGGCAGCTCTCCAACTACACTGCCCTACTAAACTCTAGATTAATGGAGTGGGAGAAGATGGCTGCAGCTCTGCATGTCTCAGCATGATGTTGGGTGGAGAAACCTTGTGCTGAAGCCAGGAAATAGCTGATGTTTAACAGTTCAGTTCCTAACCACAAAAATAGTGTGAGGTACCTTTCCTTTGGAAGCCCCCATGTCACCTCACCTTCCTTGTTGCACCATGGAAGCTTTTGGAATCTACAAAGTGAGTTTGTGTAAAATGTTCAAGTCCTCAAGTTGTGCCACAGGAGGTTTAGGTTGGACATTGGGAAAACTTTCTCCCACAGGAGGATTGTCAAGCCCTGGGACATGTTACCCAGGGAAGTGATGGAGTTCCCATACCTGGAGGGAATTCAAAGACATGTAGATGTGGTGTTAAGGGACATAGTTTAGCAGTGACCTGACAGTGTTGGGTCATTGGTTGGGCTCAATGGTCTTAAATAAAATGATTGTGTGAACCTAGAATAAAGTAGTCAGCATGTGGTGGAATAACTCTGCTCTCTAAGAAAGTCTTCAGCTGGCAATGTTGACACATATTTGGGGTTTGCAGCGGTGCTGAAAGACTACTAAAAAGATGACTTGATTCTGGAGAATTGTTTTGGGGTTTTGTTTTGCTTTGTTTTTGTTGGGTTTTTGTGTTGTTGTTTGTTTTTTATTCTTTGTTTGCTAAAGGTCTTTGAAATAGAAGCTTTGAGTTAAAAAAACCAAAAACAAACAACAAACAAGCTCACAAGAAAACCTGGTTGGAATTCAGTCATAAAGAGGAAAACTGGAGTTGGGATAGGGAGAATTTGTTCACATGGATGTTAGAAATGCTGCCATTCCTGAGGAGTTAAAAGTGACCTCAAGGTATGGCAGCCAGTTCAGGTTGGAAAGGTAACAACCTCTTCAAACACAAAAAAACCCCAGAGCTTTAAACCCAAGAGTGCGTCAGAGTGGTGACTGAAAACCTGTCTTGGAGGAGCAGTATGGTCATGGGATGGTGCAATATGCCAGGACTCAGGAATCCAAGTTTGTGCCTCTTGAGATGTGACATGTTCTAGTGGGAGATGTCCCTGCCTATGGCAGGGGGTTGGAACTGGATGATCCTTGAGGTCCCTTCCAGCCTTACCATTCTATGATTCTATGACTGGTCTATGACTGGTCAGCAGCAGTCTGGGAACCATGGCCAGATGTGAGTGCTCTAATTTCCCATTCTGAAAGGCAAGGATAATATAATTGTGTCCTCTTTAAAACAAACAGAAATTGCACCAAGCTTCTGCTATTAAATCCCACAGTATTAGGTGTCTCAGCCTCATCCTGGAGAACCTCTTGCAGGTGTAACCCACACTGTGAGCCCCTGAAGGCACAATCAGTTTTGTCACTAAGTTGGTGTTGCTTTTCATGGTACCAACAGCACAAACCCTTCTGTGTGGTCCAGGAGATATTGCTATAATAGATTTTATGCAGAGGTGAAGGAGAAAGATATGCTATGGAACATGAATGCTGTGCACAGAGGTTGTGCTATGTGTAGCTGTGCTCTGCCTCAACCATCTGCAGGCCCATATCAAGATCTCTCCTCCAGTTTTTAGTCTGTATGCTGGATGTAGCTGGTTGACCTGGATAAAGTCATCCAGCTACTTAAATATGGATCTTTGTGAGAGGACAGTGAGTTAATCTGCCTGCTGGGAGCTCTAAAATCGTAGCCACAAGGTTTGGTTTCAGTTTCAATGTCACCCACAGCACCTCTGCTTTGTTTTACTTGTTGGGTTCACAAGTGCTTCAGGAGAAGGGAGGGAAAGAAAAGGTTCACCTCAGTGGGTAACTACAGAGTGCCTTGCTCATGACTATCAACTCTAAGGTCTGATCTTATGCTCCAGTGTAGTACGGATTAATTGAAAGCACGAGGTTGGTTTTTTTTTTCAAGGAGGAGGTCTAAAGTTTGACCTCTTGCAGGTAGTGAAGACAGCTAATAGGAAAGCTGAGGCTCCTGAACTACTCTTCCTTTTCTCTCTTTGAGCCCAGAGCAAGCTGATGAGCAAAGCAGAAACGAAAATGATAAATGATCAGGCAGCTGGTGCATGGTGAGACCTGAACTGCAAAGGAAGACCACATCAGGCTTCCTCACCCGGAAAGACATTTATCTTCTGCTTACTCCTCCAGCCTGCTCTCCCTGCAGTTGAAAGCTGATGCCGATGATGAATAAGCAGAGGACAAACTGTGGTGCCGAACAGATTCCTGCAGCGCGTGACAGGATTTTGTCTGCGAGGAGAATGGATGGGAGGCTGAATCAGGGACAAGAGATAAACTTGCCAGCTTTGCTGCTGATAGGCAAGAAGGTCACCTCACTCGAGGGAAGCTTAAATAAACAAGTGCTGTCCAGGGCCACAAGAAGTTTGACATTAACTCAGAGACTGCTCTTCCAGAGGAGAATCCTAAAAGCAGGTTCAGCTAAGCCAGAGCCACCAGAGAGCAAACACCAACAGGTCTCTTTAGATGTCTGAAGTGTCACAGATATTGTATGAGAGTCTCCATAACTGGCTTCTGCACCTCACAGGACTGGAGGGCAGCCAAGCTTCTGGTGCAGCCTGATGCACCGAGTCACCCTTGAACTTGGCCCACACCGAGGACAGCTGAGGAAGGGTCACAGTACTGTGCTCTAATAATAAATAAGAAGAGCTTCTTGAGGAGCTCCTGCCTAGGAAAAGGATCACAGAATCATAGAATCAGTCAGGGTTGGAAGGGACCACAAGGGTCATCTATTTCCAACCCCCCTGCCATGGGCAGGGACACCTCACACTAGATCAGGCTGTCCAGACCCTCATCCAGCCTGGCCTTAAACACCTCCAGGGAAGGAGCTTCCACCACCTCTCTGGGCAACCCATTCCAGGCTTTCTCCACCCTCATAGTGAAGAACTTCTTCCTAATATCCAGTCTGAATCTACCCATTTCTAGCTTTATTCCATCCCCCCTAGTCCTATTGCCACCTGACAACCTAAAAAGTCCCTTCCCAGGTCCAGTAATAACATCCTGGCTTGTAACAGCAATAGTGTGACCAGCAGAACATGGCTGAGATCATCCCTCTGTACTCAACACTGGTGATGTCACACCTGAAATACTGTGTTCAGTTTCTGACTCCTCACTCCAAAGAGGACATTGAGGTGTTGGAGTGCGTCCAGAGAATGGCTGTAAAGCTCTGGTGAAGGGTCTAGAACACAACTCTTGTAAGGAGCAGTTGAGGGAACTGGAGTGGTCCACCCTGGAGAAAAAGGCTGAAGGGAGAACTTACTGTTTTCTATATAACTCCCTTTTCTCCCAAGATCTCTTGTCCCAAAGAAAACAGTGATAGAACAGGGTAAAATGGCCTCAAGCTGCTCCAGAGGAGGTGTATATTGGATATTAGAGAAAATTTCTACCTAGAAAAAGTCTTGTCAAGTCCTGGAACAGGCAACCCTGGGCCATGGAGGGATTGAAAAGCTATGTAGATGTGATTGCTAAGGTACATAGTTTAGTGGTGACCTGACAGTGCTGTGATAGCAACTGGATTTGATGATCTTAAAGATCACAGGACTTTGTACCTGAAAGGAGGTTGTGGTGATAGAACAAGATGAAATGACCTGAACCACAGAATCATAGAGTCAACCAGGTTGCAAGAGACTTCCAAGCTCATCCAGCCCAACCTATCACCCAGCCCTAGCCAATCAACCAGACCATGGCACTAAGTGCCCCATCCAGGTTTTTCTTCAGCGCTTCCAGAGATGGTGACTCCACCACCTCCCTGGGCAGCCCATTCCAATGACAAACCACACTCTCTGTGGAGAACATGAAATTCTACCAAGAGAGGTTTATATTGGATATTTGGAAAAATTTCATTGCTGCAAGAGTGGTCAGGCACTGGAACAAGATGCCCAGGGAGGTGGTGGAGTCACCATCCCTGGAGGTGTTCAGGAAATGCATGGGCATGGCACTCTGGGATATGGTTTAATGGCCACGGTGGTCTTAGCTTAATAGTTGGACTCAATGATCTTAGAGATCTTTACCAACTGAAATAATTCTCTGATTCTGTGAATTTAAAAGCAGTGGCAGAACTTAAATTCAGTGAATTTAAAGGGTTTGAAACCCATCAAAACTAAGATGGTGTCTCCTAGCCAGATATAAATAGGGTTTGACCATGTGGATAGCGAGTGTGCAACTCCCTGACACTGGATAGTTCAGATACAGAAAGTTTTCCTGAGTTCATGGGGAAGTGAAACAAATCACTGGAAGAGAAAACCACTAAAGGTACAAACTGCACAGAAATCATGTCCAGCCTAGGAAGCCCCAAAGGCAGGAACTGTTATGGACTGTGAGAGTATGTGCGATGGAAACGTCGCCGCTGGCTCCCTGCATTCTTGCGCTCCTTTGGCATTTGCAGCGTAATGAAATCAGATATTGCGTTAGGTGGATGTTTGGTCTGACCTACTTGGCTGCTTTTATGTCCTAAACCCCCAAAAGGTTTTGAATCTTGGAGCAAGATCTTCAGTTTGTCAGTTAATTTAGTCTAGCTCACCTGCAGCTCGCAGCACCCAGCAGGAGACAGGTCCATTTATAAGCTGACAAGTTTCAAATAGGAATTTTTTTCACAGATGTTAACTCAATTGGTAGGAGAGGTTCAGGTAGATGACTTCAGCCATGAATGGAGGCAATTTTTATTTTTTTTTTTTTTCTGAAGAGCCTGCAGTTCCTCTGTCTGCATCTCCTTTCCTCTGGCAGCTCAGATCTAAAACAAGAGTTCCTCATTGCTGGGGTCGGGGTTGCTCAGCTTGAAGTACAGACCTTTGAGCAGCCTTCCAGTATTTGAAGGGGACTACAGGAGAGCTGAAGAGGGGCTTTTGACAGAGGCATGGCTTCAAACTGGGAGAAGTTGTACTTAGATGAAATATTCAGAAGAAATTCTTCCCCATGAGAATGGTAAGGCGCTGGAATAGGTCGTTCAGAGAAGCTGTGCAACAGAATCATAGAATGGTAAAGTTGGAAGGGACCTCAAGGATCATCTAGTTCCAACCCCCTGCCATAGGCAGGTACACCTCCCACTAGTACAGCTCACTCAAGGCCTCATCCAACCTGGCCTTGAACACCTCCAGGGAAGAAGCAGGGAAGCTCCAAGCCTGGAAGTGTTGAAAGCCAGGTTAAATGGGGCCTTGAGCAAACTGGTCTAGTAAGAGGTGTCTCTGCCCATGAGATGATCTTTAAGGTCCCTTCCAATCCAAACCATTCCAGGACTGTTTACAGCCGTCTCTCAGGTATATCAGGGAATTTTATGTTCTCCCACATCCAGCCTTAGGGAACCCAGACCGTGGAGTCTGGTTTGATGAAAAGCTCAACATGAACCTGCAGTGTGCACATGCAGCCCAGACAGCAACCAAGCCCTGGGCTGCAGCAAGAGCAGTGTGGCCAGCAGAGCAAGGGAGGGGATTCTGCCCTTTGCTCTCATCAGACCCCA
>VWZE01021900.1:0-33934 GCA_013396675.1 Eubucco bourcierii | reverse complement strand
TCTTTCTCTCTCTCTCTATCCCTATCTCTCTCTCTCCATCCCTATCTCTCTCTGTATCCCTATCTATCTCTATCTTTCTCTCTCTCTCTATCCCTATCTCTCTCTCTTTTCCTATCTATCTCTATCTTTCTCTGTCTCTATCCCTATCTCTCTCTCTCTATCCCTATCTCTCTCTCTATCCCTATCTATCTCTATCTTTCTGTCTCTATCCCTATCTCTCTTTCTATCCCTATCTATCTCTATCTTTCTCTCTCTCTCTATCCCTATCTCTCTCTCTCCCTATCTCTATCCCTATCCCTATCTCTCTATCTCTCATCTCTATCCCTATCTATCTCTATCCATCTCTATCTCTATCTCTATCTCTATCTCTATCTCTATCTCTATCTCTATCTCTATCTCTATCTCTATCTCTATCTCTATCTCTATCTCTATCTCTATCTCTGCCTCTACCATCTATCTCTGTCTCTACCATCTCTATCCCTATCTCTATAATATATATATATCTCTGTCACCTGTATCTCTATATCTACCTCTATCATCTCTATCTATCTATCTATCTACCTATGTCTATATCTACCTCTGTCACTGTCATCTCTGTCTCTGTATCTACCTCTATCTCTACATCTCTATCCCAATCTCTATATGTATCCCTCCCTCTCTCTCTCTCTCTCTCTCTCTAATCTATACCTATATGTAAATGTTTGGAGAGGGGTCCACCTGCAAGGCTACCTTCTGACACCTTCCAAACAACCTTGTGAGGACTTCTCTTCTGCCCAAGAAAGGAAGCTGGAAGTGAGAAGGTGAGAGGCAGGAAGAGATTTTAGGTAGTTGCTCAGAATAGACACTGGAGTTCCTAACTAGGTAGGACACCCACATAGCTCAGCCCTATTCCTGATTGCACAGCAGAAACAGAAAGACCAAAGAGGTGATCTGTTCTGCAGGCATTGTCAGTGGAGTAAAATCTTCTGCTCAGGAGCAAAACTCATCTGTCCAGATTCTCACACCTTCATTCAGCTCACAGCAGATCTTTAGCTTTAAGAAGGAGGGGGGGAAAAGAAAACCCCCTTTTTTTTTTTTTTTCCTCTTAATGTTGAAGATTGCTTTCCTTCAGCCCAGGAAATGAAGGATAAGACCAAGCTTTGAGCTAGACCTCCCAAGAGTACTGAATGAAGGATAAGACATTAGTCCAAGCTTTGATTTAGACCTCCCATAGGCCTTGGCCATACATTTCCTATCTGACCTTAAAGAAGTCTTTTAATTTCCACACACTAATTTTTCACAGTAGAACATTACTCTCAAATGATTTTCCTCTCCTCCCCTTCCTTGTTGTGTCTAATTTAGCTGGGGTGGGTGAAAAATATTCATCCCAGGCAAGCCAAAATATTTCACTAATTCCAGTTGCACTGCCAAATTGTCATTTGTTCAGGAAGTTCTGAACCAACAGTTTGGAGGTTTGAAGGAATATTTTCAACACACATCTGTCAAGGTTGATTTAATTCCAGTAGATGTTCTCTCTATCAGAAAGACTGGCTGCCATCTCCTCAGAACACTGCTGATCCTCTCCAAACCAAATGGATATTTTGGAAGTGGTTGAAATATTTCCCTGAGCTGACATATGGTGAAAGTTTGCCTTAGTTCAAAGCTATTGTATAGTTTTGACATTTTCTTCTATTTTATTGTGCAAATAATCATACAGATAAAAACCTTCATGAATTTAAAGAGAGAAAACCAAGAATTACTAAGATATCAACTGAGACATCCATTTTCTTCAACAGGTAGAGATGTATTGCTCCCTCCCTGGAGGTGTTCAAGGCCAGGTTGGATGAGGCCTTGAGTGACCTGTGCTAGTGGGAGGTGTCCCTGCCTATGGCAGGGAGTTGGAACTAGATGATCCTTGAGGTCCCTTCCAACCTTACCATTCTATGATTCTACGAATTAAAAAAAAAATAAAAAATCTTCTGGGGTTTAATCTGAATTTTGTTGTTTTAACTTTTGCCTCTGCTGGCATCAAATGTATTTATAGCCACCAACATCTTTTCCCCCCCAGTTTATGAAGTTCATGACAAAATAAAAGGCATCTCACCTGCCACCTGGCTCTGCTGATGCTAAACCAGTTGTAGCTACTGTGTAATGCAAGGAAAGTCAGGATCCATCAGCTGGCTGTTGGTATATGGTGGGCACAGACATTCTGAGCAGAGGACGTGGATCCATCTCAAGCATTTCTGTTTGCTGGTAGGGTTGCAGGATTTGAGGACAGACCTCAGACATTTTAGGTGATAAAGTCACTGAATCACAGAATCCAACCATGATAGGGTTTGGAAGGGACCTCTGGAGATCATCCAGTCCAACCTCCCCGCTGAAGCAGGGGCACCCACAGCAGCTTGTTCATCATCACAGTGTCCAGATTGGTTTAGAATCTCTTCAGAAAAGGAGATTCCACAACCTCTCTGGGCAGCCTGGGACATGGTTCCAGCACCCTCACCCTAAAGTTTCTCCTCATATTCAGATACAACCTCCTAGGTTCCAGTTTGTGCCTCATGCCCTTGTCCTGATGCTGCTCACAAATGAAAACAAATTTGACCCCCATAATGTGTTGCTCATCTAATGAGAAGAAAAACCAAAACCATTTTTCTTCAAATCCTACTTAGTTTCCTATGTCAGAAACCCCAGCATCTATTTTCTTTGACAAGACACTTGTTGATGTAAATCACCACTCTGAAATCAACCTCTGTTACCAGTACCTAAGCTTGACTGGGTTTTGTTCTATTTTATTTCAGTTTAAAATTTATTTCAGTTTAAAATATTTATTGTGGCTTTAACTCAGATCTTTATGTCATGTAAAGCACAGAGAAAGAGTAACTTTTTTTTTTTTTTCCCCAGGTTGCTTTGCTTACAGATAATAAAGTTCTAAGATAAAATATAAAAATGAGATAATATCACAGAGTGTTAAAGGTTGGAAGGGACCTCCAGAGATCATCCAATCCAACCTCCTGCCAAAACCAGGATCACCTAGAGCAATCCTCACAGGAATGCATCCAGGCAGGTTTTGAATGCCTGCAGAGAAAGAGATAACACAAGAGAAAATATAAGCTCTAATACAGAAATATAATAGAATGCAGTTTAATGTAATATAATGAAATAGAAAATAACATAGGAAAAAAGAAAAAGCCAAGAGTTTTAATTAAGCTGTTAATATCACTCTTCCTGTCACTGCTATTAGCTGGTTATTTATTCATTTATTTCCCATGCAGATCACCTTTGAAAGAAGGGTTTCAGTTCTGCTGTCATGAGGGTGACAAGATGAGAAGGGCACCTCATGGAAAATCTCTTCACAACTCAAGCAAAACTCATCTGTCAGAGTTTCAGAAGTGCAGAGCTGCCCCAAATTTCGTGCAATAATATTTGTGCTTCTTGTCCAGGCAGGTGGGAAGCAATATATCTTTGGGGATAAGCTTGCCTTCAGCTATCATCACATAGAGCATTAGTTGCCTTAAATCATGTGTAATTTGGCAGAAGCTATTGATGTGTGTCAGCAAGCAATTCATTCTGCTTCAGCGTTGCCTGATGAGGAGAGATGCTTTCCTTGAGCAAAAAAACTCTGCTTTATGAGGGGTGGAGGTTATGAACCCCTCAGAGCTAGAAAATTAAACTGACAAACTCCTATCTCTAGAATTGTAGCTCATAGAATGGTTTGGGTTGGAGGGCACCTTAATGATCATCTACTTTCAACCCCTCTGCTATGGGCAGGGACACTTCAACTTATCCTAAGGCTCTTCTGTGTTTAGAGGTCTTAAAATTTTCCATCCAAATTTTTTATTTCTCATCCCATTAATTCAAATCCTCCCTTTACAAGTAACAATAAAGAACTGCTCATCCTCTTCCATGTTCCACACTCTTCCTGGACTTTCAGGATCCATCCAACAAGTCTTCTGAGGAGAGGCTTAGGCAACTGGGATGTCCTAGTCTGGAGAAGATGGCACTGAAGGAAAACCTCATTGGTCTCCATAACTCCCTGAAAGAAGGTTTTAGTGGGGTGGGGGTCAGTCACTTCCTTCAAATATCAGATGATAAAACAAGAGGAAAAGGCCTTAAACTGTCCCAGGGGAAGGCACCTTAAAGATCATCTACTTTCAACCTCTCTGCTATGGGCAGGGACACCAGACCAGGTTGGCCAAGGCACTAATTACTCCTCAAGATCCCCAGTTGCTCCTTTTAAGAGAATTTCTCTTGCAGGCCAGTTGAAATTTGACTTCTTTCCTAATTTAATCCAATTTGAAATGGTTAACCTGAAGGAGGTGTTGCAAAATGGTTAGCCTGAAGGAGGTGTTGCAAAATGGTTAACCTGAAGGAAGTGTTGCAGTAATCAGTGCAGATTGTGAACACCATGACAGTAGTTGAGGGATGTGGGATTGTTCAGCCTGGAGAAGAGAAGGCTAAAAGAGACTTTCTGACTCCAACTCCCTGAAAAGAGATTGGATTGAGGTGGGTTTGGGCTTCTACTCCCTAGTATCAAAAGATAGAATGTGAGGAAACAATCTCAAGTTGCACCAGGGGAGGTTTAGGTTATTTGGAAAAAAATTCTTTGCTACAGGAGTGGTCAGGCACTGGAACAGACTGCCCAGGGAGGTGGTGGAGTCATCATCCCTGGAGGTCTTCAGCAAATGTGTAGATATGGCACTTTGAGACACTCTTTAATAGCCATGGTGGTGTTGGACTCTGTGACCTCAGTTTTGCAAGCAAAATGATTCCCTGATTCTCTAAGGAGAGGCTGTCACTTGGCCAGGTCTGGCCACAAAAAAACCCCCACAACACTCAAAACATTCTGTAAAATATCAACATTATGCCTCACAGTGCAGCAGGAATACAACAAGGTGAACATTGTTGGGCTGTAGAAGGTATGGCAAAGGCACCAGCAATTGTAGAATTAGGTATGTTAACCTAACTCATAAATTAGATAGAGTATTACAGACATTAATAGGAAATATGCATGGACAAATTCTCTATTTTACATACTCAGCATCTTATGAGAAACCTTCTCACTTCTAAGTGGTGTAGGGTTTAATTTGTTGTGAAGGGATACATAGATCTCAGAAGAGATGTGCTCACGCAGCTCAGCATGCAACCTCTGGCAGTAGATTTGGCTTTCAAGCTGTTTGTTCATCGAAGAGAAGAACTGGGGTATTTAGTTTTCCTTTCCTTATAGAATCACAGAATGCATTGTGTTGGAAGGGACCTTCAAAGGTCATCTTGTCCAACCCCCCTGCACTCAGCAGGGACATCTTTAACCAGATCAGGTTTCTCAGGGCCCCATCAAGTTTGGCCTTGAGCAGGGGTGGGGCTTTCACCACATCTCTGAGCAACATGTGCCAGTATTCATTATCCTCATTGTGAAGAACTTCCTCCTAAGGTCCAACCTAAACCTTCCCTGCTCCAGGCTAAAACCACTGCCCCTCATCCTTTCTCCACAGGCCCTTCTAAATGGTCCCTCTTCAGCCTTCCTGCAGGTCCTCTTCAGATATTGGAATACCCAACAAGGTCTCACTAGAGCCTTTCCTTTCCCAGGTTGAACAACCCCAAACTCTCTCAGCCTGTCCTCACAGGAGAGTTGTGATTCCTCTGATTATCTTTGTGGCCTCCTCTGGACCCACTCCAAAAGGTGCATGTCCTTCTTGTGCTAAGGACTCCAGAGCTGGACACAGTACTCAAGAGGAGGTCTGACCAGAGCAGAGTGGCAGAATCATCTCTCTGGACCTTCTAACCACTGTGTCTCATCAATAGCAGCTGAGATTTGAACCTGCTCTCCATCTCTGAGAGTGAGGACTCCAGAAGTAGTTCAGATTGCCTTGCCTTAATTTGACTCTTTTAATATGGAGAAAATTCCCCACTTCTATCTGAGCAGAATCTCCCAGTTGAACAAACCTCTGCAACTGCACAGAGGGAAGTGACAAAATGTTCCAATGTTTCTAAAATGTCAACTTAAAAAAAAACCCTCACATGTGTGCAAGCCCAAATAGAAAACAGATGAACTGCAGCAGCCTTGCAGATATAAACCTGAGGCTTGGAGCTGTCTTCACATCTCTCACTACCACTTTTATGGTGCTGCTTTCACTGGAGCACACCTGAGACCTGCTGGCAAGACACTTCTTTTGAGTGTGGGTGACTCCCCAGTTGAAAACAAGCCATGAAAAAGCCTGCTGTGTCTGAGGAAGAAAAGGTAAACACCAAAAGAGACACTCCCTGGAGTCCATTGAGATCCTGCCAACTTTATTCTACTTTGGCTCAGATTCCCCCAAGGGAGGTCTTACCAATTATCTTTAGGAGCAAGAGCACGCCGAAAACATCTCCTGTAGTTTGGGGTTGCACTGTTCTTCAATCTTCCCACACCACAGCAGGAAGAACAGACAAAGCACAGACAAATCCCAAGTGTTCTGCTAACAGAGACTCAGCCATTATCCTTGCTGCTATTTATTAAAGTCTCTTCTTATCCATCCTCACTTTATTTTCTTTCCATTTCTTTCCTTTCCCATTACACATTTCCTCACGGATCAAAGGCAGAACTCATCTTTGGAGGGAGAGTGGAAAGGAACTTGAGTTCAGGTCAACATGTCTGGTGCATTCATCTGTAAGGATGGACCATTTAGTAACATTGTAAAGTAAATATTGCCCTGGATCAAAATTGAAGGTCCTGCTAAAAGACCTACCCTTTCTCCATAATTTCTCTAGTCACAGAGTTGTTGTATTTCAATTCCAGTGATGGATGTAAAGGAGTAAGCAGCAACATTAAAACAAACAAGCAAACAAACCCCCCCTAAAACAACAACCATAGCAACAACAAAAAACTCTACCACCCAAAGTATGAAGAAAAAAAGAAAACGGGGAAAGAAATGAAACACAAATAGGATCTGAGATACCTGTACAGAGGTAGGAAGCCAAAATACTTCTTGGAAACAAGTTGAGAAGCCCTTACATTTCCATGTGCCCACATCTTTAAGTCACAAACCTTCCTGAACACACATCTTGCATCAAACCTCCAAGACTTGGTCACCAATGAACATCTCAGACACCCTACAAAGAACCAGAAAGCCTGTGAGTCGTAATGATGGAGCCTGTTTGAGGCAGCTCTGCTTGATGGGGCTCTGAGCAACATGCTCTAGTTGCAGATGTTCCTGTTGACTGCAGGGAGGTTAGAGGAAGTGCTCAGAGGGCTGTAGCAACTCTGCTCTGAGGACAGGCTGAGAGTTGGGGCTCTGCAGCCTGCAGAAGACAAGGTTTCCAGGAGACCTTAGAGTAGCCTTCCAGGATCTGAAGGGGGCCTACAGGAAGGCTGGGGAGGGACTATTGACAAGGTCTTGCAATGACAGGACAAGGGGCAATGGGTTTGAACTGGCAGAGGAGAATTTTAAATTGGACGTTAGGAGGAAGTTGTTTGCAGTGAGGGTGTTGAGACACTGGCACAGGTTGCCCAGGGAGGTAGTGGAGCACAGAATCTTTGATCACATTGAGTGATTCTGTGCTCCACTACCTTCCTGGAGGTGTTCAAGGCCAGGTTGGATGAGGCCTTGAGTGACCTGTTCTAGTGGGAGGTGTCCCTGCCTATGGCAGTGGGTTGGAACTGGATGATCCTTGAGGTCCCTTCCAACCTTACCATTCTATGATTCTATGATTCTATCTTTGGAGGTCCATTCCAACCCAATGCATTTTATGATGACTGCATGATTTTTCAATCTGTGGTCTCCAAAGCAATGTGGGTACAAGCTCTTGCTCATCTTCCACCACTGCCTTTAGAAACTCATTATCAAAGAGGAACATTGAGCCTGTCAAGACTCCAAAAGTTTTGTTTTTGCAGGGACGTTATCCTGAGTTCTAATAAACAAGGTTCACAAGTACCACAAGAACTTTTAAAGGCAAATAAATGCAAATTAAAATGTATGGTGTCAGTCATCCTGTAATCCCTTTGTGATGCATGAAGAAAAAGTGTAGGTTAATTTTCTGCTTGTGTTTTTCCCCTTTTAGCTTCATGTTTCATTCTTCATCATGACTCCTTCAATATATTCAATATATGGAGGTTGGATGAGGCACTTAGTGCTGTGACTTAGTTAATTAGAAGGGTTAGGTGATAGGTTGGACTGGATGATCTCAGAGGTCTTTTCCAACCTAGTTAATTCTAGGATTCTGTGATATTAACCAGAAGATGTTAATTTTTTACCACTTCAATCCTCCTTTCCTTTAGTTACATTTTTCTCTTTCCCCACAATTCCTTCTCACTACAATCACATCACAGCTCCCTTTTTCTGGCCTCTTCTTTCTCTGACAAAACACTTCCTGGGATTTCTAGAGATATTTTTCACTGCCTTCTAGTAACTGAAGCTCTCCTGAAATGCTGAGGGCCATTCCCCTCTCAGGTGCATGGCATGTTACCATGGATTTCGGGAAACCAGCTACTGAGCTCCCATGTGCTTTCAGATAACATGCTGGAAAAGCTGGAATGGTGAAAGCTGGAGAGCTGTGCAGTTCATGCTATGTGTCACCTGCCCAGATAGCACGAGAAAAACAAATGACAAAATCACCCATGGGGCTCTAGCTCTCCTTAATGCTGCCTCATTAATTCTCTTCATTCAGATATTGAATTATTCACCATACACTGCTAGTGCCTTCCTCCCAAAGTTTCTTTCATCCAGATTTTCCAATCCTTTTATCTTTCCCAACAGCTGCTTGGCTAGCAAAGCTAATGCCTCACCTTTGTATCTCTCCATTCTTCATCATCTCCTCCTCTCCATCACATCTCATGCACGACTCTTACATTTGTGCTGAATGCACAAAGACTGCGGTTAGAGAATCACAGCCTCACAACAAGGTATAGCTGGAAGGGACATCTGAGGGTCATCTGGTCCACTTGGTAAACTATTTCTCAGTGTCACTGATGGGAACAGGATGACAGGCTACAAGAATTTGGTCCAACTCAGAATGGTCACTCTTACTTTTCCTGGTACAAGCTGGATGTCTTTCTTTTTCTGTCCCTTTACTCTGCTCTCGTCAGATCCCATCTGGAGTCCTGTGTGCAGTTCTGGAGCCCCCAGCACAGGAAGGACATGGAACTGTTGGAGTGGGTCCAGAGGAGGCCGTAAAGATGCTCAGAGGGCTACAGTAGCTCTGCCATGAGGACAGACTGAGAGAGTTGGGGCTCTGCAGCCTGCAGAAGAGAAGGTTTCCAGGAGACCTGATAGTAGCCTTCCAGTATCTGAAGGGGGCTACAGAAAGGCTGGGGAGGGACTATTGACAAGGCCCTGCAATTCCAGGACAAGGGGCAATGGGTTTGAACTGGCAGAGGGGAGATTGAAAGTGGATGTCAGGAGGAAGTTGTTTGCAGTGAGGGTGGTGAGACACTGGCACAGGTTGCCCAGGGAGGTTGTGGCTGCTCCCTCCCTGGAGGTGTTCAAGGCCAGGTTGGAGGAGGCCTTGAGTGACCTGTGCTAGTGGGAGGTGTCCCTGCCTATGGCAGGGGGATGGAACTAGGTGATCCTTGAGGTCACTTCCAACCTTACCATTCTACAGTTCTATGATTCTATGATTCTCATCCTTCAGCACATACTTTATCTTAATTTTAGCTTTCTCTCTTGATTTCTCCTCAGTATTTGTTTTCAATAGCTCATATGTTTCAACACCACAGGTAAACAAGCTTCTTACTCAGACCTACTTACACAGAAGTATCAGCAGCATGACAGGAACCATTGAATCATAGAATGGTGGGTGCTGGAAGGGACCTTGGGAGATCATTGAGTCCAATTCCCCTTCTAATGCACCCAGGGTCACACAGGGCAGGTCACACAGTGAAGCATCTATATGAGTCTTTAAAGCATCTAGAGAATGAGACTCCACAGCCTCTCAGGGGAGCCTGTTGCATGGTTCTGTCACACTTACAGTAAAGAAGTTTATTGTCATATTGAGGTGGAGTTTTCTGGGTTCTGGTTTGTGTCCATTTCCCCTTGCCCTATCACAAGACACTATCGAGAAGATATCAGCCATGTTTTCTTGGCATTCACCCTTCAGATATGGAAAACATTGATCAGATCCCCTCTCAGGCTACTCTTCTCCAGGCTAAACAGCCCCAGGTCTCTCAGCCTTTCCTCACCAGACAAATGTTCCAGTTCCTTAACCATCCTGACAGCACTCTTGGGCACCCTTCAGTATCTCCCTGTCCCTCTTGAACTGGGGACCCCAGTTCATGGATATTTTACTCCAGATATATTCACATCAGCGCTGAGTAGAGGGGGAGGAGAACCTCCCTTGACCTATTTGCCACACTCTTCTTAATGTACCCATCCTGCTAATCTTTCATCTGGGCTTTATACCTGTGAAAGACTCAGTGACCTGCACACAAGCTCTTCTCTCCACTGTCCTTCTGGGACTAAGTGGGGATCATTCACCCGGAGTTTCTACTGGACATAGTGCCTGCATATCTACCACGACACATATGACAACTTCTGCATTCATCAGTCTTTTGCCAGTGAGAATTAGCTCAGAGTCATGGTAGGAGCTTAACTCAGGGTCTGACTGGGACCCATTTAAACATCCAGAATGGGATAAGTCATCACTTTATTATAAAGAACCCCCATATTCCTCTTGTCTCCTGATACATCTCAAACTCTTTATCACTCTTTGGCAGCAGCATGGAAAAATAAAGGTTGATTTTATAGAGGGATTTTGTGGCCTTATAAAATGAAATAAGAATGTTATGGAATTCATTGCATCTGGGCTGCTGGATGTCTTATGGCTGCCATCTGTTCTTCTAACACTGTTGACTTGTTTTGGGGTTTTGGTTGTTTTTTGGTTGGTTTGTTTGTTGGTTTTTGTTTTTTTTTATCCTGGTAGACTACTACACAAAAGAAACTGGAAAGTTTAATGTCCCTGTGACTATACTTAGTGAAATAAATAAGTAAAGATAAACAAGACTGAATTTCATCTCTGATGCCCTTTGTATTCAGAGTTAGAGTGGAATAAACAGATAAGACTAGGAAGAAAAGGAAGAATGCTCAGCAATATCACAGAATTCCAGCATAGTGAGGGTTGGAAAGGACCTCTGGAGATCAGTCCAATTCCCCTGCTAAAACAGAGTTACCTGTAGCAGCTTGCCCAGGATCACAATGGCCAATTGTGTTTGGAATCTCTCCAGAGAAGGAGACTCCACAGCCTCTCTGGGCAGCCTGGGACAGGGCTGCAGCATTCTCACACACACAAAGAAGTTTTCTCATCATTTTTCTTAGTTTCTGGGTCTATTTTTTCATATTTTCTGGGTGCGTTTTGGTCATTGCACTCCAACTTCTCATCCAAAAGTGAATGAGAGAGAATGCGGGGATGGAAATGAGTATTATTTTGGTTAGAAAAGACCTTTAAGATCATCTAGTTAAACTTTAAGGGGGTTTAATGAGTTCTGTAACACAAAGAAATGGAAAACCTCTCAGAACTTGCATATGGAAGACTTGACACTCCCCTAATTCAGGTGGAGATTCTTCTTAGGAGCATTAGTGGGTACAAATTCTCCCTGGGAACATCTCTGGAACACTTCTGTGCTTCCATACTAAGTATGATTCCAATCACCAAAGCAGAAGGTTTTGTTCTGAAGGATGAACAGGTCAAAATTTTTAGTACTGTTACATATTCTTGTTCCTGTTGTTTTTCCAAACATTGCACAAAGTTGAATGTTGGCTCTGTTGCAGTAGTCTTGGGATTCCTCTTTATGACCTGCCTCTTCACCTCACTCATGATCAAATTCCTTACCCTTTTGGATCGTTTCTCCTCTAGTACTTGAACTTGTTCTCTCCTCTAAGGTCTTTTTTTTTGTTGTCGTTGTTCCTTTCTTCTACTGATTGTCTTTCTGTTCTGGTGATCATTCAGTGGAGAGGCCCTTCATGTTAAAAATACTCCTGCCTACAGTTCTTGTGATTTACAAGACTTCTGGAGAAAGAAGTGAGTGCCACAGAAAATAATTTATTCACTTAGAGCCTAATCTACTCAGTCTATGAAAGGAGATTGACAGCTGACCTGGTTTTAACACCTAGGTACTATTAGAGGCATCCAGTATTGGCCAACAATGCATTCTACAGTGAAGTGGGGGAAAAAGAAAAAAAAAAAAAAAAAAAAAAAAACANAAAAAAAAAAAAAAAAAAAAAAAAAAAAGACCAAATCAAAACCATTTGTACAAGATGAAGTCAGACAAGTTCAAACAAGAAACAAACTACACAAGGTGAGCTTGCCAACAGAGCAAACCCCTGAAAGAAGGGAGGAATTTTCCAACATCTCTCATTTGACTCAATGTGTAGATTAAGGCTCATGGAGACATCAGTCTGCATGTGTCCTGTATCTATATGTGGGTCCAAATTCCTACTACAGTGGATGAAGACTGTCACAATTCAGTTGTTTATACATAGCTATCTCATGTCATTCTAGGTGCTGTGAGATGTTCTGCCTGCTGTCCAGATGTCTGTTTGAGAAAGGCATTCATAGGCTGAATCTTGTGCGTCAGAGCTGCCAGCTCTGGTGGGTGTCTGTGATACTCAGAGCTTCCTCATCCAACATTCCAAGAGCACTAGACCAGGCTGTCCAGAGAGGTTGTGGGGACTCCTTCTCTGAAGACATTCTAAAGCAGTCTTGATATATTCCTGTGTGATTTACTCTAGGTGATCCTGTTCTAGCTAGAGTTATTGACCTAGATGACCTTCAGGTGTCTCATCCAACCCCCACCATTCTGTAATTAGTCCATTAGGTAGTAATTTGAGTCCAAAAGTCATAGTTCTGGCCTAATCATTCTCCTTTAGGTGAGAAGAGATGTCTTCTGACCTCCACTAGTTATATTGTTTAGGGACTTTGACTTGTCTACAGCTTCTCTACAATAAGTTGGATGAGGCCTTGAGTAACCTTTACTAATGGGAGGTGTCCCTGCATATGGCAGGGGGTTGGAACTAGATGATCCTTGAGGTCCCTTCCAACCTTACCATTCTATGATTCTCCCACCTGAGATGTTTTAAAATAACCCTCCTGGCTACCAGGCACATCTTCACCAGGTCAGGAGTCTCCTGTGAATCACACATTTGCCTTGGCTATGTTAGTGTTCCCTCAAAGCTGAGCTATAGGAACTTTCATTTAAATAGGAGGAGGAATATTTTCCCTGTGAGGGTGACAGAGCACTGGAACAGGCTGCTCAGGGAGGTTGTGGAGTCTCCCTCTCTGGCGGTATTCAAAACCCACCTAGATGTATTCCTGTGTGATCTGGTCTAGGTGATCCTGCTCTGGCAGGAGGGTTGGAGTGGATGAGCTTTTGAGGTCCCTTCCAGCCCCTGACATTCTGTGATTCTGTGAAACAGGATAGGGCATCTGTGTTTAGACAAGAAATCACATCTGTAGCTCATGCAGGAGACTGAGCCTGGAAAACTCTTCACCTCACCTACATGTGGCTCACTCCTCTCTGGAATAGCATCTGGGAAGCAGGCAAGATACCTCACACGGACTGAAATAAAACTAGACACCTCTGTTTATTTTCCTTCAGTTACAGGAAGCTGTGGGATGGGAACAGTGGTTTTTAATGAAGGGAATGCTGAAAAACCTCCCCTGATTGAAATGCACACAGGCTTCTTATTAAGGTTTTGCAGGAAAGGACTCAAAACAAAACAATCAAAAAAGAACAAAAATCAAGAATCAAAAAATTCCAAGTGAGAGAATAAATTCCTGGAATGTGGGGAAGCTGTTGCAATTTACACCTTAGGTGGCATTAGATCATTTTATCTCTCTCAGGTCATCAGGTTTCAACTGGTCACCCTTTAAGAAGCCCAAAGAGGTTTTGCTGGACTAAAGGATTTCAGTCCTCCAACAAAGCCACATTACAAGGCAGGGACAGCAAAGTTCAGGTTGCTACAGGGAACTGGTAGGTGAATTATGCACAGCTATGCCAACAGGTAAAATAGGACTTTATACTCTTCTAATGTACCAGAGGAAGACAAAATCAGCCTGACAAAGGGGAAAATAATTTCCAGCCCAAGATAAATAGATGGGCACCAGTGCATGCGATGTCAAAGCTGTGTCTGCTCCCAGCCTCATGAGGTTTGATGTTTCACTGAAAGAAGTAAAGAAAATCATAGAATCATAGAATGGTAAGGTTGGAAGTGACCTGAAAGATCAGCTAGTTCCAAACCCCTGCCATAGGCAGGGAAACCTCCCACTAGCACAGGTCACTCAAGGCCTCATCCAACAGACTAGACGAGTTGCTCTAGGGGAGAACAATCTAGGTGAGTTGTTCTAGGGGAGAACAGTGTAGGTGAGTTGTTCTAGGGGAGAACAGTGTAGGTGAGTTGTTCTAGGGGAGAACAGACTCAATGAGTTGCTCTAGGGGAGAACAGACATAAAGGTCTGCATTTATCCCACTAAGTTACCACAAGGAGGAGCAAATATCTTCAACTGTTGGAAGAGCCCAAGGACAGTAGTGCCAAAAGGTAAGTGGAGTAGATTTCTCCATATCTTTTAGAAGCAGATGGGAGAAACTTATGTTCTGATCCAAAAGTGAGTTGTGGTTTCCATGACTCTGAGCTGAAGGTAACAACCCCTGGTGAGAAGGACTTGGCTTTATGCAAACTTGTGCTATTTATTGGGGAACTGACCCTTTGTCCACTGTGACCTTCAGGTAGAAAAAAACCTCATGACTTCCTGCAAAAGGTGATGGCATAATGCCCCAAACTCATGTTCTCCCCACAGGCTGAGGAGAAAAGAGATGGATTTCATCTCATCCAACTAACCACCTCAAACTTAAGGCATCTCCTCTGAGCAAATCATCAAGACTCCTACAATCAATGGTCAGCGATGGATACTTCCAGGTTATGAGTCATCCTGTCCTGGCAGAGGTGTCCAAAAGAGCTGGAATGAGATACTTCTGTCTCACTTCATTGACTCCTAAGGAAACCTAGATGACTGCTTTGGACCACAGGCACACATTTCTGGTGGTTAAAGTTACACAGGATAAATCCAGCTCTTGCTTCAAAGCTTTCACTAAGTTTGTCTTTCTTTTCATCACATTAGAGAACCAATTAGGAACTTCTCCACGAAATGTGGCTTAGAAAGCACATAACTGTTATCCAACTCTATCTCCTGACAAGAGACAAACAAGGCAGGAATGAGGTAGAGAACCTCTGTAGTTCTGAGGGTCCTTGGAGATGTATCAAGCTGCAAAGATTGTTGGTTTGTTTTTGCTTTATGTTTGTGCTTGGTTTTGTTTTCTGAAGAATTGTGTCATGTCATTGGGGTGCTGGTTGGCAGCTATATTAAGACCACAGAATCAGAGAGCCTTAGAGGCTAGAAGGGACCTCCAGGGATCATTGAGTCCAACAGAGCCTTAGAGGCTAGAAGGGACCTCCAGGGATCATTGAGTCCAACCCTTCTGCCAAGGCAGGATCACCCAGGGTACTTCACTCAGGAATGCATCCAGGTGGGTTTTCAAAGTCTACAGAGGAGACACCACAACCTCTCTGGGCAGCCTGTTCCAGGGCTCCATCACCCTCACTATAAAGAAGTTTCTTCTCATGTTGAGGTAAAACCACCTACATTCCAGATGAGCCAGCAGTGCGCTCAGGTGGCCAAGATGAAGGCCAACAGCATCCTGGATTGGATCAGGAAGAGTGTGGCCAGCAGAAGTAGGAAAGTGATCATGCCCTTGTATTTGACAGTGTTGAGGCCACATCTTGAATCTCATGTTCAGTTTTGGGCCCCTTGCTACAGGAAAGACATGGAGGTGCTGTGCTGAAGTGCATCCAGAGAAGGGCAACAAAGAACAAGTCTTGTGAAGGGCAGCTGAGGGAACTGGGATTGTTCAGCCTGGAGAAGAGGGAGCTACAGGGAGACCTCTCTGCTCTCTACAACTCCCTGAAAAGGGCTTGGAGACAGGTGGAGGTTGGTCTCCTCTCCCAAATGAGAGAGAAGAAGAAATGACCCCAGCTTGTGCCAGGGGAGTTTTGGTTGGCCATTGGGAAAAATGTACTCCTTGAAAAAGTGACCAAGCATCAGAACAAGCTATCTAGGGAAGCAGTGGCAGCACTGTCCCTGGAAGTGTTCAAAAGCCATATAGATGTGGCATTTAGGAATATGGCTGAGTGGTGACCATACCTGTGCTGGATTGATCAGTGGAGTCAATCATCTTAGAGGCCATTTCCAATCTGAATGATTCCATGATTCTGTTCTATGACTCGATCATGTTTGAGTTTCTTCCTAGGGTACCAATCACAGTGAATCTAAAGTGGCCCAGAGACGAGGTCAGAGCTTGAGGGTTGTATTTAACGAGTACACTGTGAGAAGCTTAGATTAGGCATAAGATTATACATCTTAAAGAAGGTAAAACAACCCCTCCAAAAAACCCCTTTCTCTACATTACCCACAGCTCACTGCAAAAGACATTTGCATATTATGCCACCTCCACGCAATTTCTCCTTCCACCCACTAGATGGGAGCAAACATTAATGGATGTGATGGTGCCAGTCCTGCACAGGGTATGCCTGGAAGCCAACGTGTGTGGTCCTGTGTCTTTGAGTTACCTTTTTCTGGCACCACTTAACGACAGAAATGCAAAACATTGAGCAAATCATTTTTTGGAGATCGTAAAAGGTGTGGATTGGTGAAGAACCAAGGGATCACCTCATAGAGAAATCTGTAGCATCCTTGCATCTGGTCTCTATAGATTCAAATCAGAGAACTGTTTTGGTTGGAAAAGACCTCGAGTCCACCCTTCAGCCTAAGGCCCTCCTGGCCATTAGACCACGTCCCAAAGCGCCATGTGCATGCATTTCTTGAGCACCTCCAGGGATGGTGATTCCACCACCTACCTAGGCAACCTATTCCAATGCCTGACCAAAAGTATGTTTGTTCCAGAGGTATTTTCTTTTTAAACCTTGCCTAAACATCCAATGTTTTCATTGAATCTGCAGTGAAAATCTCTGGGATGTGGATGTCTGGATGTGGACTCTCTAACCCCCTGCCTTCGCTTTCTGACCACGGCTACAAGCATGTGTCACAGGAGGCTGTGCCATCAAAAAGAAACAATTTCTAGAGTTTTATTGGGTACATAATGCATCAGCTTTCCAAGAACTGGTCATTAAGTGAAATCCATTTTCTGGATCAGCAGGAAGAAATAGGAGTCTTGCTGGTCACTGTTTACTGGAAATTGTGGATAGATGAACGTGTCAAACTTGTAGCTCCTGAGTCAGTAGAACTTGCAAGAAATTCAAGCAGAGCTTCCTTGTGGGGCATGTATTGTGTGGTAGATAATGAGGTGATGCTTGCTTGCATAAGAGCTTCTTCATAATCCAAATACCCAATGTGGGGAGGGAGTTGATGGGCAGAGGCAGCTGAAAACCTAACTGAGATGTTTTCCTGGAATCCAGCTTCTCAGTCAACCCAGCCTCATCCTTTAGTAGAGCAGATCCTAGTGAGTGTTCATCACTGTGGTCTCTCTTCTTCAGCTCTTAGGAGTAAATAACATGTTTTGACTCTTTTGAGTCTCTTGACTTTCTGAGTGCCTTACAGAGTAAATCCCTGTGAAAGATCTTTTCTTCCCCTGATGGTTGCAAGGTAACCTGGAATGACCGAGTTTGCAGAACCACACAATGACAGAGGTTGGAAAGGACCTCTGGAGCTCATGTAGTCCAAACCCCTGCTAAAGCAGGGTCACCCACAAAAGGTTGTCAAGGATCACAGTGTGCAGGTGAGTTTGGAATCTCTCCAGAGAAGGAGACACCACAACCTCTCTGGGCATCCTGCTCCAGGGCTACAGCACCCCCACAGGAAAGGACATAAGGAAATGTCTGGATTCCACTTTGTGCCCATCATCCAGTGTCCTGTCACTGGGTAGCCAATGGCTCCCTATGGTGTGCAGTTGCACTGAACTCTGTAGCTGCATCTTCGCACATGTTCTTGATTTTTAAAGGATTTAATTGAAAATTTTCCTGAGTTCAGGAAGTGTTCAGTCTTTGATCTCAGAGAATCACGGAATCATCTTGCTTGGAAGAGACCTTTAAGACCATTGAGTCCAACCATTAACCCAGCATTGCCAGGTCACCACTAAACCATGTTGCTCAGTACAACATCTATATGATTTCAAAATCCCTCCAGGGATAAGGACACCAGCACTGCCCTGGACAACCTGAGCTGGAAGGAAAAAAAATCCTAATATCCAAATGATTCATGTAACAATGAGAAATTTGGGGGTTTTTGCTTTTTGTTTGTTTGTTTGTTTCTTAAGTAATAAAGTCCTCAGACCTGATGATGTGCAGTAAAGTCTGCTGAAACAATTTCGGTGCAGCAAGAAGCAGATCTGCCAGGGACTTGAGCTCCTGGTGGAAGGTAAACACTCAATATTCACAGCATCCACCATGTCACATCAAATATTGATCAGGTGACATGAGAGCAGCTCCCCAGCCCCACAGTTCTCCTCTCTTCATCAGGTCAGCCCCAAACAAGTCCTGAAAGCACAGTGAGTGGGAAGGTGTATTATTGCCAAACTTATTTTATAGTTTCCTGTAGATGCAGTGCTGAGGAACACGGTTTAGTGGTGACCTGGCAGTGCTAGCTTAAGGGTTGGACTTGATGATCACAGAACCACAGAATG
Organism: Eubucco bourcierii; assembly: GCA_013396675.1. Lineage (NCBI taxonomy): Eukaryota > Metazoa > Chordata > Aves > Piciformes > Ramphastidae > Eubucco > Eubucco bourcierii. The sequence continues at coordinate 15,300 of VWZE01021900.1, read as the reverse complement.
GTGAGGGTTGGAAGGCACTCCTGGAGACCATCTAGTCCAAACCCCCTGACAGAATGATCTCAAAGTTCTCTTCCAACCAAAACAATTCTCTGATTCTGTGATTCCATATTGAAAACCTCAGTGCTGCTTCTTGCCAGTGACACTGACTTCCAGCCACGTCATCATAAAATCAAATTGAAAAAAAAAAGAGATTCAAAGCATAAGCTCCCAAAACCAATGAAAAAAATCCTCCCACACATCTCCTGTGCAGATGCTCCCCACTTTAATGAGAAGAGCGACACAAAGGGCAGTAAATGTAAATCAAAGCAACAAAACCACTTCTTTTTAATTAAAACTGCAGAAGCTCCAGAGCAGCTTTGCCCAGGGCATGGATTTGACAGTGGAGACTGGTCATTAGTCACAGAACCACAGCAGGAAGCAAGCAGACCCCTAAGTGAGAGAGCTTTAGCTTGTCACTGCAAAACCCCATTTATTATAGCTAACAAATCTTGGTGGGGGTCTCTAAACCTGTGGTATCTGGCTGAAGAAGCCCCCAGTGCCTTCTCCAGCAGCAACCTTGTCACGTGCATTGACAGAGGCCAGAGCAGCTCTGCAGGACTCTCAGGAGGTTACAGGGTCTCTGTGCTGCTCCTTTAATTAACCTTCACATAGCTTGGGAGAATTTCCTGCTGTAGTTCATGGTGGGACAGGGCAAAGGCCTCTAAAACAGCCTTGTGAAGAGGAGGAGATGTTTATGCATAGAGTTGACCTCCATAATCACTCTGTTGACTTTAGTACTTGGGTTGAGAGTCCAAAAGAAGCCCAGCCTTGCCCATGGCTATTTATAAGGGAGAGTGGGGGTGAGAAGAGGGATGGGAGAGGATGGAAGGAACAATGTTGTGAGTGTGGAAATGAAGGACATGCTATGAGGGTGGGAGAGATTTTGGGTTTCTCTTGATGCTTTCTTCAGAATGCACAGGAATGGTTGAACATACATAGCGCAAGGTGACACAGGGTTCATGTTTGTTCCACCATGAGGCAAAATTTCTTTGCTGTGAGGGTGATGGAGCACTGGATCAGGCTACCTAGAGAGGTTGTGGAATCTCCTTCTCTGGAGAGATTCCAAACTTGGCCGTTGTGATCCTGGGCAAGATGCTGTAGGTAACTTTGCTTTAGTGGAGTTTCCTTCTCCGGAGTCTTTCACAACCTGCCTGAGTGCACTCCTGTGTTGCCTGCCTGAGTTGATCCAACACTGGCTGAGGGTTTGGAGTAGATGATCTCCAGAGGTCCCTTTTGGGGGTTGAAAGCATTCTGCAATTCTGTGATTATCCCCTTCCATCCTGTACCTTCCTCATCTACACCACAGAGTATCTCCACATCCCTCAAATCTGTTGTCCTATTCCCATTGCTGCCAAAATGGAAAAATCTCTCAGTGGGTTTTGCATTCAACCTCCCCACTTCAGAAGAGCCCTGCAGAAACTTTGTTTTATTTTGGAGGCTACAGAGACTCCAGAATGACTGCAAGATAAAAGAGGAGCAAAGTGAAGTTGCAAGGCTTTAGTTTGTTTTGTTCTGCCCTTAAGCCATACCCTCCTCTCACACAGGCTCATAGGAGTCCAGAGTGAGCCTTTCGCTAGGTAGTCAGTGCCAAGGTTGTTGTTATTGCTGCTCAAGCAAATGTGCTGAGGTCAGAGTTGAGGAAGGACAGACACAGTGTGACAGAATCCCTAAATTAAAGAATCACAGAATGGTGGTGGTTGGGAGGGACTTCTGGAGATCCTCTAATCCAACTCCCCCTCTTTGATAGAGCAGGATCACCTAGAGCAAAAGAAACGGCCCAGCACCCTGTCAAGTTGAGGCTTAAAGCTGTCCAGCGTAGGGCAATCCACAACTTCTCCTGGGAGATGATTCCAATATCTAACTCTTTTCGAGGTGAAGAATTTCATGCTGGAGTCCAACTGGAATCTCCCCAGAAGTAGCTTGTGTCTAGTACCCTTTATCTTTCCCATACGGCTCCTTGTATGAAAAGAGTCTTCATCTTCTTGGTAGCCACTTTTTATGTGCTGGTACAGGTACAGTTTCTTGGTGATCATGAAGACAGTGATGGACACACTGAGGGACCAGCAGGCAAAGCAGTAGCTTTGGTATATTGGACAAACCTTTTCATCGTGAGCATCTATGGTTGTGTGTGTGTGTGTGTGGGGGATGTGTGTAGATGTGCAATGCAGCTGTCTGTACATGTCTGTGTCACAGAATCACAGAACTCTCAGGGTTGGAAGGGACCTTAAAGATCATCCAGGGACACCTCACACTAAATCATCTCCTTCTGGATGCCCTCTCCCTGGAGCTGTTCAAGGCCAGGTTAGACAGGGCATTGAACACTCTGGTCTGGTGGAAGGTGTCTCTACCCATGGCAGGGTGGGTGTGGAACAGGATGATCTTTAAGATCTCTTCCAACACAAATTGTTCTATGATTCTAGAGTTCTTGCTTTGAGTGGCCCTGGCCTCACTCCACTGACTTCAGGCAGATGACAAACTGTGCAGAACTGTTCCCTGACAGTATTATTCTCAGCTTTCATGGCCATATGCAATCTGTGTGGTCCAACTACAGTATAACAAGATACCTTGAGGGGATAGTAACAGTGTGCTGGTATCAGAATGCTGAGTAGTTCTACACAAGGAGTTCCCAGGCCACATCCCCACTATCCAAAGGTGAAAAAAATTAAAAACCCCAAGGTTAAGACATTGAGAGGACCACTCTGTTTTGGTAAAACAAGATGTGGACTGTGACACATAAAAATGCCACTTCATTACTTCTTTCATTTTAAAAGCTCAGACCCCATTTTCATGTCTTTGGGTTTATATCAACGCACAACTGAATTTGGAATTCCCCAGACCCATTTTAAAGGTTTGCTTTGCCTCTATAAACCCACATCTGTTCTGGCTGGAAGTTCTCTGGCCTTGGCCTGGGCTTCAATTACCAACTTGCCACCTATATAGTCTGAACTTAAAAAGCTTTGACGTTGTTGCTGCTGGAGGGTGGATTTATGTTTTTCAAGCTGTTTGTTTTCACAGAGCATCCCAGGGTTCTCCTAACTTTTTTTCCTTTTTCACCACAAAAATCCCATACCATGACCCTCCCAAAGATCTGACATGCTCCTAAACCCTGGGTTTTTTTGATTGGTTGGGCTAGTGTTGTCATGTTAACAAACCTAGAACTTCCTCTCCCAGACCCTGAAGTTTCTAACAGCAGCTATCGTAATTTCCATATGGTTCCAAGCTCCAATTGACAGCCAGTTGCTGGGTTATGTCACCAGTAAAGTCTGTCAGTCAGAAGGATACAAATCAGAGAATCAGAGGTAACATTCAGCTTGGAAAAGACCCTCAGGATCACCAAGTCCAGACTGATAACCCTACTTTGCTTGTACAGAGAACATCTGATGCCAAAGAGATGGGTCATGGCCCAATGACTTACAGCTGCTTTGTTTCCTCCTGTAACAGTGAGAGTGGGTGCTGATGTCAGAAAGAGTGAAGTTCTCTAAAATTCTTTGGTCTCCTAGGACAAAGTGCCAAAAGCCACTAAAACCCACTAATGACTCAGAGGGAGGAAGGAGGGAAATGCCGTCAGCCTTTGGAAGAAGGGGATGATCTTTGTTAACAGCTAACAAATAACTCCATAGTCCAATAGGTCAAAAATTGTAGAGCCTTACACCTGGGGAGAAATAACTCCCTGCACCTGTACAGGTGAGAGAGTGATTTGTTGGAATAGAGATGCATGGAGAAAGACCTGGCAGTGCTGGTAGGGGGTTGGACTCGATGACCTTTTCGGGTCCCTTCCAATCCTTGACATCCTGTGGCCCACCATGAACACCCAGTGTGCTCTGTGCACAAGGAGGGCAACGGCATCCTATGGTGCAGTAAGAAGAGTGTGGCCAGCAGCTTGAGGGAGGGTCTGCCCTTCTGCTCTGCCTTGCTGAGGCTTCAGCTGGAGTACTGCATGCAGTTGTAGGCTGCCCACTTCAAGATGGACAGGGCACTACTAGACACAGTGCAGCAGAGGATGCCATTGCCCTCCTTGTGCACAGAGCACACTGGGTGCTCATGGTGGGCCACAGGGTGTCAGGACATCTCACAGATGTCGAACATCTCTGTGAGGAAGAAAGGTTGAGAGACCTGTGGCTGTGTAGCCTGGAGAAGAGTATCCTGAGATAGGATCTTCTCAGTGTTCAGCAAAAGTTAAAGGGTGGGGGGCAAGAGGATAGACAAGGCTCTTTTCAGTGGCTCCTAGCAACAGGACAGGGGGACAATGGGCAGAAGCCTTAATCCAGGAGACTCCATCTGAACAGGAGAAGAAAATTATGTGTTGTGAGGATGCTGGAGTCCTGGCCCAGGCTGCCCTAAGTTGTTGGGGAGTGTCTTTCTGTGGAGAGATTCCATATTACCTAGATACTGTGATCATGGGTAGCCTAATGTGCACTACTCTGCTTTAGCAGAGCTGTTAGACTAGATGACTGCAGAGGTTCCTTCCATCCCCCACCATGCTGGGGTTCTGTGATAAGGGGTATGCTTCAGAAGGTGGGTTGGGAGGTAGAAATGGAGAGAAGATGACAGGTGTGGGGAGATGAGGGTTGGTCAGACAGTGAATGCAGCAAGATTTAACCAACCAACCTGTCTCTGGTTCAACATTTAGTGTGGTTCTGTCTCTCCTTTTAGCTTGCTGCCTTCCACACTGCAAACTCCAATCTGTATATTCATTATCAGCCCCTGGTGATGACAGTTTGCCCAGCAATGTTTTCCACTGTGTAGTTCAAGGTCTATCAGAGGTGCTGCTTCCCTTCTCCAGGGCTCATATCTTCCTGCCTCTACTCAGAACCTGCCCATGAGAGCAAGGATAAGGCAATAAGGCTTTCAGCTTGGTTTGGAAAACAAAACACAAGCAACCTCAAAAACAAACCCACCCATTTTTATGAGGCTGTTGTTTCACAGGTATTGCCAAAAAACATACAAGAAGAATTTGGATGCTGGGATTAGAAATGTAATCATCCTAAGAGCAAATGGATATTATATGTGTACATTTCTGTATAAACCAATCCAAATCTTAGCCAGAAATGATATTATTTTTTTATTTCTTTTTTCCTTGAAGAAAACTAAGCCAAGAGGAAAAACTGCCTGCCATTTCCATTTCTCCCTGGAACTGAAGTGCTTGGAGAGATCCACTGCCTGAATGTTGATGGCTACAGCTTGGTCCCAACTTGCTCCACCTGCCAAGAGCTGACTCCATGCCTCTGTGCTTCTCTCACCATAGCAGCTGATGACCTTCCTCATACCTACAGTGAGTCAATACCCCTCCCTGCTCTGCATGAAGTGTGAGTGATGCCATGGGGCTGCAGGAGAACACACAACAGCACTGTGAACTTAAGCCTTAGCAACTGGAGTATCATTCCTAACAGAGAAAATAAAAGCAAAAGTGAAGGAAAAGAAAACCCACACATTTGCCTTTCTGCTCTTTACGGCTCCAGGACTTTGGAGCACAAAAGCAGGAGAGATGTTTGGGTTCCTAAAAAACTGAAGTATTGTTTTCCACAGTTTTACCCTCAAGAAACAGAAGTGTCTTAGGTTGGAGATATTCTCAAAGATAAAAACCCCTACAGCCTATTTGGTTGGACGAGGTCTTGAGTAGCCTGTACCAGTGGGAAGTGCCCCTGCCTATGGCAGGGGGTTGGAACTAGATGATCCTTGAGGTCCCTTCCAACCTTACCATTCTATGATTGTGTGATTCTATTTCAGAAGTGCTCACTGACCTCTAGAGATCAGGGTTAAGGAGCTAAAATGGTGTTCATGACATCTGGTTTGCAGGTAGAGAACAGTGCTACATATCAAAGTCTGCCAAGATCTTCAGATGTACACCTTCATTAAATACCTGAAAGGTTGTGCCTTCGTCTAATTTAAAGCATACAAAGAGCAACATGATCTAATTGGAGATGTCCCTGCTCATTGCAGCTGGCTTGCACAAGATGCCTTCCTAGGGTCCCTTCCAACCTAGTGCATTCTGTGATTCTGAATGAGTATGTGACAGAGATAAGCTTTTGAGAGTCCTAGAAAGGGAAAATCAATCATTGTTGCTCTTGGTGTAGGCATAGGCTTCCTGGATAGCTGACCATGGGTGCTCCTAGTAAGAAACATTCCAAATCTATTACTTCCTTACGACTTGATGTAGGCTGAAGTGTTCTTGGTAGGAGATACCATGTCTATTTTCTGCTACTAAGGCCTCTTCTAGCTTGGATGGGTTTGCTGTTGTCTTGTAGACCCTTCCACTGAAGGTAAAATATCATTAAAAGCCTCAAGTGGTAGAAGTATCACAGTACCACAGTATCACCAAGGTTGGAAGAGACCTCAAAGCTCATCAAGTCCAAACCATCACCACAGCCCTCAAGACTAGACCATGGCACCAAATGCCACATCCAAACCTACCTTGAACACCTCCAGGGATGGTGACTCCACCACCTCCCTGGGCAGCCCATTCCAACAGTCAATGACTCTCTCAGGCAAGAACTTTCTCCTCACCTCCAGCCTAAACTTCCCCTGGCACAGCTTGAGACTGTGTCCTCTTGTTCTGATACTGGTTGCCTGAGAGAAGAAAGCAACCTCCTCCTGGTTACAACCACCCTTCAGGTAGCTGGAGACAGCAAGAAGGTCTCCGCTGAGCCTCCTCTTCTCCAGGCTAACCAATCCCAGCTCCCTCAGCCTCTCTCCATAGGGCTGTGCTCCAGGCCTCTCCCCAGCCTCGGTGCCCTTCTCTGGACACGCTCAAGCACCTCAATGTCCTTCTTCAATTGAGGGGCCCAGAACTGGACACAGGACTCAAGGTGTGGCCTAACCAGTGCAGAGTAGAGGAGGAGAATGAGCTCCCTGCTCCTGCTGGCCACACTCTTGCTGATGCAGGCCAGGATGCCATTGGCCTTCTTGGCCACCTGGGCACACTGCTGGCTCATGTTCAGGCAGGTGTCAATCAGCACCCCCAGATCCCTTTCTCTTTCTCCATATGCTATGAAAGGAGGAGCAGGAACCACAGCAAGCGTAAATTGAAATGGGTGAACTGAAAGAGTTGGAGTCACTTCTGCTATGTATGCCATCATGGCCACAACTTCTTTGGGGATAAATCTTTACAACTCCCTTCCAGCAAAGAGAGCAGATGATCATCTGAAAAATTATACACATCTTCATTAGAGAGAACGGCACAACTGAGCTGCACTAAGGCTCAGCTGTCCAAGTTCACAGTTGTGGTAAACTGACACTGTTCAACTAATGTTTGGAGCTGCCCAGTCATCCAAGATGCTGATTTGTCTCTGGATTATGGCTATTTTTGCACTCTTATTAACTTTAGATCCCCATCATCACAAGACCCCAAAATGATAAACCACAAGCTCTGCCCCAACCAGCTCTAACACCATCCTTCCTTTGTGGTCATGAGGTCATTGCCTTCTCCCTGATCTCCCCCAGCTGTTTGTCCTGTGCCCTTGACCACTGGTGCTGGTTGCTGTAGTGCATGCCTAGACATTTATTTACTCTTCACTTCCTCCCATGATCACATCTGAGGCCCCTGCTCCCCTGCTCTCCTCGCACCACCACCACCCCCTGTGAAGCCCAACCATCTGCTGTGTGTGTTGACAGATCTGCCTTCAAGCATGGCATCAGTTCTTCAGGTTGACTAGCTTTCAGCTGGAAAAACTGGTGTCTCAATGAACCAGTGCTGTTCCTTGGCATCTTCCCTCTGTGTGACACAAAGAAGACCTGTAGCATTAAACAAATACATTAACTATGGTTGCTTTCATAGCTCATTCTCTTTCCATCCCCATGGCTGACCATCGCTTCTGAGAGTTATGTGGTGCTCTAAACCCTTAGGTAAAAGTGTTGAATGTTTGCAAGGTTCACCATTACAAATATTCAGAGCTCCAGAAAGCCAAGTTCTGCCAGATAGATTTATGAGGTAAAGACAAGAAAATGTTTCAGCAGAAATGGCAGACTGACTATGTCCTCACTCTGAGCTGAAATATAAGCATCTGAGTGGCTTCAAGCACACCAACCCTCTTGACCCATGTGTTGGCTGTCAGCCCAGATGTAGTTTGGGCTCAGAGGCTGCATCTACAGTATATAGGACTGCTTGTACAACACTCCCAAGGGCCTTCTTAAGGTCACATTCCTTGATCCACCACACAGACTAACTTCTGTAAGGCCCTCCAAGAAGTCTGAAGATCACCCATGCTGCTGTGCTAGTCTGTTTATGTGCGTCTACAGAAAACAGACTTCAGGAGTACCATCACATGTGCTCTGGAGGACAGTCAAACCAGAGTGTTCAGCATGTTCTCCTACCCCTCCCTGAGGTATTCATCGAACCATGGGCTGAGTAGTAATCTTTCCACACATGATTTTGTGTATGAACCAGTGGGTGGAAAGCTCTCATCATGCATGGAGATGAAAATGGGAAGATAATGTCTCTGGATCAAGAATATGTTCAGCGCATTCACACAGTTACAGAGCTTATTTTACTCCTAAGGGGAAGCTGATGAGAAGAAGATGTCAGGTTTCTTACTGAGACACAGAGCAGAAGAAATGGAGACTGGCTATAAATTGAAACAATGAAGGTTATGGTTCACACAAGGAGAAAGAATAAGAACAGTATACACAGTATATACAGTATACAGTATAAGAATGGTTAAATGCTAAAATGTGTTGCTTATAGGGATGTTGAAACTCAGATATTTTGAAGACATGATTGGACAAAGCCCGGAACAACTGCCTCTCAGTTTGGTATTGACTCTGATCTGAGCAGGAGTTTGGACTAAACACCTTACTGAGGTAGTTTCCAATGCAGGTGAGTCTGTGATCCTGCTTGGTGAGATTGCTCCAGAGGCTGTGATCCAGCCCTAGTGTACTAAGCAATCTGATCCAGTTGAAGATGTCTTTGCTAGCTGCAGAGGGCCTTGCCTAGATGGTCTCTTTCAGCCCCATCACCTAAGAGCAGAACTTTCTAGGAGGATCCAGAGTCAGAAACTATAAAAGCTTTATTTCAGCCTGGTCTGCAGACATTTGAGCAGGACCCAGTAATCACAGGCAGGGTTCCTCTGGTTTAAGTGATAGCAGCAGAAGGATGTGTGACCATAATTACCCCTTCCAATCCTAGCAGAATAAACAACAACTGATGATAATACTTAAGGAAGCCTTAACAAAAGCAAATTAAATCAAAGGAATTTGTGGTGCTGAGGCACATGATTTAGCACCAGACCTGGTGGGATTAGATAATGGTTGGACTGGATGATCTTAAAGATCTTTTCCAGCTGAAACCATTCTATGAATTATTGTTTTTCTTGCTTTCATTTTTTTTCTCCCCCATTTTCCTTAACCCCAAATTGGTAATGAGAGAGCAGCAGCTGAGGAACGTACATTATGTTCAGTGCAAACAGAGGTTACAAAAGGCACTAATCAACTCCAAAGAGGAAGGCAACCACTTCACAGGGCTTCCTCAGACAACTACCTTATGCAAAATCAAGGGGGCTGCTCTGTTTCTCATTCAGTGAATTGCAGCTTTGACACTTCAATAGATTCAGGCTCGAGGCTCCTCCAAAAGCTTTTATAGCCTCTCGTATGCTACTATAACTTCCTTGAGAAGCTGAATGAAGGGAGATTAATAGATTTAGTTTTCAGTGCCCCAGTGTTGCCCTTACTGAAATCAGTAACAGAAGTCCCCAGTAATTTAAACAACCCATGGGCAGAGCTGGAGCTTTTCTGAGCAATCAAGGCTCAATACTTTCAGCAAGTGGTCAAAACTGACAAGATGCTAACACAAAGTAACCCCTTTGACAGACCCAGTAATTTCCAAAGTTAAAAGTCAACAGTGCTGCAGTCTGAGCTTGTGCTTCTAAAGCACAAAATATAACTCAGCTGCTTCACATGGCCATGTCCTTTCTTCCTGCAGCAAAGGTGGATTAGATGACCTTTAGAGGTCACTTCCATCTCTGGGCATTCTATGATTCACCATGTCAGGACTCAGACAGTGTATATGAACAGACTTCACTGATTATAGCATCAAGGGCTCATCTCACGACCTTAAACAAGAAGACTGTCACCAGTACATCAAGGGAGTTTCTTCTCTCTATTCACTCTGCTCTACTGAAACCACAACTGGAGTACAGAGTCCAGTTCTGGGATCCCCCGTTCAAGAGAGACAAGGAACTACTGGAGGGAGTGCAGTGGTCTTTCAAAGCTGCTGAGGGGCCTGGAGCATCTCTGTGAGGAGGAAAGTCTGAAAGACCTGGGGCTGTTGAGCCTGGAAAAGGGCAACATGAGACATGATCTCCTCATTGCTCAGCAAGAGCAAAAGGATGGGGGGGGCAAGAGGATGAGGCCAAACTCTTCTCAGCAGTTCCTAAGAACAGGATAAGAGGACAACAAGCAGAAACTGGAACACAGGAGGTTCCATCTGAACAGGAGCAGAAAGTTCTTTGGTGTGAAGGTGTTGGTGCCTTGTCCCAGGATGCCCTGAGATGTTGTGGATTCTTCTTCTGGGGAGAAACCCCAAACCACCTGAACACTGTGATCTGGGCAAGCTGCTGTGGGTGACCCTACTTTAGCATGGATTTTTGGACCAAATGATCACCAGAGGTCCCTTCCAACCCCCACCACAGCGGGATTCTGGGATTCTGTAAAACAGAGTCAATGGAAACAAAACTTCTTTTTCTTGATAAGTTGAGTGTCAGTAACCTGCTTATTATTAGGCTAAAAATCAAGTTGTTCAACTCAGGGTCATTAGTACTGGAAATGAATACACAAAATTCAGAGGTCAGAAACTTCACCAGACAGAATATTGTTAGCAGAAATATGAAGAGTGGCTTGATATGGCCAGTTGCTAGAAAACGTTTTGGAACTGAAGGAAGCTGAACTAAAAGGAAGGTGATGTAGTTGGTACAGAGTCTGGAACAACACTGACCTTGATTTGTAGTCCTCTCCTTTCAAAAAAGGAGGCAAAAGACTGAATCATAGAATCATAGAATGATAAGGTTGGAAGGGACCTCAAGGATCATCTAGTTCCAAGCCCCTGCCATAGGCAGGGACACCTCCCACTAGCACAGCTCACTCAAGGCCTCCTCCAACCTGGCCTTGAACACCTCCAGGGAGGAAGCAGCCACAACCTCCCTGGGCAACCTGTGCCAGTGTCTCACTATCCACACTGTAAAGAACCTCCTCCTAACATCCAGTCTAAATCTCCCCTCTGCCAGTTCAAACCCATTGCCCCTTGTCCTGTCATTGTATGACCTTGTCAATAGTCCCTCCCCAGCCTTCCTGTAGGCCCCCTTCAGATACTGGAAGTTCAACCAAAAAACCATAAAGTCACTAGCAGTGATAGCATCCCTCTTATTTGACTTCTGATTTCAGAGGAAGTCACATTTTCAAGTGTACTTTTTCACTCCTGGGAGGAAAAAAAAAGGGCAAAGTTTGAAGAAAGGAACAGTCTGAGCATCTCACACAATCACATTACTCTTGTGGCTGAGTGGTCAGGAAATAAAACACTAAGTATAGGACCCTGCACCAAAAAAAAATCTCAGAGCCAATGGACTCACACTGGGATCTATGTTGTGATAGCAAAAAAAAAACCTTACAACTCCTAATTGGAAAATAAAGAAAGAGAAGAAAACAATAATAATTATTTAAAAAGTTGTTCTTCTGGGCAGTTCTGGTTCACCAAAAGGTAGCACTTTAGTTAACCTCTTTTATTTAGAAAGCACTTTTATTTCCCTTGTAATGCCTATGAAAACTGCTTTGACTTGTAACCCAAGGAGTAAGGTATCATTTGCACATAACCTTTGCATTGTAATTTACAGCATAGAAGCTTGGTTGGCTGCCAGTCTAATAACCCCAAACCCTGCAGAACTGAAATGAAGACATTAATATTATTTTTATTAAGCTGGTAATAAGGTAGAATGAAGCAGAGTTTAAAGCTAATGCAGGTGGGGGAGGTTTTATGCCAAGGCACTAAGCATATTGCTTCAGCACGGCCAATCCCAGCTCCAGGCAAGACACTTGGGAAGTGGAAGGAGAATTCCTTCTGTTGAGGTGTTAGTCTTGAGATGTACACAGTCTTTCCTTTTTCACTCCAGTCAGTGGAATTTGGGCCCAGCTGCACCTTGAAAACATTAGTTTTCATGGATCTATTTGCCTATGAGCTGCCTCCACGCTTTGTGCTCTTCCTCAGGAAACTCCCTGAATTTTAGTGCACAGGCAGAAATGTCAGACCTAGCAAATTTGGATGTGCCTGTGAGGTGACTCTGGTGGATAACCATCAGCTTTTCAGACAATCACAGAACTGCTTTGGTTGGAAAAGCCCTTTAAGATCATCAAGTTGAACCATTCTCTGACTCTGCCACACCTAGTGCTAAACCATGTGCCTCAGCACCACATCTCTGAGCCTTTAACACACCTCCAGGGATGGGGATTCAATCACCTCCCTGATGAGCCTATTCCAGGGGCTGAGAACTCTTTCAGGGAGGAAATTTCTGCCGATGTCCATCCTAAACCTGCCAAGGCACAGTTCCTCTGGTACTTGGTGGTTTGATGGCTGCACCCAAAGAGTGGCTGCCAATGGCTCCATGTCCAAGTGGAGGCAGTGACAAGCAGAGTCCCTCAGAGGTCAGTCCTGGGACCAGTCTTGTTCAACATCTTTGTTAGTGCCATGGACAGAGGTATTGACTGCAGCCTCAGGAAGTTTGCTGATGACACCAAGCTGTGTGGTGCAGCTGACAGTTGGAGGGCAGGAATCCATCCAGAGGGACCTGGATAGGCTGCAGAAGTGGGCACAAGCCAACCTCATGAGGTTCGACTAGACCAAGTGCAAGGTCTGCAGTTGAGTCGAGGCAATCCCAAGCACAAATACAGGCTAGGCAGTACCTGGCTGGAAAGAAACCCTGAGGAGAAGGACTTGTGGGTCCTGGTGGACCAGAAGCTCAACATGAGCCAGCAGTGTGCAGTTGCAGCCCAGATAGCAACCAGAGCCTGGGTTGCATCAGGAGAAGTGTGGCCTGTAGGTCAAGGGAGGTGATTCTCCCCCTCTATTCTGCTCTGGTGAGACCCCACCTGAAGGTACATCCAGTTCTGAAGCCCCTGGGACAAGAGGGACGTAGAGATGCTGGAGTGTGTCCAGAGAAGGGCCATGAGGATGCTCAGAGGGCTGGAGCTGCTCTGCTGTGAGGACAGACTGAAAGAGCTGGGGGCTGTTCAGTCTGGAGAAGAGGAGGTTCCCAGGTGACCTTCTTGTAGCCTTCCAGTGTCTGAAGAGGGCTACGAAAAAGCTGGGGAGGAACTTTTTAGGTTATCAGGGAGTGACAGGATTGGGGGGAATGGAGTAAAGCTGGAGGTGGAGAGATTCAGACTGGAGGTGAGGAGGAAGTTCTTCACCATGAGAGTGGTGAGAGCCTGGAATGGGTTGCCCAGGGAGGTGGATGAGGCCCCATCCCTGGAGGTGTTTAAGGTCAGGCTGGATGAGGCTCTGGTCAGCCTGATCTAGGGTAGGGTGTCCCTGACTATGGCAAGGGGGGTGGAACTAGATGATCCTTGTGGTACCTTCCAACCCTGACTGGTTCTATGATTCTATGATTCTGTGATTCTATGATTCTACTTCTTGCTTGTTCCCTGGGAGAAGAGACAAACACCCACCTGGCTCTAGCCTCTTTTCAGGGAGTCTTCACCGCACAAAGCTATTGAAGGAGTCTGGCTTGGAGATAGCAAAGTCTAGATTGCCACAGAGAAATTGGGAAACTTAGTTTTTGCTTACTTTTAGGTGGTGAGTTGATTACATAAAGCAAAGCACATCCCCAAAGAAAACACAGAACTTCACAGATGTCACAAAGAGACTTTCCACATCTGTAGACCTGTCACCATCCTCGCCCAGCAGAAAACATTGGAGCGAACAAACTTTACTGTGTTTTGAACTTCAAATGTAAGGCCTAATCTGAAGTGAAAGGCCTCCTGGAGTTGGCAGGGTCACAGGATTTCAGTTACTGTTGACCACAGAAGGCAGCATATGCAGACATAATCCTGAAGGACCATCAGCTTCTTAACATCTGGATGCACATTTCAGACCATTTGCAGAACTGCTCCTCAGATCACGAGTCTCAAGCAGTAAAAACAACAAAGTTTTCACTGCTCATCTGGGACAGACTAAGGGCTTTCTGATCTGCTACATGGTCAGTGAAAATATAAGCAGTATACTTCTCTCTTCTATAGTTGATACTTCAGTGTTTTCTTCTTTCTTTCCCATGGTATTCATACAACCCTCTCTCCAAGAAGAGAGGGATTATGGTCTCCAAGGAGAGCCCAGGACTTTGATTCACTTTTCAGTGCCCTCCCTTTGGTGTAGGGAACATGAGTTAGAACGGTGGAGTAACCACTCCCTGAGCTGCCCCACAGAGCCCTTGGGTCTCCTTGTTCAGAAAAATCAAATCCTACCCTATCTTTGCATGCCCTGACATGCTGACACCTCCTTCTGGGTTATCTGCAGGTCATGGGAACCATAATGTGTATTTAAAACCCAGCAGGTCTGCTGAAAAGCTTGGGGTAAGGAGTTGGCCAAGGGAAATTGCCATAGTCCCCTAATCTCCACTTACAAGGTTGATTTGAGCTACTATTTCCACTGCTCCCAAAGTGCAATTGTGAGTGTGGTACCAGGCCATGGTATTTATATCACAGGCCACACTCTTCATGTGTCATGGAAACAGGCTACAACATCTACTCACCAGTTCTCTCTCTCTCTTTTTTTTTTTCTCTCCTTCTTTTCTTATGTTTTTATTTTCTCCTTTTTCTTTCTTGTGTGGTTTTTAAATTTTTTTTTCCTAATCCTCCCCCCCCTCCTCTCCATCTCCTGCTTTCCCTCCACTCCTTTTAGCTCAGAAGGGTTTTAAATAGAAACCCACTCAGCACAGCAAGTTGTTTGGCCATGATAAACTGTTTCAGGGGTCAGTGAAGGAGCTTCCCAAATCTTCCCAAGTAATATATATATGTATATATATTTTTTTTTTTTAATTTTTTTTTTAGGGAATGTTTCAGGCCAGAGCATGTCTGTGAGGAGTCTGGCCACATTTCATATGGAAAATTTATTCCAGGAAGAGTACGAGGCATCACCACTGGGCAGGTGCTAGCTGCAATCTGAAAGAGAATCATAGCCTCAGAGAATCATAGAATTGTTTCAGTTAGAAAAGGCTCTAAGATCACTGAGCCTGACCAGGACCATTAAACTATGCCAGTGACATGGACAGAGGAATCAGTGCACCCTCA
>VWZE01021899.1:4436-20280 GCA_013396675.1 Eubucco bourcierii | reverse complement strand
AATCCCCTCCCTTGCCCTGCTGCCCACACTGCTCTTGCTGCAGTCCAGCACACAGTTGCTGTCTGGGCTGCACTCACACTGCAGCCTCAGGTTGAGCTTTTCATCACCCCACACCTCCAGAGCCTGTTCCTCAGGGCTGCTCTCAGCCATTCCCCACCCAGCCTGGAGTTGTGCTTGGTATTGTGCCTCACCAGGTGCAGGACCTTACACCTGGCCTTGTTGAATGTCCTGCGGTTGGCCTGGGCACACCTCTGCAGCCTGTCCAGGTCCCTCTGGATGGATCCCTGCCCTCTAGCAAGTCGACTGTGCCACACAGCTTGGTGCCATCTGCAAACTTTCTGAGGGTGCACTGATTCCTCTGTCCATGGCACTGACAAAGATGTTAAACAGCACTGGTGCCATCACTGACACCTGAGGGACACCCCTTGGCATTGGACTGGAGTGATTTATTTAAAACTCATGAAAAATAAAACGAAATAAACAAGATTAAATGCTTCCTTATCAAATTAGATGTTTTACTAACACAGATATTTTACTAGCACAAATATTTCACTAACAGAGGACTGTACTGATGGCTAACATGCATTTCTTCTGCTCCAGCTTACAGAAAATGTCTCTGCCAAAACTTGACAGAATTACAGTACATTTCTGCTACCAGTACCAATTTGCTGCCTTTTCCCATATCGATTTTGTTACTCAAGCCAGAGAAAATAAGCTAACACAAGCTTAAGTCATAAAATAATTCACCTCTAGTACATTTCAGGAACAACACTGATTATTAAGTCTTCTTGTCAGTACCTGCTGTTTTATAATTGCATCTGCATATGCTGGTTGGGGGAGGGGAAAATGTGCTCTGCTGCTAGCTGAGTTGGTTTTGTTACTTTTTTTTTTTTTTTTTTACCTAATCATTAAAAGTGAGAAAACAAAACTGCTTTTATATTCTATGGAAAGAAAGGTATGTGAGTAGTTTCCTATTTCTCATTTGGCAGCAGTAGTGCACAACAGGGGGGAAAAGAAAACAATCCAGATGATGCCATGAAGAAAAATAAAGGTTCAATTGCTGCATCTATTAACATGTGGGTGGTGAGACACTGGCACAGGTTGCCCAGGGAGGCTGTGGAGCACAGAATCACCCAACGTGATCAAAGATCACGTTGGGTGATTCTGCGCTCCACAACCTCCCTGCAGGTCATTCTGCGCTCCACAACCTCCCTGCAGGTCATTCTGCGCTCCACAACCTCCCTGCAGGTCATTCTGCGCTCCACAACCTCCCTGCAGGTCATTCTGCGCTCCACAACCTCCCTGGAGGTGTTCAAGGCCAGCCAGGTTGGATGAGGTCCTGAGCACCTTGTCCTAGTGGGAGGTGTCCCTGCCTATGGCAGAGGGTTGGAATTAAATGATCTTTGAGGTCACTTCCTACCTTACCATTCTATGATTCTATATTCCAATCTTTTAATACAATAATTATGTATTAAAGATAATATAATCCCAGAGCAATACATAAGAATAAACTCTGTATAATATTGAGTATCCTTTACTTGTATGATTTTATTTTTTTTACTTCTCAAGTCTCTTCATCTGGTGTCTCAGATATCCCTTTGTCAGGTGAATTCTAGTCCAAGAGAAATCCTGGTCTAACACCACTGATCTGAACATTGTCAATCTGCTACCAACAGTTTAAAAGGAAGAGAGTCAGTTCAGAAGCTAGGGTTTGTTTTGGGAAGTGAGGAAAATGGCCTTACCTACAGGCACAGGCTACTCTCCTGATGGCTATTATTTCCCCATCCACAACTTCTCAGGAAGGCAAAATTTTGCTGCTTCCATAACCTTCTATTCAAACTCTCTTCCACTATACCAACCACACATTTTGGTTCCCTCCACTGCATTTAATTTTTCAGCACCTCTTCAGGTTTTAGTTCTCAACCTCTATTAAAGCATTGGAGAGAACACTTGACTTGAACATTGATGCATGGGACACCAAGCACTGAAGGATGCAGTTCACAGCATCTGTTCTATCACAGAATGGTAAGGTTAGAAGGGACCTCAAAGAGCATCCAGTTCCAACCTCCTGACATAGGCAGGGGACACCTCCCACTAACACAGGTTACTCAAGGCCCTGTCCAACCTGGCCTTAAACACCTCCAGGGAGGTTGTGGAGCACAGAATCACCCAATGTGATCAAAGATCACGTTGGGTGATTCTGTGCTCCGCAACCTCCCTGGGCAACCTGTGCCAGTGTCTCACCACCCTCACTGTAAAACTATCAAACTATCAATGCTTCTTTAAAGAGCAAAGAAAGCATGGAGCAGAACAATAGCTAACATTACTGGAAGCCATTTGACCTCACTGCAACCCATGTGAGTTCAGAACTGGGAAAGCAGAGGCCTTTACAGCACTTCCCTCTCACAAATATACTCCCCATGCTTCAGAGCCAAACACAAAGCAATATAATTTCAAATTTTCATCAAGACTGACAGGGACGTTGCAAAGAAAGACAATTTGGTGTATTACATGTAAAAAAACTGAGTATTTCAATACTAAAACAAAACAGAAAGCAGTTCATATGACTGTAAGATTTCACAGGAGTTACTTAATCCTATTGCTAATTCTGACACTAAGCTGTTATGAGACCATGTTCCTTTTGTGCCAGACCACAGACCGTAAAATGGGATAATACCTATGTTGCAAGGGATTAGAATACAAAGCACTGGGAAGTTTTATTTCCATTTATAAAGATATAAAGTCCTTAATATTATCTTTTTTTTTTTTTTTTTAAATAATAAGGAACAGGTTGCTCAAGGAGGTTTTGGCTGGAGAGGGACAACTGACAAGGTCTTGTAATGTCAGGACAAGGGGCAATGGGTTTGAAGTGGCAGAGGGGAGATTGAAAGTGGATGTTAGGAGGAAGTTGTTTGCAGTGAGGGTGGTGAGACACTGGCACAGGTTGCCCAGGGAGGTTGTGGAGCACAGAATCTTTGATCACGTTGGGCGATTCTGTGCTCCACAACCTCCCTGAAGGTGTTCAAGGTCGGATTGGATGAGGCCTTAAGTGACCTGTGCTAGTGGGAGGTGTCCCTGCCTATGGCAGGGGGTTGGCACTGGATGATCCTTGAGCTCCCTTCCAACATTACCATTCTGTCATTCTCTATTTTGATACTTATTACAAATGCCATCATAGTCCAGCTGAAGCTCTGAAGTCATCCCCATAAGTACAAAATGAAATTACAGTGATCAGCACTGGATTTTTATTTCCAACTGTGATTGCAATAGGTTGGATTTTAGATTTGTTGCAGGGTAAAGGCAATGTTTTGAGTGTAAGGTACTACCTGAATTGGTGTGAATAAAGAGGGAACCTAAAGCCAGAGACTTACTTTGGTATCTTAGAAGAGTGCACTCATCACAAACTGTCTTAATACTGCTTCCTACTTGTAGAGAAGCCATACAGGTGGTTGGTATTACTGAATATTTGCATGTAAGTTACTAATCTCTTACGGGGACACCCATACCAGACTGTTGAGCAGGCCCAGAACAAGCTAGCATGTCAGGTACTGCAGAGGTAGGACATGGAAGTGTTGGGAGTGGGTCCAGAGGAGGCCACCAGGATGCTGAGAGGGCTGCAGCAGCTCTGCTGTGAGGACAGGCTGAGAGAGTTGGGGCTCTGTAGCCTGCAGAAGAGAAGGCCTCCAGGAGACCTTAGAGTAGCCTTCCAGGATCTGAAGGGGGCTCCAGGAAGGCTGGGGAGGGACTATTGACAAGGTCTTGTAATGACAGGACAAGGGGCAATGGGTTTGAACTGACAGAGGGGAGATTGAAAGTGGATGTTAGGAGGAAGTTTTTTGCAGTGAGGGTGGTGAGGCACTGGCACAGGTTGCCCAGGGAGGTTGTGGCTGCTCCCTCCCTGGAGGTGTTCAAGGCCAGATTGGATGAGGCCTTGAGTGACCTGTACTAGTGGGAGGTGTCCCTGCCTATGGCAGGAGGTTGGAACTGGATGATCCTTGAGGTGCCTTCCAACCTTACCATTCTATGAGTATCTGAAAGATAATACCTTGAAAAACAATAATACAAGTGTGATTTGAAAATGACTGAGCATGCAGAACACACACATACCTTTCTGCTGTAGGGATTACTGATTACCAGATTGGTGTCATCTGAACCAGACAAAATATATTCTCCTGTGTCATTCCAGCAAATTGTATTCACCTGCATGGGGGAAAAAAAAAAGTTTATATTTACATTTGCAGAATATTGTAACATCAATATTACAGTGTTGTACAATGATACAGTGTTGTAACATCAGCACTACAGAAATTGGGAGTTAACAAATGTAATTTCTAAGTAGTTAGCACCAAAAATAAAAATATTTTTTTCTTTTTAAATAAATTGATAAAGGAATCACCTGCTTCATCTATGGAACTTCAGTTACTCCCTCTACTCCAGAAGAGTCCATCAGGTAAATAAAGCCTTCCCACAAAGACCACAGTATCCACAATTTTACACATTCTGGTGCTTCAGTGCACTATATTACTCAACAGAGTTCTCTGTATTTCAAATGGAGGTCATCACAACGTTTGCATTATTTTGTCTTCACCACATCGAGATCCTACTACAAACTGTTCTGTATACTTCTCAAGGATCATGTGAAAAGCACCACAAAACTTGTCCCATATATAACCTGGAATCCTGTGTGCAGTTCTGGAGCCCTCAGCACAGGAAGGACATGGAAGTGTTGGAGTGGGTCCACAGGAGGCCACCAAGACACTCAAGAGGGCTGCAACAGCTCTGCTGTGAGGACAGGCTGAGAGAGTTGGGGCTCTGCAGCCTGGAGAAGAGAAGGCTTCCAGGAGACCTTAGAGTAACCTTCCAGGATCTGAAGGGGGCTACAGGAAGGCTGGGGATGGACTATTGACAAGGTCTTGTAATGACAGGACAAGGGTCAGTGGGTTTGAAGTGGCAGAGGGGAGATTGAAAGTGGATGTTAGGAGGAAGTTGTTTGCAGTGAGGGTGGTGAGACACTGGCACAGGTTGCCCAGGAAGGTTGTGGAGTACAGAATCACCCAATGTGATCTTTGATCACGTTGGGTGATTCTGTGCTCCACAACCTCCCTGCAGGTGTTCAAGGCCAGGTTGGAGGAGGTGTTGAGTGACCTGTCCTAGTGGGAGGTGTCCCTGCCTATGGCAGGGGGTTGGAACTAGATGATCCTTGAGGTCCCTTCCAACCTTCCCATTCTATCATATCCCTTTTGGGAAGCAAGTATTCTGGGAAAAAGGAAACCTACAGAGAGGTACCAAATTGTATTGGGAGAACTTTACTATATATTCCCTTATCAGTTCTCCTTTTCACATGACTGATAAATAACATGTCACTGAAATAAATCTGTAAGAGCACTCGAAGTCCAAGAAGCTCAAAAAGTATCCTTAGAGTACCCTGTCTTGAAGCAAGCAGAAGAAAAGTCTGCATGCATCACCATTATTATTTCAAGCAGCCTCTACAAAGGTTTTAAGTGTCAAAGTGCACCACCAACATCTGTTTGCTATGCTGTGTTGGCTGAATAACTACTTCAGAGTCATGTATCAGAACAGACTATGCAAGTGCCAGAAAATTCACTTGGTTCTAAATCCTTTTCTTAATGCTTTTGAAAATTCATGTCTCATTCTGATCCCAAAAGATGAAAAATCTCTTTGTTGAAAATAAATGTAGCCATTTTAGTTACTAGTTTAATAAGAAGCTTAGTTGGGGGTCTTAATTAGGCAAAGTTGCAAAGTCAGAATTAGCAGGTAGATTGAGCATATGCACAACAACTTAAAGAGGTTTAAATTAACTTCTGCAACTCAAAAAAAAAAAGGAAGATCT
The DNA here is from genome assembly GCA_013396675.1 of Eubucco bourcierii. NCBI lineage: Eukaryota > Metazoa > Chordata > Aves > Piciformes > Ramphastidae > Eubucco > Eubucco bourcierii. The sequence goes on along the minus strand of VWZE01021899.1, from coordinate 14,429 downwards.
TCATGTTACATTACACATGGTTATGGTAGAGTTAGCTCAATGCTTAACAGCAGTCAAATGATGTTAAGGGTCATTAGGAAATGCCCAGGAAAGCAAACATCATTCTGCCAGTGTACATATATCCATGCACGGCAATCTGTGTCTGTCACACTACACAGAGTTTAGGGTCATATCCCACTCCAGTATTCTCCATTTTTATTACTACTCATTTGAGAAGAGAAATGACTAAAAATGAATGACTAAGTCGGCATCAACTACTTTTTACAGCAAGCAGCAATTAGTTTGTACTATTTTGAGGAGGGAATACAACAGGAGCTTAAGAAATCATGAATGTGTTCAAGGCCAGGCTGGATAAGGCCTGGAGCAAGCTGGGCTGGTGGAAGGTGTCCCTGCCCATGGAAGGGGGTTGGCACTGGATTGGTCTCTTCCAAGCCAGCCCATTCCAGGATCACCCTTGCAGGTTAATGAGTTCAGAACCCAGACTAATAGTTAGTAATTAAGGAAACAGTCAGAGTGGGAAACAAATTAATTTGTAATGATGAATGGAATCATTCCAGGGTTGGAGTGCAATGGGTGTTGGTCAACTGCAAGTTGCAGATGAGACAGGGTGTGCCCAGGTGGCCACGAAGGGCACCAGCATCCTGGTCTGGATCAGCACTGGTGTGGCCAGCAGGAGCAGGGCAGGGATTGTGGGAGGTGTCCCTGCCTATGGGCAGGGAGTCAGAACTAGATGATCCTTGAGGTCCCTTCCAACCTTACCATTCTATGATTCTGTAATGACATGGAAAAAGAAATAGTTTTCTGTGAATCTTTACAGTACAGAAAATGGAAGGTCCTCAATGAAAACCATCAGATGACACAAATGGCATTTCATTAAAAATGGAATTGTCTTGGAATGTCCCAAACACCACAAATGGAAGAATATACAACGAAAAGAATGTATCAATGAAAAATGAAAAGTCATCAGAAACAAAAATGCTACTTTCACCTCCATCTATTGTTTTGTGGTGTGTTCCCTGGAATAGCCTTCAAGTACTGCTTGACAGCCCTATCTCAACTGTCCTCAAAAATGAGGACTGTCCACTGTCAGGGACAAGTTATCAGGCTCAACTGAGCAGTGGTTCTTACGGTTTTATAACCCTGGCTGTCAATCATCAAGGACTCATGCAACAGCCTAGCCCCTGGATCTATCTGTCATTGAAGTACCCTGTCCTGACAACGTGAATGAATGTATTTCACAACACGTTACCAACCAGGGCACAGTGCTGCAGCTAGGACAAACACAAAACCCAAAAATACTCAGCTGCATTTCCTTTCAGGCAGAAAAGTACTGCTGTTGCCCTAAAGAAACCAAGGAGAGAATAACAGAAACAAGAATTGGGGGGGGGGGAAATCCAAACAAGGAAGTTGACCAAAAATTAAAAGGAAAAATAAGAGGGGAAAAAAAAAGCTACCACAGAAATTAAAGTAAGACATGAGGATGGGTGATCAAAAGCATAATGTGAAGGACAAAGAAGCAGAGGCAGCACTGAAGGTGCAAAAGGGAGACACGATTATCTAAACTGTAGTATCACAAGCCTGCACAAGACATCAACTCTTCTCCTTCTAAATTACAATTCCATTGCATAGATAGCCTCAGGGTTCACAGAATCATAGAATGGTAAGGTTGGAAGGAACCTCAAAGATCATCTAGTTCCAATCCCCTGCCACAGGCAGGGACACCTCCCACTCGCACAGGTCACTCAAGGCCCTGTCTAACCTGGCCTTGAACACCAGGAGAGAAGGAGCAGCCACAACCTCCCTGGGCAACCTGTGCCAGTGTCTCACCATCCTCACTGTAAAGAACTTCCTCCTAACATCCACTTTCAATCTCCCCTCTGACACTTCAAACCCATTGCCCCTTGTCCTGGCATTGCTAGCACTTCTCAATAGTCCCTCCACAGCCCTCCTGGAGCCCCCTTCAGATCCTGGAAGGCTACTCTAAGCTCTCCTGGAAGCCTTCTCTTCTCCAGGCTGCAGAGCCCCAACTCTCTCAGCCTGTCCTCACAGCAGAGCTGCTGCAGCCCTCTTATCATCCTTGTGGCCTCCTCTGGACCTGCTCCAACACTTCCATGTCCTTCCTGTGCTGGGGGCTCCAGAACTGCACAGAGGACTGCAGATGGAGTAGTTTCATTTGAAGAATTGAAAACTAGAAAAGAAATTCTAATGTAAAAATCACTTACAGTCTTGAATGCAAAACCTGATAAATAGTTTTCTACACATAGAATCAGAGAATGCCCAGGATTTGAAGAGACCTTGCACTGTTATTCTTACACCTCTTGTAAATAAACTATAAATTAATGCATCTGTTTGTCTAAGCCAACACCACTTGTACCCCAACACCAAACTAACAGTGGTAGTACAACAAAAGCAGGTTTTATATAAAGCACTGCTAATACTTGCCTTTCCCAGTCTTCCAAGTCTCTTGAAAACATATAGAAGTCTAAAATCACACTTCTGATCTCAAGCCAAAAGGCTAGACTGTTAATATTTTTTTCTCTAAAAGCACTGCTGTGTTAGTTTACAATTAGAACACTCCTTAAAGTAAAGCTACAAGTGTAAGCAAAGTTGAAAAAAAAAAATCTTTACATTTGAAGAGCTTTTGAAATAGTTCACCTTTTATTTTACATGTTGAAACATAAAATTCCTTTTTCTTTTTGTCTATCTTGTACAGCAAACACAATGCTTTAACGATCATCAATTTCTGCTCTATTTGTCAAACATTGCAATTTCTTTGCCTGGTACCTAGATTAAGTAAAATATTTTATTTCAAAGAAAGACTTGAAATATTTTGACCTCTTCCAAAAATTGCACAATTTCAATAAACAATATTTTAAATTCTATTATTTCCCTTCGGAGAAGCTTATTTGTGTTTTCATTGCCTCTTTAAATAAGCATCCAGCACTTGACCACTTGTTTTTAGACGTGGATAATGAATCATTCAAAGAGGAAAAGAGTTTTAAGTCAACAAAATATATCAACATAACACAATACTACTAAAGATTCCATGGAAAAGGCCTGAGAGGGGTCTCACCTGCAGAGGCCTGAAAGAGGAGGGAAAGGAGGGAAAGGAGGGAAAGGAGGGAAAGGAGGGAAAGGAGGGAAAGGAGGGAAAGGAGGGAAAGGAGGGAAAGGAGGGAAAGGAGGGAAAGGAGGGAAAGGAGGGAAAGGAGGGAAAGGAGGGAAAGGAGGGAAAGGAGGGAAAGGAGGGAAAGGAGGGAAAGGAGGGAAAGGAGGGAAAGGAGGGAAAGGAGGGAAAGGAGGGAAAGGAGGGAAAGGAGGGAAAGGAGGGAAAGGAGGGAAAGGAGGGAAAGGAGGGAAAGGAGGGAAAGGAGGGAAAGGAGGGAAAGGAGGGAAAGGAGGGAAAGGAGGGAAAGGAGGGAAAGGAGGGAAAGGAGGGAAAGGAGGGAAAGGAGGGAAAGGAGGGAAAGGAGGGAAAGGAGGGAAAGGAGGGAAAGGAGGGAAAGGAGGGAAAGGAGGGAAAGGAGGGAAAGGAGGGAAAGGAGGGAAAGGAGGGAAAGGAGGGAAAGGAGGGAAAGGAGGGAAAGGAGGGAAAGGAGGGAAAGGAGGGAAAGGAGGGAAAGGAGGGAAAGGAGGGAAAGGAGGGAAAGGAGGGAAAGGAGGGAAAGGAGGGAAAGGAGGGAAAGGAGGGAAAGGAGGGAAAGGAGGGAAAGGAGGGAAAGGAGGGAAAGGAGGGAAAGGAGGGAAAGGAGGGAAAGGAGGGAAAGGAGGGAAAGGAGGGAAAGGAGGGAAAGGAGGGAAAGGAGGGAAAGGAGGGAAAGGAGGGAAAGGAGGGAAAGGAGGGAAAGGAGGGAAAGGAGGGAAAGGAGGGNAAAGGAGGAAAAGGAGGGAAAGGAGGGAAAGGAGGAAAAGGAGGAAAAGGAGTGGCAGGGCGTGTCCCGGGGTGGGCTGCAGGCAGCCAATCAGATGAGGTCGGCCACCTGCAGAGGCCTGAGAGGGGGCCCCACCTGCAGAGGCCTGAGAGGGGGCCCCACCTGCAGAGGTTTAAGAGTCCTAACTGAAAAGATAAGCAGGAGTTATACTAGCATAGGAGATTAATTCACTCAGTGATGGGATTCAGTGATGATGTAGATGATGTATAGGAAGGGGATTTTGCCTCACTTCAAAAGGTAAAGCATCAGATGTTTAAGAAGCACCATGGACCTAGAGAATTCAGATGTAGGCCTCAACAAGTCCAGTTTTCCAGCTCACCTTTAATACACAGCATTTGCATTTTTAAGCTAAGGAACTATCATCACAGCAACAAAATCACCATTTAACATATTTTAACAAATGAAAGAGCAAGAAGTGACTTACACATCCATCATGCACATTCAGGGTTGCTTCAAGTTTTAACCTTTGGATAAATTCTCTTCTGCCTGTGAAGAAAAATATCAATTACATATCTCTTTTTTTTTTTTTCCAAAACAGCAGCATTGAATAATTAAGCAAGATCCTACTAATGGGCACTAACAGGTAAAGACCTAAACAATAAAGCATGACATTTGATAGCACTTCTTCATCTTTAGCAAGAGTGCAGAAACAGCAAAATGAACATTTGACAGCTTCACAGACTGATGCCTTCCCTAACAGTTATAAAGCAGAAAATAACTCTGTGGTTACTTGCTTAACTTAGCTGAAAGACAGCAAGGATAACAAACAACTGAAGTACAAACTTTTGTATAGAAATATAAAGAAGACTATGGTTAGGTCTCAAGTACAAAGTAAAAACTGGTGTTGAAAATTCAACAGAGAACAGCAAGATGATCTTCCAAGCATTATCTACAATGCCACATGTCTTAAACTCTCTTGCCCCTTTACTCTGCTCTGGAGAGACCCCACCTGCAGTCCTGTGTGCAGTTCTGGAGCCCCCAGCACAGGAATTACATGGAACTGTTTGAGCCAGTCCAGGGGAGGTCACCAAGATGCTGAGAGGGCTGCAGCAGCACTGTTGTGAGGACAGGCTGAGAGAGTTGGGGCTCTGCAGCCTGGAGAAGAGAAGGCTTCCAGAAGACCTTAGAGTAGCCTTCCAGGATCTGAAGGGGGCTCCAGGAAGGCTGGGGAGGGACTACTGACAAGGTCTTGCAATGCCAAGGGTTTGAAGTGGCAGAGGGGAGACTGAAAGTAGATGGCCAAGTGTAAGGTTCTGCACCTCGGTAGGCACAATGCCAAGCACAACTCCAGGCTGAGTGGGGAATGGCTGAGAGCAGCCCTGAGGAACAGGCCCTGGGGGTCTGGGGTGATGAAAAGCTCAACATGAGGCTGCAGTGTGAGTGCAGCCCAGACAGCAACTGTGTGCTGGGCTGCAGCAAGAGCAGTGTGGGCAGCAGGGCAAGGGAGGGGATTGTGCCCCTTTGCTCTGCTCTCCTCAGACCCTACCTGGAGTCCTGTGTGCAGTTCTGGAGCCCCCAGCACAGGAAGGACATGGAAGTGTTGGAGTGGGTCCAGAGGAGGCCACCAATATGCTGAGAGGGCTGCAGCAGCTCTGCTGTGAGGACAGGCTGAGAGAGTTGGGGCTCTGCAGCCTGCAGAAGAGAAGGCTTCCAGGAGTCCTTAGAGTAGCCTTCCAGGATCTGAAGGGGGCTACAGGAACGCTGGGGAGGGACTATTGAGAAGGTCTTGCAATGCCAGGACAAGGGGCAATGGGTTTGAATTGGCAGAGGGGAGATTGAAAGTGGATGTTAGGAGGAAGTTGTTTGCAGTGAGGGTGGTGAGACACTGGCACAGGTTGCCCAGGGAGGCTGTGGCTGCTCCCTCCCAGGGCGCTGGAACTAGATGATCTTTGAGGTCCCTTCCAACCCTACCATTCTAAGATTCTATGATCTACATTTGTGCTGCAGTTTTTATACATCTCAGTGAACCTATGAATGAAATAGACATCATACTGTTTTCTTTTCACAGCCTATAATCTGATATCACTCATTAAAATATTCCAATTGGCCTCAAACCAGCATACTCACCAATGCGGAGTACAGAGGGACAATCACCTCCCTGGTCCTGCTTGCCACACTAGTACTAATGCAAGCCAGTATGCTGCTGGCCGCCTTGGCCACCTGAGCACACTGCTGGCTCATACTCAGCTGTTTGTTGATCAATACCCCCCAGGTTCCTCTCTTCCAGACAGCTTTCCAGCCACTCAGCCCCAAGTCCATAGCACTGCATTGCGATTTTGTGGCCCAAGTACAGGATCTGCACTTGGCCTTGTTAAAGCTCATACCACTGACTGTCCTATCAATCCAGTTTGTCCAAGTCCCTCTGCAGAGCCTCCCTTCCCACAAGTAGATCAACACTCCCACCCTGCTTGGTGTCATCTGCAAACCTACTGAGGATGCACTCTCTCTCCTCATCAAGATGATTGATAAAGATGTTAAACAGAAGTGCTCCCAATACTGAGCCCCGAGGAATACCACTTTTGACTGCTACCAAGTGGATTTAACTCAAATCACCACCTTTGGGCCCAGACACCCAGCAAGTGTTTTAGATAGCAGAGCATGCACCCACCCGAGCTACGACCTGCCAGGTTTTAGAATCACAGAATGGTAAGGTTGGAAAGGACCTCAAGGATCATCTAGTTCCAACCTCCTGCCATAGGCAGGGACACCTCCCACTAGTACAGGTTACTCAAGGCCTCATCCAATCTGGCCTTGAACACCTCCAGGGAGGGAGCAGCCACAGTCTCCCTGGGCAACCTGTTCCAGTGCCTCACCACCCTCACTGTAAAGAACTTCCTCCTAGCATCTAGTCTAAATCTCCCCTCTGCCAGTTCAAACCCATTGCCCCTTGTCCTGTCGTTGCAGGACCTTGTAAATAATCCTTCCCCAGCCTTCCTGTAGGTCCCCTTCAGATACTGGAAGGCTACTATCAGGTCCCCTCGAAGCCTTCTCTTCTCCAGGCTGCAGAGCCCCAACTCTCTCAGCCTGTCCTCACAGCAGAGCTGCTCCAGCCCTCTGATCATCCTCGTGGCCTCCTCTGGACCCGCTCCAACACTTCCATGTCCTTCCTGTGCTGAGGGTTCCAGAACTGCACACAGTACTCCAGGTGGGGTCTGACAAGAGCAGAGTAAAGTGGCAGAATCACCTCCCTTGCCCTGCTGGCCACACTTCTCTTGATGTAGCCTAGGACTCGGTTGGCTGTCTGGGCTGCATGTGCACATTTTCCATGAGAATGCTAGGAGAAAGTGCTGAAAGCATTGCAGAAATCCAGGCAGACAACATCCACAGCATCTTCCTCATCCATGGGCTGGTCATCTTGTCATAGGAGGAGATCAAGTTCATCAAGCAGGGCCTACCTTTCATAAGCCCATGCTGATTGTAAGCGATTTAGTCAACGCTACTTCAGAACTAATGGTAGCACTGAAATGCAGTGCTTTAAGTTTATAAAACCTTCATATATTTAAATCTACCATTGAACAAGTACAGATCATTAAATGATGAAGGTCTGGCTTTAAAGTCTATTTGTGATCTACAGAAAAACAGCTAAACTTTGATCCAAAGCAGCACCACATTTGGTATGAGACATTAAAAAACAACCCTTATTTGGAGAACCAGTAATAGATCCTGTTTGTCAAATGAACACTCATTTATGTCAAGCTGGCTCTTTGCAAGGCCAAGGCCCTCAGCACTAGCTTGCAGTGACATTTGGAATGCCCTAGTTTAAAACTGAAACAGAGCCAGCATCTGTTCCCAATGCAGAGCACATGTTACCCTGCACTCTAAGAGCATTTTAAAACGACTCAGCTTTCTAGGGTAGAGTTGACGTATTTCTGAAGCCACTACATCAAACCCTGCACAGTGTAACTTTTGATCTATGTCACAACAGCTCTTCCACACACCAGAACTCTCCCTACAGCGTAACCTGCTCCACACACCAGAACTCTCCCTACAGCGTAACCTGCTCCACACACCAGAACTCTCCCTACAGCAGTCAGTTACATACACCGTATGCAGTGAATTAACTTTCATCAAAGCATGTAAAAATCCTTGAAGATTAAGTAAATTAATGAAAAACATTTGTTAGCTACACAGACTGACTGCAGACCAATTTTATCTACACTGAAACTGTGACACAGAAAACTGAAGCAATTTATCAGAGGTGGGTGAATCAGCAGTACTGCCAGAAACCAAATCCACTGGTGTGACCTCCAGTCCTTTGAACAAGGCCCTACATGATATTTCCCTACTGTTTTGTACAACTGTATAAATGTCAAAAAATGCTAACTCTCAGTTCCACCAACGTTTCAGGTTACCTTTGAAGTTATTATGAGCAGCTATTGAATTATGGTTTAAATTCAAAACGGATAATCCAAACTCTTCCCTGATCTTCGCACCATGATCTTCGCATCATTAAGCCTGAAGGTCTGAACACTACAGAAAATACAACATTTTAATTGCTATGAAGAGCCTAACTTGCAGTTTTAATGTGCAGGAGCTTTGCCACTAAACATCCAGCATTGAGCAACTTGGGTGGTTATTCAAGTTTTCACTCAAATCCTAAAATACATTTCAGAATAAGCTTTATGTACCAAGAAACACAAAACTTTTCATGTATTAACATTATGACAGAAGCAACGGAATATAGGACACTATGCCCTGAATCACAGTCCAGCAAGCCTACAATATCTTCTGCTAAGTATAGTGATAGAACATTTGAAGACATTTTCTATCAGCATATTTATTTATGAAGAAATAATCATACATATCTTGGAAGAAATCAATATGGTAATGTATGAAGAAATACAAAAGAAACACAAAAATTGAACTCCTGAAGGAAAAAAAAAAAAAGTTCATCAATGTCATATATTACAGGGTAATTAATAAGCATTTTGGAAGAGACTTCTGTTTGGATTTGCTTCTGCCAAACCTGCCAGAGTAAGTTACTACAGGTTAACAGCACAGGTAAGATTTATTTGCATTATTAGCAATGTCTACAATTAACTTCCAAGCATATTTCAGTTACTAAAGGTATCCAACTCCTGAATATAGGCTTCCATTGGTCCAGCACTAATAAGGCTATGAGCATTTTAGGTTTAGATCAGTGTGTTTAATTTGTTTGATAATTACCATACTTCATGGATTGAAAGATACTTAGTATGTAAAATTCAATTTTTAAAATTTTTTTAAGGTGTTCACAGCTGCAAAAAACATGGCTGCTGTGCTGCTTTGAAGCTAATTGTTATATTTTAATAGAGAAAATTACACTATAAGCTGTGAAAGGAAAACATGGTGATGTCTGCTGCACTCATAGGCTTGCTGAGATGTTTAAGAAAGGAACTCCAAACATAAGTAAGTCTGTCTCTCTCTGGGGCACAGCATCTTGGGCAGTCTAGCAGCTTCTGGTTTCTATCTGCCGATTATCTCACGAATCACTTTCCTTCTAACACACACACACACACACACCCCACACACACCGGCTGATCCTCCTAATTCACCTTGCGTGTAAGGCAAACCTTGGGGTAAGGTACAGGGGTGGGGAGAAGGTGGAAGGGTGGTTGGGAGCCCCTCCTGGGGTCTCTGATTTCTGGGAGGGGGATTGTGTTTCTGTATTCTCTTTAACATGTGTATTTCTGTAAATAATGTATATCTCTGCTTGTACATTGTGCTGAGCTGTAAATAGAGCTTCACCTCTTAACTTCCAGCCGGCTGAGTTCTAGTCTGGGTCATTTTACAAAGTGTGGGGGACGGCTAGCTCCCAAAGCACACAAGTACACAACTCCTCACCTTAGAGAAAGCATTTTATCTGGGCATTCTAAGTACTGCCTTTTGAGTGAGCGTGCTGTATTGACTAGTAGTAAGTGGATTTCATTCACAAGTACACCACATTCGGACAGCTATCCTGCTCCCATCCTAGGGGGCTACCAACTCCCCACCTCAGGGGACTGCTAACTCCTCACCCTAGGGGACCGCAAACTCCCCACCCCAGGGGACCGCAAACTCCCCACCCCAGGGGGCCCCCAAC
>VWZE01021897.1:12984-33823 GCA_013396675.1 Eubucco bourcierii | reverse complement strand
AGGCTGTGAGCTGCTCTCAGACACTGGGAAAGCACAGCAGATTGTCCCTGCTCCTCCTTGTGGGGTCACAGAATCATTGGCTTGGCTCCAAGCTCATCCAGTCCCACAGCAACCCAACTCCATGGAATTGTCTCCTTGGGCACCTGGAGGGTAGGTGTGGCCCTGAGCCTGCAGGAGCTGTGCCCAGCAGTCTAGACTGTCCCTCTGGTGCACCCCTGACAAGGGTCACCCCCATGCCTTGGAGACACCAGCAGCTCACCCACTCACTCAATCCACAGCCCATGGTCTTCACCCACTCAGCCTAACTGCGACCCAAGACTCTGCTTCATTGCCAATCTTTCCTCTGCAGCAAAGCTCTGCCCTCCCAACACATCCCACCCATCCTGGGCACCTTCCTCTCCCACTCTCCCAGCTTGCTGGCTCCACAGCAGAGGGGCAAGATTCAATGCTCAGCACCAGGTTGTGTGGAGTCATGGAGTTGGCATTCAGATGTTTAACAGAGTGACAGCATGGTGGGGGCTGGAAGGGACCTCCAGAGAGCAGCCAGTCCAGACCCTGCCAGAGCAGGGACACCCAGGGCAGGACACACAGGAACACATCCAGGGAGGCTTGGAAAGGCTCCAGAGCAGAACACTCCACAACCTCTCTGGGCAGCCTGCTACAGGCCTCCAGCATCCTCACAGGGTAAAAGTTTCCCCTCCTTGTCCTCTGGCACCTCCTCTGCTCCAGCTGGCACCCAGTGCCCCTTGTGCTGCCCTTGGCCATCCCTGGGCACAGCCTGGCTGGGTCCTCCCGACACTGCCCTGCACATCTTTAGCACAGCACTGAGGGCAACCCTCAGGCTCCTCTGCTGCCAGCTCCCAGCCCCAGCTCCCTCAGCCTGGCCTCACAGGAGATGTTCACTGCCTGCAGCAGCTTGGGGGCTCTGGGCTGGGCTCTCTGCAGCACTTCCCTGAGCTCCTTCTTGAGCTGAGGGGTGCAGAACTGGACACAAGATTGCAGCTGTGGCCTCAGCAGGGCGGAGCAGAGGGGCAGGAGAACCTTTCTGACCTGCTCATCACAGCCCTTCTAACCCACTCCAAGATGCCTTCGGTTTTCTTGGCCACCAGGACACATTTATGTCTCATGGGCATCTTTCTGCCCACCAGCACCCCCATTTCACTCCTCTGCACTGCTCTCCAGCAGCTTAGTGCCCAACTTATCTTGGTCTATGGAGTTGTTCTTCCTCAGGTGCCAGACTCTGCCCTTGCCCTTGTGGGGTTTCATGCTATTTCTCTCTGCCCACCTCACCAGCCTGTCTGAGCCTCCCTGCACTGGAAAGCAGTAGAGAAGAGCAATTCAGGTCTGTCTCCACCTCCTCTGTGTTTAATCAAAAGCTATTAAAAGCAAATCAGGAGCTTCTCACATCTGTGATCCTGACACTGACAACTGCCTCCAGAAGGTGCACTCCAAGCCCTTCACTCAACAGCTCATTAGCAGCAGTGCTCCAGAACGGTTGCTCTCATTTGTCCTGGGCTGGCCAGCAGCAAACCTTTTTTTCTACTCACACCAAATGCTCCCTCCTCCAAAACCACAATCTAAGGAGCAATTTGAGCCTGAGGAATGCCTCCTGACCTAGATCTGGACACCAGTTTGACAAATTTTAGATCAACAATGGTGCCACATCCAGCTGGAGGCCAGGCACTAGCAGTGTGCCCCAGGGGTCAGTGCTGGGCCCCATCCTCTGTAACATCTTCAGTGATGATCTGGACGAGGGCATCGAGTCAGGCACAGCAAATTTGCAGCTGACCCCAAGCTGGGGGCTGATGTTGCTGGGTTGGAGGGCAGAAGGGCTCTGCAGCAGGACCTCGACTGCCTGCACAGATGGGCAGAGTCCAAGGGGATGGAGCTCAACAAATCCAAGTGCTGGGTGCTGCACTTTGGCCACAACAACCCCATGCAGAGCTACAGCCTCGGGTGGGAGTGGCTGGAGAGCAGCCAAACAGAAAGGGATCTGGGGGTGCTGATTGATACCTGCCTGAACATGAGCCAGCAGTGTGCCCAGGTGGCCAAGAAGGCCAATGGCATCCTGGCCTGCATCAGCAAGAGTGTGGCCAGCAGGAGCAGGGAGCTCATTCTCCCCCTGGACTCTGCACTGCTTAGGCCACACCTTGAGTCCTGTGTCCAGTTCTGGGCCCCTCAATTGAAGAAGGACATTGAGGTGTTTGAGTGTGTCCAGAGAAGGGCAACGAGGCTGGGGAGAGGCCTGGAGCACAGCCCTATGGAGAGAGGCTGAGGGAGCTGGGATTGGTTAGCCTGGAGAAGAGGAGGCTCAGGGGAGACCTTCTTGCTGTCTCCAGCTACCTGAAGGGTGGCTGTGGCCAGGGGGAGGTTACCTTCTTCTCTCAGGCAACCAGCACCAGAACAAGAGGACACAGTCTCAAGCTGTGCCAGGGGAAGTTTAGGCTGGAGGTGAGGAGAAAGTTCTTGCCTGAGAGTCATTGACTGCTGGAATGGGCTGCCCAGGGAGGTGGTGGAGTCACCGTGCCTGGAGGTGTTCAAGGCAGGTTTGGAGGTGGCACTTGGTGCCGTGGTCTAATCTTGAGGACTGTGGTGTTGGGTTGGACTTGGTGAGCTTTGAGGTCTCTTCCAACCCTGGTGATACTGTGATACTGTGATAACTTTTGCAAGAAAGTTCTAATCAGGTTCCCAAGCACACTCACCACGCTTCAGAGCAGATCAGCTGGCTGAGAAGCTTAAAATAGGACCTCCACAAAGATCTCTTTTAGCCTCCATGATGACACCAGAGCTGGGATACATCCTGCTGCACAGAGGCTGTGGGACAGGACAAGGGATGTGTTAAGGCCAAGGTGTAGCAGTTGTGTGCAGGGACATGCTGGGTTCTGGTTGGACTCGAGGCTCCCAAGGTGTTTTCCAACCAGAGGCAGTTCTACAGCATGGAGAGAACTCCTGTGAGCTGAGATCCCACACACAGCTGACCTGAGCCCATCCCTGCCTCTGCCCAACCAGCAGGGCCTGATCCCTGCAAATCCAGGTCCCACCTGAACCCCTGCCTGAGTCACATCCCGGTGCATCCCATCTGCCCTTCACACATGGTGGTGCTGCCTGCCCTGGTGTGTGCTAAGCTCTCTCTCAGGGCTCCAGAACATGCACACTGCACCACCTGTGAAGCCTGGTGCAGCCACAGGCTTCCTCCCACCCTCCTGCATCACAGAATCACAGAATATCAGGAGCTGGGAGTGACCTCAAAAGCTCATCCAGGACACCCCCCCTGCCAGAGCAGGATCACCTGTACCATGCAGCACCCACCCGTGACAGACAGCAAATTAAATCTCAGAGCACCAGTTGCCACATCATGTCCATCCTGGGGCTTCACAGAAGGCCAAGGGCAGCGTGGGCAGAGATGGAAAGAGGGGATCCTGCCCCTCTGCTCTGCTCTGCTCTGCTCTGCTCTGCTCTGCAGAGACCTCACCTGCATGGATGGGGCCAGCTGTGGGACTCCAGCACAAGAGAGACCTGGACCTGCTGGAGAGGGCCCGGAGAGGGACAGGAAAATGCTCAAAGGGCTGGAGCAGCTCTGCTGTGGGGACAGGCTGGGAGAGTTGGGGCTGTGCTGCCTAGAGAAGAGAACACCAGCCAGGATACCATTGGCCTGCTTGCTCACCTGGGCACTGCTGCCACATGTTCACTCATTGCCAACCAACACCCCCAGGTCCCTCACCAGCTGCAGCTTTCCAACCACACATGGGGTCTGGAGCTCCCCATGAGGTTGTTGTGCTTCAGGTGCAGGACTTGGCCCTTGGCCTTGCTGAACTTCACACAATGAGCCTTGGCCCTTGGCTCTCACCTGCCCAGATTCTCCTGTAAAGCTCCTCTGCCCTCTAGCAGATGGGCACAGCCACCCAGCTTGGTGCCATCTGTAATCTTACTGAAGATGCCTCAATGCCCTCACCCAGCTCACTGATGAAGGCATTGCAGAGGCCAGGTCCCAGTGCTGAATGCCAGGCTTCAGCAGGGCACTTCAGGAGTGCTGAAACACCTGTCTCAGCTATATGCTTTCAACAGTCTGGAGGGAAGATGAGGTGCAAAGCTGGTACAATCAAACCCTTCTGACCCCCACAGGTCCTGAACCTCTGCTACAGCCCCAGAAAGTGGACCAAATTGTTCCTGCCACACCAAGTTGGTGCCATGCAGCTGAGTGTGGCCACAGCTGTGCCCATCAAACTTCCATCTGTGTCCAGTTCTGGGCCTCTCAGTTTAAGAAAGATGTTGAGGTGCTGAACGTGCCCAGAGAAGGGCACCAAGGCTGCTGAGGGGGCTGGAGCAGAGCCCTGTGAGGAGAGCCTGAGGCAGCTGGGGGTGTGCAGCCTGCAGAAGAGGAGGCTCAGGGCAGACCTCATTGCTCTCTACAGCTACCTGAAGGGAGGTTGTGGCCAGCTGGGGTTGGGCTCTGCTGCCAGGCACCCATGGACGGAAGAAGAGGACACAGCCTCAAGCTGTGCCAGGGCAGGTTCAGGCTGGATGTTAGGAAGGAGTTCTTCAGAGCAAGAGTGATTGGCATTGGAATGGGCTGCCTGGGGAGGTGCTGGAGTCACTGTGGCTGGAGGTGTTTAAAAGGAGGCTGCATGAGGCACTTAGTGCCAGGGCTTGGTTAGTTGGGTGGTAGGTTGGAGGTGATGGTCTCAGAGGTCTTTTCCAGCCTGGTTCATTCTGTGATTCTGTGATTCTGCCCAATGATTTCTGCTGCTGCCTGATTATTTCCCTGCCAGCCACCCCCAGCCCTGCACCCCCTGGCCCCTGCTGGCCCAGTGAGGTGGAGCTGCCCCAGCAGCGTTTCCTTTCTCCTCCAGCTGGCTGATTGCCCACGACACTTTTTAAATCACTTTGGGGAGGTCTGATGAAACAAACTAGATGGAAATCAAATTGCAGCTGCTAAGAAATTGAAAAGAAAAATGTTTATGGAACAATTTTCTTTGCTTCCTCAAACGGTGGAAATTGTTCCTGTCACTCATAAATTATTAATTTCAATTTGCCCTCTTCTCTTCTCAGGGTTGCAGCCTCTCCAGGAGCAGGAAACTGTCACTGGAGATGGGCAGCAGCTCTCCCTGGCAGCAGGGCAGGGTGTCTCTGCCTTTAGGGGGGGAATCTGTCCTTCCACAGCACTTTCTTCAATACTCTGTCCAGTTCTGGTGTCCCCACCACAAAGAGGACCTGGAACTGTTGGAGTGAGGCCAGAGGAGGCCACAAAGATGAGCCAAAGGCTGGAGCAGCTCTGCTGTGAGCACAGACCGAGGGAGCTGGGGGTGTGCAGCCTGCAGAGGAGAAGGTTCCAGGGGCACCTCAGAGCTGCCTGCCAAGAGCTGAAGGCATCCTGCAGGAAGGCTGCAGAGGAACTTTGGCTGAGGGTGTCTGAGCCAGGCCAAGGGGGAATGGTTTGGAGCTGAGGGAGAGCAGGGTTAGAGTGGAGCTGAGGAAGAAGTTCTGCAGTGTGAGGCTGCTGAGACTCTGGCATGGGTTGCCCAGGGAGACTGTGGCTGCCTCCTGCCTGGAAGTGTTCAAGGCCAGGTTGGATGAGGCCTTGAGTAGCCAAGTCTAGCTGAGAGCTGTCCCTGCCCATGGCAGGAGGTTGCAGGGGATGCTCTCTGAGGTCCCTTCCAGTCTGAGCCCTTCTCTGGTTCTGTGCTTGCACAGCTGGGAGGAGCAGTGAGGTTTGCCCCAGGCTCCACGGCAAGCAGAGTGGCTAAAACTTTCAGGCCCCATTAGAGGCAACAGATTCACTCCAGCCCTGTTTGTGCCTCTCCTGGATTCATGTTTTGTCTTGATCTCATTTCCTCATGCCTGTGCAAATGCTCAAGCCCAGCTCAGAGGTTGTAAATGAGAAGGCTTTTATCTGCCATCCTGATGGAGCCAGTCCTGTGCACAGAAAGCAGTGTGGATGGCAGGAGCACATGCAAGGTGGGGACAGGCTGGTCTTGGGGGCTGTAGTGGTTGGAAATCCACCTCCAGAGCGGTTAACTCGGCTGGGAGGTGCCCAGCAGGAAGGTGGAGGCAAAAGTAATTAGCAGAGTGGAAGTGGCTGACAGAGTGCTGCAATCACTGCATTTGCAGAAGGAGCAGAGGTCGAGCTCAGAGGGGCTCTGGAGAAGCAGGCAGAGCCACCCTGCTCCCCTGTGCTGTGCCAGACAACCAGCTGTGGCTCTCTTGGTGTGACAGGAGAGCAGCCCCAGCTGCAAGGTGAACTCCTGCCAGGATGGAGTAGGAAAGATTAAACGTGGCCAGAAAGCTGGGAGTGAAAACAAAGCAGGGACTGCTTCTGAGAGGGCAAGAACCATCATTCCGTAATGAATGGGGAGGAGGTGTTTGGACTGGTTCCCAACCTCTTCAGAGATGAAGTGGAGGCAGTTACTAGGAGTGAAAAAGAGCAGTCTAAAGTGTGGGGGGAAATAGATCCCCATTGATTTCAAATTAGGAGTTATGAAGTAAGGAGAATTGATAGAAGAAACTGCACTCATCAGTTCAGCTGCAGGACCTGCAGAGGGAAGGAGAGGCGGAAGAGAGCTGAAGTGCTCTGTGGATGTTAAAAGCCAAAGCAGTCAGAGGCTGTCTTTGGAGAGATGGACAAGCTCTTGAGAGGGCAGGAGTGCAACGGTGTCTGGGCTGCCTTTGTGTCTGCAGCAGCAGGGGATAGGAGAAGCTCAGCAGCAGCTGTCAGATCAAGCAGGGTGAGTGGGGAGTGAGAGGCAGGGCTGGGGAAGCTGCCTCTGAGGAAGCTGCCTCAGGATCATCCCTGCTAAATCTCAGACAATCACAGAATGGTTTGAGTTGGCAAAACCTCCAGGCTCACCCAGTCCAACCAGTAACCCAACCCCATCATGGTCACCAAGCCATGGCCCCAAGTGCCATGGCCACATGGTTCCGGAATACCTCCAGGGATGAGGACTCCACCATCTCCCAGGGCATCCTGTGCTAGTCCCTGACGACTCTTGCAGCAAAGATATTTTTCCACTTCTACAACCTAACCCTCCCCTGGCACAATTCCAGGGCATTTCCCCTCCTTCTATCACCTGAGACTAGGGAGACTTGAAAGTGAGTGATGGAGCTTGCTCCTTCGGTGGCATCACAGATGAGCCCTCTGCCACAGGGCTCCTGCACAGTGGCCTCCTCCCAGCCAAGACCAGCAGCTCCCAGTGAAGTGCCCTCAGCCCTGCAGCCAGCCCACACCTCCCACACTCCTCACTGAGCATCCTCATCACACAGGAGCACTTTCTGTCCCCTGATGGGAAATGTCCACTCCAGCACCCATGTAATGCAGTGCTCCTTACCCTAATCACAGAATCATTAAGGTTGAAACCTGGGCAGATGGGCACAGCCCAATGCCAGGAAAGTCCAAGTACCAGGTTCTGCACTTTGGCCAAAACAACCCCAAGCTGTGCCACAGGCTTGGGACAGAGTGGCTGGAGAGCAACCAGGCAGAGAGTGACCTGTGGGGGACTGGATAGCATCTGTCAGTGTGTCCAGGTGGCCAAGAAGGCCAACAGCATCCTGGCCTGGGTCAGGAACAGTGTGGCCAGCAGGACCTGGGCAGTCCTTCTGCCCTGTACTCACCACTGGTGAGGCCACACCTTGAGTGCTTTGTCCAGTTCTGGGACCCTCAGTTTAAGAAAGATGTTGAGGTGCTGAACATGCCCAGAGAAGGGCACCAAGGCTGCTGAGGGGGCTGGAGCACAGCCCTGTGAGGAGAGCCTGAGGCAGCTGGGAATGTGCAGCCTGCAGAAGAGGAGGCTCAGGGCAGACCTCATTGCTCTCTACAGCTACCTGAAGGGAGGTTGTGGCCAGCTGGGGTTGGGCTCTGCTGCCAGGCACCCAGGGACAGAAGAAGAGGACACAGCCTCAAGCTGTGCCAGGGCAGGTTCAGGCTGGATGTTAGGAAGGAGTTCTTCAGAGCAAGAGTGATTGGCATTGGAATGGGCTGCCTGGGGAGGTGCTGGAGTCACTGTGCCTGGAGGTGTTTAAAAGGAGGCTGCATGAGGCACTTAGTGCCAGGGCTTGGTTAGTTAGAAGCTGTTAGGGGATAGGTTGGAGTTGATGCTCTCAGAGGTCTTTCCCAACCTGCTTCATTCTGTGATTCTGTGATCTCTGTCACTTCTGCTCTTAGCTTCAGTCCTCCACCAGTAACCTCCCTGGAGGTGATCAAGGCCAGGCTGGATGAGGCCTTGAGCACCCTGGGCTGCTGGGAGGTGTCCCTGCCCGTGGCAGGAGGTTGGCACTGGATGATCTTTGAGGTTTCTTCCAACCCACCCCATTCTGTGATGCTCACAGCCTGCTGCTCTGCATGGGCAGGGCAGGGCTGAGGTGGGCAGGGGGTGATGGCCACAATACCTTCTCTGTGTGTGGTGTGCTGAGGGTGTGGTGGGCACCCTGTGTGTGTGTGAAGGTCTGTCTGCCTGCCTCAGCAGGCACCCAGCAGCAGCTGAGCCTCGTGAATCCTCGATGGTCTCAGAGGTCTTTTTCCAGCCTGGTTCATTCTGTGATTCTGTGTGAAACAGAGCTTCAAGATCACCAAGTCCAATTATAACACAACTACCATGACCACCAAATCCCGTCCTGAAGCTCCATCTTGAACACCTCCAAGGATGGGGACTCCACCACCTCCCTGGGCAGCCTGTTCCAACCTCTCAGCACTCTTTCAATGCTCCTCACTTCTTCCCTCCATGGCTCAGAAAACTCCGCTGGGATGCAGAAGTGCTTCTGGACATCAGTGCTCTGCAGAAAGTTGCCAACAGCTGCCCCTTGGCAATCATTCACCTACTTAGCTGCCTTCCTAAGATGTGGGGAACAGGCTCTGTCCAGCTGATCCTCCCCAAAGCCTCAGACTGGAGGTGCAGGAGATGTGGGTGGCAGAGCCTTGCGTCTGTTCACATTACCTCTGCAGGCACAGAATGCCTAAGGTTTGTTCCAGGCTGCCCAGGAGAAGCACATCGCTGCCAGTGGCACCTCCTGAACACCACAGCATCCCGAGCAGTGCTCCTGGCCTGTGCCAAATAAGTCCCTGAGCTCCAATTCCATTACAGAGCTATAATGAGCAGCAGGGTCAGGGGGTCCTCTCCCAGGCACTGGGCAGGTTATGGAGGTTGTCCTCTCCCAGCCCTGCAGTGAGGACTCCTGTCAACAGGGATGCAGGGCACTGGAGTGCTCTTCAAGCTCCTGAGGAGCAGAGATGGCAGGGGAGGGTGCTTAGAGGTCTAGCACACGGTGCAGGCTGGAGCTGGAGACCGCCATAAGGGGCCAGACTCTTCTCAGGAGAAAGGATATGGAACAAGAGATACAAACCAGAACCCAGGAGGTTCCCCTCCAATGTGAGGAGAAACTTGTTTGATGCTGGAGGCCTGGAGCTACTCTGGAGAGCTGTGGACAAGAGGCTCTTGGATGTGTGCAGGTGGCTGTGGAGCCCAGGGTGAGCCACACAGCAGCAGGGGACAAGAGTCAAAGTATCATGGAATCACAGAATGGCTTGGGCTGGAAGGGACCTCCCAGACTCATCCAGCCCAACCCCCTGCACTCAGCAGTGACATCCTCCACTAGAGCAGGCTGCCCACAGCCCTGTCCAGCCTCACCTTCAGTATCTCCAGGGATGGGCCTCAGCCACCTCCCTGGGCAACCTGTGGCAGTGTTCCAGCAGCCTCCTGGTGCAGAACTTGTTCCTCACATCCAATCTCAATCTGCTCTGCTCTCATTCCAAACCATTGCCCTCATCCAGTCCCTGCAGGCCTTTGGGCACAGTCTCTCTGCAGCCTGCTTGCAGCCCCTGCAGGCAGTGGTAGACTGCTCTGAGATCTGCCTGGAGCCTTCTCTTCTCCAGGATGAACACCCTGAGCCCCCTCAGCCTGTCCCCTCAGCAGAGCTACTCCAAGCCCCTGACCATCTTGGTGGCCTCCCCTGGACCCTCTACAGCAGGTCCAGGTCCTTCCTGTGTTGGGGCCCCAAAACAGGACACAGCTCTGCAGATGAGGTCTCCCCAGAGCAGAGCAGAGGGGCAGGATCCCTTCTCTCCATCTCTGCCCACACTGCTCTGGATGCAGCCCAGGCTGCCCTTGGCCTTCTGTGCTGCCAGTGCCCATTGCTGGCTCCTGCCCAGCTTCTCTCCACCAAGTCCTTTTCCTCAGGGTTGCTTTCTCTCTCCTCCTCCCCCAGCCTGGATTGACAGTGAGGATTGTTCTGGCCCAGGTGCAGGACTCTGCACTTGCTTTTGTTGAACCTCAGGAGGTTCACCTGTGCCAACCTTTCCAGCCTGCCCGGGTCCCTCATCTGTTCTTAATGCAATGTACCTCCTTCATGACTCACTGGAGGAGCAAACAGCCATCATCATCATCATCATCATCATCACCGTGCATTAAACTACATGTTTATTTCTGCTACTTGACCTGTCAGGTGCCTGTTGAATTACTTCTCTCATTAGTTCTCCCACTCCTGAAGCATTCCTGACCTTCCTCTCCAGAGAGGGAGGCAGAGATGAGAAGCTGTTTCTTGAAGGCAATGCCATGAAAGCAACACTCAGAGCAAAGATAAACAGGGACACAAAAAGCTGCTCTTAGAGCAGAAATAAAAACATTTTCCCTCCCTCAGGACTTAACAAATTTCCTCTATTTCCAAAACTGCTCCCCCCAAAAAAAGAGAATAAAAATAAAAACCAATCTGAATAAAGCCTGCTGCAAGTCCCAGGCTGGGCTCTGCAAATCAGAGTGGTCAAAAGGGAGCAGTTGGCTCCAGCTTTGTTCATACAAGAGGTTATTAACTCCAGAGGAATCAAGGAATCATAAATCACAGAATGGTCTGGGCTGGATGGGACCTCCAGAGCTCATCCAGCCCAACCCCCTGCATTCAGCAGGGACATAGATTCATAGAATCACAGAATGGTAAGGTTGGAAGGGACCTCAAGGATCATTTAGTTCCAACCCCCTGCCATAGGCAGGGACACCTCCCACTAGCACAGGGCACTCAAGGCCTCATCCAACCTGGCCTTGAACNCCCTCTCCAGCCTTCCTGTAGGCCCCCTTCAGATAGTGGAAGGCCGCTCCAAAGTCTCCTGGAAGTCTTCTCTTCTTCAGGCTGCAGAGCCCCAACTCACTCATTTTATCCTCACAGCAGAGCTGCTCCAGCCCTCTGAGCATCTTCTTGGCCTCCTCTGGACCCGCTCCAACACTTCCATGTCCTTCCTGTGCTGGGGGCTCCAGAACTGCACACAGTACTCCAGGTGGGGTCTGAGGAGAGCAGAGTAAAGGCATCCTCCACTAGAGCAGGTTGCCCACAGCCCTCTCCAGCCTCATCTTCGTATCTCCAGGGATGGGCCTCAACCACCTCCCTGGGCGACCTCTTGCAGTGTTCCAGCAGCCTCCTGGTGCAGAACTTGTTCCTCACATCCAATCTCAATCTGCTCTGCTCTCATTCCAAACCATTGCCCTCGCCCTGCTCCTGCAGGCATTTTGGGAACAGAATCCCCACGCCAAGTGCCCTGCTCATAGCTTGCTGCTTGTGGAAACTGCTGGAGCCCAGCCATGGGGGAGGCCTGTGCCAGCATCATCCATAGTCGGCAGCCCAACAACCACCCTCCTGCTGCTCCTGACCAGGCCACCTGCGTTAGTGGTTGCTGTGTCTAACCTCCAGAGACAACCAGAAAAAGCTCTTGAGGGCAAAGCCTCACTCGGGCTGCTTTGCCCTTCCTCAGCACCGAGCATGTGGGGACTGCTGAGCACACATACCCCATGTTGCCAGCTCTCCCACAGCGCAGGCAGGGAAGCATCTCTTGACAACCTGTGGCTGGGCCAGGTGCAACCTTCACTGGGCTGGGAACTGGCTGGATGAGTGGGCACAGAGAATGGCTGTGGATGGGGCAGCACCCAGCTGGTGCCCAGTGAGCAGTGGTGTCCCCAGGGGTCAGTGCTGGGCCCAGTTCTATTCAATCTCTGTAGTGAAGTCTTGGGTGAGGAGATGGAGTCTACCCTTAGTACATTGGCAGATGACATCAAGCTGGAGGCAGCTGGATCTGTTGGAAGGTAGGAGACAGTTCAGAGAGCCCTGGCCAGGCTGGGCTGGTGGCTGAGGACAGCAAGATGAGGTTGAACAAGGCCAAGAGCAGGTCTACAGTTTGGCCACAGTAACCCCATGCAGGACTGCAGATTGGAGAGCAGCCTGGCAGAGAGGGACTTCTGTGTCTGAGTTTGGAGCAATCCCAAGCACTGATACAGGCTGGGCAGTGCCAGGTTTGAGAGCAACCCTGAAGAAAAGGACTTGGAGGATCCACTGGTGGATGAGAAGCTCATCCTGAGCGAGCAGTGTGCACTGGCAGCCCAGAGAGCAACCAGAGCCTGGGCTGCAACAAGAACAGTGTGGGCAGAGGGAGGGGATTCTGCCCCTCTGCACCCTCTGCTGAGACCCCACATAGAACAGTGCCCAGTTCTGGAGCCCATGGGACAGGAAGGATCTGGAAGCGCTGGAAGGTGCCCAGAGAAGGCCATGAGTATGTTCAGAGGGCTGGAGCTGCTCCACTGTGAGGACAGGCTGAGAGAGTTGGGGCTGTGCAGCCTGGAGAGGAGAAGGCTCAAGGCAGACCTTACTGTGGCCTTCCAGTGTCTGAAGGGGGCTGCAGGAAAGCTGGGGAGGGACTCGTTAGGGTGTGGGGAGGGATAGGACTGGGGGGAATGGAGCAAAACTAGAAGTGGGGGGATTGAGACTGGATGTTCAGAAGTTCTTCACTGTGAGGGTGGTGAAGGACTGGCACAGGTTGCCCAGGGAGGTGGTGGAAGCCTCATGCCTGGAGGTGTTTAAGGCCAGGATGGATGTGGCTCTGGGCGAACCTGCTCTAGTGTGAGGTGTCCGTGCCCATGGCAGGTGGTTGGGACTGGATGATCTTTGAGGTCCCTTCCAGCCCTGACAGTTCTCTGATTCCATTATTCCATGACTTGGCAGTGCTGGGGACAACAGACTGAACATGGGCCAGCAGTGTGCCCAACTGGCACTGAAGGCCAGTGGCATCCTGGCCTGTATCAGGAGCAGTGTGGGCAGCAGCACCAGGGCTTCCATTCTGCCCTGAGCAGGCACTGGGCAGGCTCCACCTGGAGCATTGTGTCCAGCTCTGGGCCCCCACTGCAAGAGAGGTCTTGAGGGGCTGGAGCTGGGCCAGAGGAGAGAGATGAGAGTGGGGAAGGGGCTGGAGGGGAAAGCTGATGGGGAGGGGCTGAGGGGTCTCGGGGTGTGGAGCCTGGAGCACAGGAGACTCAGGGGGCTTAGCACTCTGCAGCTGCCTGAATGGAGATTAAGTATGGTGGGGGCCAGGCTCTGCTCTCTGGCAACCTGTGCCAAGAGGAGAGGGTATGACCTGGAGTTGTGCCAGGGGAGGTTAGGTTGGGTGTTGGAAGCACTTCCTCAGGGTTAGGTTGGATGTTAGGAAACACTTCCTCACGGTTAGGTTGGGTGTTGGAAGCACTTCCTCATGGAAGAGGTCATTAGACGCTGGAATGCTCTGCCCAGGGAGTTGGTGGCGTTGCTATCCATGGAGGTGTTTAAGGACAGGTTGGATGTGGCACTCAGTGCCATAAGATGGTTACTGTGGAGGCATTGGGTCACAGGCTGGACTGGATGATCTCAAAGGCCTACTGCAACCTCAGTGATTCTGTGGTTGTGTGATCTTGGAGGTCTTTATGATGCATTGATTCTATGTGTCTGGGTCACCTAGGACCACTCTTCACATAGCCTTGAGACATGAGTCCCCAGCTCTTTCTTCAAAGGAAGAGGAAACAGCCATGTGACAGCTGTGAGTCCATGAGTCTGGGAGGACCCTTTCTGAGGCTCAGCTGTGTGGCTGTGGCTGTGTCACTTGAAGGCAGAGCAAGCAAATCCCATTTGGGCTTGAGCCAATTTGGGTGCTGGTTTGAGGCTAATTGGAATATTTTACTGAAATAAAAATAGATTATAGGCTGTGAAAAGAAAACAATGGTGATGTCTACTTCACTCATAGGCTTGCTGAGATGTATAAAAACAAGGACACAAACATAGATAAGGTAGAGAGTCTCTTGCTCCCTCAGGGAGCTGCTGTGTCTTCTGGCCTTCTGCTGTGTAACCCAACTAATCATTCTGCTTCTAACTCCCCTTGCCGATGCTCCAAACTGGCCCAATGCATGGGCTCCTGTTACGGATGATACAAAATTAATAATCAATATTAATTTTGATATACAGGCAGAGATTGCTAATAACTATGAAAATTATTTATTAATATTAAATCTTACCAGAAATTTGCAAGATTCAAAATGCAGGGTTTGGAAATTTATACATACAGGGAACAGGCAAAACTGGAATACTTTAAGAGGTAAGCAGCAAATGCAAACATGTTACTGTCAGAACGGTTCCTGCTGTCACTATACTGCTTGCGGTTCATTATCCCACTTAGCCACTAGATGAATGCAGGATGCTCCTTTCTGCTCATGGCAGAAGGCAATTAATGATTACAAGAGACTTTAAGCATTTACTCACAAAATATTATCAGACAGTACCCAAAGCACGTGGAGGGGTTGCTGTCAGTGGTCTCAAAGCCGTTAGAGGCTTTGGAGTTTTCCCAGGCTCTTTTCTCAGGCAGCTGGAGTCTGGCACAGTCTCTGACCTGGTTCCTCTTGACTCCAGATTCAGCAGAAGCTTTGCAGAGGGGCAGGGAGGATGCAATGTGCAGTCTTGGCACAGTGTCACGCTGGCTGTGCAGGCTGAGCACATGGAGACATTTAGAGGCTGTTCCTGGTGGTGGAGTTCCACACAGCTCAGGATGCAATGAGGTAGTAAACAAGCACAGATACAAGGGCAGAGCACACCTTGTGCTACCTGCTCATCCCTTTTTATCAATACAGCCCGATACTAATGGACCTTTGGACATAGATTAGCCAATCAAGATGGCACTTTGCCAAGCTTGAACATATTAGGTGAAGCCAGCAGTTTTGGCCTCTTTCCTGCAGTTGCTTCCTCCAGCACAGAGGGAGGGGGAGCAGGGGAACATGTCTGGGCAAGCCAGAGTCATTATACTCAGTGGCTCCAGGTTCTTTGTCCTCTTTCCTGCGGTTGCTTCTCCCCAAAACAAAACGAGGGGAGAGCAGAAAAACATGCCTGGGTAAGCCAGGACATGTTTAAGCCTATTTTGGCCTGCTTAGGTTTACCACAACACCCAACGTCCCTGCACCCTGGGCCCACGCGTGACCCCCGCGCACACACAGACACACACACTCCATCATGAGCTCAGACAGCAGCAGGCTGCTGGGTAACCAGCAGCCAGGCTATGGGACCCTGCATCCGGATGCCAAGAGGTCCCATATGGAGGTCACAGACTACCAGACCAGACCATGGTGGGTGGCCCTGTGCCACACATGTTCTGTGCTGACAACAGGGCTGCCCCTTGGCCATTGGCCAGGTCGATTGGGTCATCATCAGAGACCATTTTGGGCAATGCTTCACCAGCTGCGAGCGCCACTGGACAAAGCCAGCCTGGAGCATCAACCCAAGGCCAGGTTGGAGGAGTGGAGGAGCAGCATCACCATCAAAGTGTAGAAAGAGGAGCGGAGCCTGGACATCACCTGACTGTATGGGAAGGAGAACACCTTGTGCTACTACCTGTTTGAGGGCATACACTACATCTGGATGGAGCGGTGCCAGGCCTACTGCAAACTCAGCATCTTGGATGAAGGTTGGACCTCCATCTCTCCCAGGTTGGGCTTGACCAGCAAGACCACAACACCAGAAGGAAGATCTATGGACCAAACCACATTGAGGTGCCAGTCAGGTCCTACATAAGTCTGTTGGTGGAGGAGGTCCTCAATCCCTTCTACATCTTCCAAGTGTTCAGCATTGTGCCGTGGGTCTGTGATGCTTATTACTACTACACTGCCTGCATCTTCTTCATCTCCACCATCTCCTTAGGTCCGCCCCTCTATGAGACCAGGAACTGAACAAGCACACTGCAGAACATAGCCAAGGTGTCAGTGTGTGTTTGAGGAAGGACAAGAGCACATGGCCTGAAATTGTGCCAGGGGAGGGCTAGGTGGGAGATGAGGAAAGGTTTCTTTCCTGCAAGAGTGGTCAGGGACTGGCACAGGCTGCCCAGGGAGATGGTGGAGTCCCCATGCCTGGAAGTGTTTTAGAAATGTGTGGCCATGGCACTTGAGGACGTGTTTTGGTGGTCATGGTGGGATTGGGCTGGATGAGGTTGGAGGTCTCTTCCAATCCAAACCATTCTGTGATTCTATGAAGCTGAGATCTTTTCACTGCCATCATCTTCCTGTGCTGTGGACCACCATGGCCTTGGGCACGTGGAACCGCTTCTGCTTATGACAGTGGTGAGGAGTGCTGCAGGGACTGCTGCTCCTGCAGCTGTAAGTGGTACTGAGCAGGGCTGCTGGTGAAGAGCCCAAGCAGGGTCTCATTAGCAGGCAGAGCACAGGGCCCTGGCAGCAGCACAGGCGGTGGCTGCGGTGCGAGGATGTCAGAGCAGCTGCTTAGTTTTGTAACAAATATTCCATGGCTCATTATCCCTTGTAGCAGTCCCCCCTCTCCTGTGCTGTTAATAACTCAGGAAGCAGTCATTTGCTGCAAGCTCCTTGTTCTTGCAGCTCCTCACTCTCCAGTTGTAAATTTGCACCAAAGCCCCAGCTCACCAGTCCTAAAGGCCCAAACCCCAGGGGTTCCCAGTTGGCCTGCTCCTTGCCTTTGTGAAGCCTTTGGTGGCAGCATGGAGGTATCAGCATTCTGCTCAGCATCGCCCACCTGGCCCTGCAACACAGAGCGGGAACGGTTTTGCTCTCAGAAAATACCAATTTAAGAAATAAGCAAACAGTCTCTTGGATGCTAAGGGAACCTGAAATGCTGCATGTGGAGAACCTGTGAGGATTCCTCCTGGGCACTGATCAGGGTTTCTTGAGGCTCCATTCCTGGAGACTCCAGGATCTGACTTGATGTGTCCCTGTGCAGCCTGCTCTAGTTGGAGGTGTCCCTGTTGAGTGCATGTGGCTTGGTCAAGATGCCCTTTGAGGGTCCCTTCCAATGTCATGCAACCTGTGAATCTTTACCCATTGCCTTGGTGTCCTGGGAATTAAGAGAATAGAGAGAGACTCAGACACAGAGATGCATAAACCTCTGAGAAACCTAAAATCTGTTTCTGCAGCTCTCCTGATGGTGTTCACGGAACAGGGCCCTGGTGTTTGCCAGGCAGTCACTCAGAACTATCAGCACGACCAATACGTGGCAAGGCACCATGCCCAGCCCTGCTGCTCAGGCATTCCCAACACCCAGCACACACAGCAGTGCCCACAGAGTGATAGCAAAACACAGCTCCTTCAGATCTCTGCCATTAACATGCAGCTAATTTGATAGTGATCAATATTTGAGAGACTCTTGTGCTCGTTATAGCTGCAAGTCCCAGCAGAGCTGGGAAGTCCACAAGACTAACTGCAGTCCTCCCAGGTCTGACTTCCATCATGCTCAGAAAAGAGAGGAGGAAAAAAAAAAAAAGAGAGAAAAGAAAACAGCTAGGAGGGAATAAAGACCAAGAACTGCTTAATGACCTCTTCAGGGACTGCAAGTATTTCAGAACATATCCAACAGCAGCTCTGTGATGTGCAGGAGAGGGACATGGAGGGAGGGGCAGAGGGTGTCACTTGAAGTGTGCAGAGTGCGGTGAGTGCTGCAGCTCCAGAGCACTGCTGGGTGGGAAGTTGGATCCTTGTCCAAACCAAATTGATTCCAGAAAGCAGCTGATCCCTCTGGGGATACATAATCACATTTTCAGCTGAAATTTTTAGGAAAAAAAAACAACAACAAAACAAACGAACAAACCAAAACCCAACCCAAAACTTGGCAGTTTTGATGAAAAGTCAGCTCCAAGAAATAAGATTCTATCTGCAGCTACTTCCCTCCTGATCCAATATTGTTACAGCTGCTTAATAATTCCCCAGCTAAGCTGCATTTTGATGGAGAATTGATGGGATTTCTGCTAAACTACTTCTTTATGTTCTTTTTTCTCAGTCTCTCCTTGTGCAGACAAAATTATTTCAGATAAGTCTCCCTTTTTAATTTTTTAATGAAGAATAGGAAATGCTTAGGGAAACATTAAGATCATTTTGTATCAACATTTCCATTCAAAGCCATGAAATTCCTCACTCAGCCAGCCCTGAAAACAAGATTTCCCCAGATGCTGCTGTCTCTTTAAGAGGGATTTTTCTGTAATGTTGGTACTGCCCCAAACCTAAAGGTCCCTGAGCCTTTTGATGCCAGGCAAGTCCTGCCAGGCAGTGGAGAATGTCCCAGAGCTTCTCCTCAGGAGCACAAGAGGAAAACACTGAACATGGCAAGGATGAAGCCCCACAGCAGGAGCTGCACTGTGCTCCATCACTGGGAGAGGGCAGATGCTCAGCAACCTGGAGCAGAGCAGGCTACAGGGAGACCTCAGAGCTGCATTTAAATATCTGCAGGGGACCTGTAGGCAGGTAGGGAGGGGTTGTGGGGCAAGGCAGAATTAGGTTGGACATCAGAAGGAAGTCATGCACAGGGAGGGTGTGGAGAAAGTGGCACAGGCTGCTCAGGGCTGTGCTTGACACCCCATCTCTGCAGAAATTCGAACTCAGCCTTGCAGTGTCCCTGTGCAGCTCAATTTGTGCTCCAGCATCTCTGGAGCTTTGTGCCTTGGAGACTTGTTTAATGCAGAAGTCAATGAGCAAGGAAAGGGAACAAACAAGGCATGAGAAGATCATACAACTGCAGAGTGAGAGTCACCATGGCTCTTTGAGCTGGCAGTATGGTCATGCTTTGTTGTGGTGGGCAGTGTAGCAAAGATGGTTTAAAGGACCTGTCTGATGTGTTGGGAGCAGAATAGAAAGTCAAGAAACATGGGAAAGAAAGGCCAAGGCTCCCCAGACAAAGTGGGAGATTCAAGGCAGAGATCCCACCTGAGCGGGGCAACAGAAAAGGACAGAGAAAGCACAGCAGTGAAGGCACACATGAGGAGAGAAGAGAGGAACTGGCTGGTGAAAGGAGCAGTAAGAAGGAGAGAAGGGAATTCTGGGGTCCTGGAACAGAATTTGTCTGCTCAGGAATGATGGCAAACTACAGTGGGTGCAGATGAGGCAGCGAGGGGACATGAGGGAGCCTTGCAGCAAAATTAGCTCCGTGAGCGAGTCAGCTGCTCTTGAATGAGATCCAAATTTCACACCCAGGCTGGGAACCTCAGAATAAACCTTTCCCCTTCCCTCTGTGTCAGGAGTTCTGTCTTTTAAGGCAACATTGCCTGACAGATCTTGTTGGGGCAGGAGAGGCAGAGAAAATTACTCCAGAGCCCTCCCAAGTCCCTCCAGGCCTTTATTGTAATCCCTGGGTTGTGGTGGTGCTGGGAAGGGTTGTTCTCAGTAGCCTGTGCCAGGAGGGAGGAGAGTTCCCATGGCATGAGGAGCTATGGAGCTGCAGTTTCTGATCTCTCAACCCGCAGCCAGCTCAGCATCCTGCTGCTTGTCAGGAGCTGGGAAGGCATCTGGTTGGGGTGTTCCCCAGGGATGCTCCCCAGGGATGCTCCCCTGCCTTCCTTGTTAAGCAGAGCTGCAACACAGCTGCTGGCTGCGGGCAGGGTGGTTGGCGTGGGGCTCATCTTCACGGGTGGGCTGGGAGGTGGAATTTCCGCTGGAGCCAGCTGCTGGGCAGAGCAGGGGAAGTTTGTAATGGACTTTAATAAAGCAGAGATTTGGAACTGTCCCCCACATCAAAGGGGCTTCCAGCTCCAGGAGAATGCGAAGCATTTGGGTACCTTCCTGACAATTCCCAGCACCTACAGAGCCTTCCCAGCTTCAGATACCTCTGTCAGCCTAGAGCAAAGCTTCATGGTGCTGCCCAGAGCTAGGACCTCTTCCCATTGTGGCTGCACTCAGTGGCAGGGTCTGCAGCTGTAGGGCACCCTGGTGTCACTCTCTGAATCATCTTGGTTGGAAAAGACCTTTAAGATCATTGAGTACAACCATTAACCCCCAACAAAAGCACTACTCCCTCAGCATGACATCTCCACAGCTTTCAAACCCCTTCAGGGATGGGGACTCCACCACTTTCCTGGACAGCCTGTTCCAGGCTTTGACAGCCCTTTCAGGGAAGAAATTGTTCCTCACATCCAACCTAAACCTGTCCCAGGGCAACTTGAGGCCATTTCCATTTGTTCTCTCAGTGGTTTCCTCTTGTCCTTTCTTGAAGTCCATGTCCTTGAACTGTATTTCCATCTGTTTGATCACTGCTGGGGCACAGCACTGCACAGGTTCCAGTTTCAGCACTGGTTGCCGGCAGCCCTGTCCATCATCTGCTGTCCATCATCTGCTGTCAGCCCTGTCGATCCAGCACTCATCTGCTGAGCTCCTGAACTTCTGCTCCCACTAGATGCTTTTGACAAGGGTTCTTCTGAGTGTTAGGCAGCTGCTGAAGAAAGGATGTCCAGGCAACACTCTCTACACTTTGAAGGATACATTAGTTCCAAGCCTCTTCCCTTATGCCTGGATTTAGAGGATGGGTGGATGGATGGGGATGGATGGATGGGGATGGTTGGATGGATGGATGGATGGATGGGTGGATGGATGGGGATGGATGGATGGATGGATGGGGATGGATGGAAGGATTGGGATGGATGGATGGATGGATGGGGATGGATGGATGGGGATGGATGGATGGATGGATGAATGGGTGGGTGGATGGATGGATGGATGAATGGGTGGGTGGATAGATGAGTGGATGGATGGGTTAATGGATGGGTGGGGATGGATAGATGGATGGATGGATGGATGGATGGATG
>VWZE01021895.1:41057-136437 GCA_013396675.1 Eubucco bourcierii | reverse complement strand
TCTGCTGGAGCTGGCTTGCCGGTTAATTTTCCCTTACTAACTTGGTAAAAATTAATGTTGTTTTGCATAAGGTCATATTAGAAGTATTTTGTGCCTTTTTAAGAAGTTTAGAGTTTTGTACTGTAATAAAGGAAATAGTTGATCACCCATTTTTTGACTTTTTATGGCAGGTGATAATCATACAGGTGGCAACAGCAGAGAAGGCACATTTAAAGAAACTGTGACGCTGAAATGGTGTACTCCTCGAACAAATAGCGTGGGTAGGTAAAACAAGGTCTTCCAGCACTGGTGCTCCAACCTTTCTGGAGCACTGTTCTCTCTGCACACTGCTAATCTGAACAAGGAGGTCATTTGCTTCTTGTTAGTGCTGTGTTTTGCATTTTGCTCCACAAACCTTGCTGCTGACCGTATCCTATTTCACTAATAGGCATAAAATGCTCTGCTGATCTTGACCAGTCAATGATTTGTGTAAGAGGTGAAGGTAGTAATGATTTTCTAGGTGGCTTTTTTCAATCTCCTCCTAAGTATCATGAAACTGTTCATTGACTCCCATGTACAGAAATCATTTGTCTCTCCATCAGGGATGAGCATAGAATCAGAATGGTAAGGTTGGAAGGGACCTCAAGGTCCCATAGGCAGGGACACCTCCCACTAGTACAGGTCACTCAAGGCCTCATCCAGCCTGACCTTGAACCCCTCCAGGGAGGGAGCAGCCACAACCTCCCTGGACAACCTGTGCCAGTGTCTCACCAACCTCACTGTAAAGAACTTCCTCCTAACATCCAGTCTAAATCTCCCCTCTGCCAGTTTAAACCCATTGCCCCTTGTCTTGTCATTGCAAGACCTTGTCAATAGTCCCTCCCCAACCTTCTCGTAGGCCCCCTTCAGATACTGGAAGGCTACTATCAGGTCTCCTGGAAGCCTTCTCTTCTCCAGGCTGCAGAGCCCCAACTCTCTCAGCCGGTCCTCATAGCAGAGCTGCTTCAGCCCTCTGATCATCCTCATAGCCCTCCTCTGGATCAATGCTTCCATGTCCTTCCTGTGCTGAAGGGCTCCAGAATATATAGAAGTACACCTTGCCAGTTTGACAGTGGTGTTATTTTAACATAACAGCTTTCAGACTTTGAATCTTTTCTGAGCTTAGCTCTAACTTCAGAGGAGTCAAAGTACTGTCTTAATGTAATCTACATTGTAAAGTTAGAAATATTTGTAAGAAGATTAAATGTATGCAATACTATCCATAGAGTAGTTCCTTGATACTAACTTCAGATCTGACTAAGGGAGAGATCTCTATCCTAACAGAAGTGAAGGAAGATTTGGGGAGCCCCTAGCCATTCAGCTCATGTACTTTTTTAGACTATCAGAAAGACCTATTGACTGTTTGAGCCAGCAGGTCAAAAATCCCTAGGTAAGTGAAGTAAGAGAAGATTGATGCAGTAAAATAATTGAAGAGGTGAACTGGAGGTTCTACTGGAAAATGGGCTTGGGATTGCATTAGGGTCTCAGAGCTGAAGGTACTGGAATGGTTGCAAGGAGATGGTGAAAGGAGCAGACTTGATTGAGGAAACAGCTGGATTTCATTCTGCTGATTTTTGGAATAACCTGTTCCTTCTGTAAGGTGAATTTTTTAAATGTTATTTTTTTTTCTGTATGTGGAATGACACTCAACTACTTCTTTTTTTTTTTTTTCAGAATTGCATTACTGCACTGGAGCATACAGAATATCACCAGTAGATGTAAATAGCCGACCTTCCTCATGCCTTACTAACTTTCTTCTCAATGGTAAATTTGTCTTCAGCTAATTACTTAATGTTTTAGCAGTTAATAATGTGAACAGAGCACTTACCATGTTTAGTTTTAGACAGCAGTGAATGTCTACTGCACAAAAGTGAAGTTTATTTGAAGACATCAAATAAGAGAAGGGAGGTGTTAAATGTACTCAAAGGCAAGTAGAAGGTGTTTTGGAACTTGAAGATGGGACAAAAGGAGCAGGTGGCAAATTCTGATAGTTCCTTTCTGAATACAAATGTAGAATACTTTTCATGCTATTTAGTTCGAAACTCCACTTGCAGTAGATGACAGCGCACCCAGTCGTGATGCTTGTCTGACTATGGCGAGATCTTAGCAACTTTACGTCTATGCTGGATTTTTAGCAGGTGCTGGGCAGCCTCAAAGCTTTTAACTGGATCATGACCCACTAAGTATGTTGGTCAGTTAAAGCAGATGTACCTGTATGTGCTGAAATTGGTCCAAAAGTACGTTAGATTCAATTACCATTTTCGATTGTCTGCAAGATCTTGACCCTTGCCACAAAAAAAATCTTGCTGTAAGATGTTACCATTTAAATACATGTGAAAAACATAAGCCAAAATTGTCTGTTCTGAATAAATAATAGACAGTGTTAATTAAATATCAGGGTTTTATGGTTTAAACCAAAATTGTATTACAAACATTTCTTTAAATGGATGGCTTGTCTTCAAGCCCTTTGAATGAGTATCTAGACACACGTCCTATGAGGACAGGCTGAGAGAGTTGGGGCTTTGCAGCCTGGAGAACAGAAGGCTTCCAGGGGACCTGATAGTAGCCTTCCAGTATCTGAAGGGGACCTACAGGAAGGCTGGGGAGGGATTATTTACAAGGTCCTGCAATGACAGGACAAGGGGCAATGGGTTTGAACTGGCAGAGGGGAGACTTAGACTGGATGTTAGGAGGAAGTTCTTTGCAGTGAGGGTGGTGAGACACTGGAACAAGTTGTCCAGGGAGGTTGTGGCTGCTCCCTCTCTGGAGGTGTTCAAGGCCAGATTGGATGAGACCTTGAGTAACCTGTGCTAGTGGGAGGTGTCCCTGCCTGTGGCAGGGGGTTGGAACTAGATGATCCTTGAAGTCCCTTCCAACCTTACCATTCTATAATTCTATGATGTGTGGTAGTTGTATTAAACACTGTGTTATGTGTGTTTTTTCTCTAAAGATTCTGTACTGACAAAGTACTTTGGTTAATAAAAATGGTTGGAACCAAAATTAATAACTAATTTCAGGTAACCACTCTTCTGATCTTAGTTTTGTTTCCTCATAACAGAGAACTTGTTTTGAGAATTCACCCTTTCAGTGTATTTTACTGTAAATAACAGTTTTGTTTCTCTACCAGAGTAAGGTATCCATTTTAAACATTAACAAGTAGCATCAACTGATACTTTTGTACCTCAGTAGACTATTGGGTTACTTTTTAAAAGTTGCATTTGAGAGAAATTCTGTAGTAGGGCTAAGTAAGTTTAGCATCCAAAAGAATCTGTGATAATTAAAAATAGCAAATAATCTGTAATCATAAGGAAAAAAAAATAACCTTTATGCAGCACATTGATGTCTTACAAATATATATTTTTCCTAACAAGAATGTCCTACAAAGAAAGTGATTGATCCAGGAGAGAGACTTTTGATCTTCCTGTACAAAGAGCATATGATACAGAGTTCTGTGTAAAGACATGGAGAAAATGCCCAAAGGAGAGCTAGATGAAAGCACAGCTTTAACGGACCCAGAGCCTTACAGGCTAGGTACAGACCTGCATTGTGTACCTGTAGTTTGTAATGTACAGTTGCAGCACACCTAACAGGTGATTTTGTCTCCAACAGGTCGTTCTGTTCTGTTGGAGCAGCCTCGCAAGTCTGGATCTAAAGTCATCAGTCACATGCTCAGCAGCCATGGAGGAGAAATTTTTCTGCATGTATTAAGCAGCTCAAGATCAATTCTAGAAGATCCTCCATCAATTAGTGAAGGGTGTGGTGGAAGAGTCACTGACTACCGGATTACAGTAAGTCTTCTCTTTGTTTTTACTTCTTTAAGTTGTTGCCCATCTCAGATGAGATGGGAGCATGCTGCCATAGATGTCAAGGAAATGTTCTTACCTTCTCTGGAAAGAACTGCATGGTCAGACTGGTTTTTTTTTTTGTTTGTTTGTGTTGCTGACACATTTAGTACCAAGTAGTACATTTGCTATTGCTTCATAGACTCCTTTCTGTGTCAAGGTAGTGACTCCTTGTGCACTACAAGTATTTAAAATTTATTTTAATTCTAGAATAAGCTTTTGGCACTTTTTTTTCCTGCTTATTGTCATAAGGATAGGTTGCATGTGAGTGGTCTGTACAACAAATAGAAAATGATGAAGTTAGGATACTGCATATGGAGCAATCAGTTAGCATTCACTTTTTCATTTGTTTTCAACACATGGTTTTTGTGTGTTGTAAACAAGCAGAAGTGGCTTCCAGGAAAAAAAAAATGTAATAGAACTCTTACAATACATCAAACACCTTGCAGATCTAGAAGGCATCCTCATCAAAAAACTTTTGCATCAACTTTTAACTGTTTTTTTTTGTACAGCTATTTGTGTTCACCTCTAATGTATATCTGAAAGCTAGGAGCAGGGCTCTGGCTGCTAGTGAAATATATCAGTGCGGGTGGTACAAAAGTAGTAGTAAGCAAGACTGTGCTGTTCTGCCCATTCAGTGAAAGTTACTTTGTTAGAGAAATGCCTAATTGTGTCTTGTTTGGTTATCATTAGGATTTTGGTGAATTTATGAGGGAAAACAGATTAACTCCTTTTCTAGAGCCCAGATATAAGCTTGATGGAAGTCTTGAAATTCCTTTGGAACGTGCAAAAGATCAGTTAGAAAAACATACTCGTTACTGGCCTATGATTATTTCTCAGACTACTATCTTCAACATGCAAGCTGTAAGTAACCTGGGGTTTGTAATCTTCCATTTAAGTTTCATCTTGCTGCTTGATGAAATTAGACTGTTTTATGATACATCACTTGCTACAAAATCAGTTTATTTTCAGCTTTATTTTTGCTTAAGTGACACTCACACTCTGTATTTAATGCCAATAAATTAATGAAATGCCAGCTAAGAGTTGGAATTATTGAACCTGACAACTACTACAGTACTTCTGGATGAAAAAAAAAAAGGCAAATCTACCTATAGCTACTCAGAGTTACAGCTGGTTTGAGGATAAGAAGGGATGTTTTTTTCTGTATATTGTTCTATTGCCTGAATGGCAGAGCTCAGAGTTGTGATCAGTGGTGCAGGGTTTAATTAGAGGCCTGTATCTAGTGGTGTTGCCCATGGGTCAGTATTGGGCCCAGTCACGTTAAACATCTTCATCAACAATCCAGATGATGGGACACTGTTCTCAACCAGTTTGCTGATGGAGCAAAGTGGGGGGAGTGGCTGACACTGTCAGGCTGTGTTGCCATCCAGTGACATACAGACAGGCTGGAGAGCTGGGCAGAGGGAACTTCATGAAGTGCAGCAGGGGCAAGTATAGAGTTCTGTCCCTGAGAAGTAAGAACTTCCTGCATCAGTACAGGTGAGGGTTTGGCCTGATGGAAAGCAGCTCTGTGTAAAAATGACCTAGGAGTACTGGTAGACAGGAAGTTCACCAGGAGCCAACAATGTGCCCTTGTGTCCAAAAACACCAATGGTCTCCTGGGATGCATGAAGCAGAATGTGGGCAGGAGGTTGAGTGACATTCTTCTCTGCCTTGGTGAGGCCACATTTGGATTGTTGTGTCCAGTTCTGGGCTTCCCAGTTCAAGAGGGACAAGGAACTACTGGAGAGAGTTCAGTGGATGGCCGCAAAAAAGGCAGAACTGGAGCATTTTGCTTATGAGGAGATGCTAATACAGCTGAGGCTGTTTAGCCTGGAGAAGAGCAACCTGAGGGGATCTAATCAATGTTGATCAATACATAAAAGGTGGAGGTCAAGAGAATGGGGCTGGATTATTTTCAGTGGTGCCTGGTGATAGGACAAGGGGCAGTGGGCACAAACTGCAACATAGCAGCTTTCACTGATTATGAGGAAAAACTTCTCCTGTGAGGGTGCTGGAGCCCTGGAGCAGGCTCCACGTAGTCTGCAGACTTTCAAAACCTGCCTGGATGCATTCCTGTGCAACCTGATCTAGGTGAACTTGTGTTAGCAGGGGGACTGAACTAGATGGTCTCCAGAGGTTCCTTCCAACCCCTACTGGTCTATGATTCTGTGCCTGTCCTGCAACATACCCATGTTGTTCTTGTTTATGATTTGTTTCTGTCTCACAGGTGGTGCCCTTAGCCAGTGTGATTGTAAAAGAAGCAATGACTGATGAGGATGTTCTGAACTGTCAAAAAACAATATACAATTTGGTAGACATGGAAAGGAAAAATGATCCCCTCCCCATTTCAACAGTTGGTACAAGAGGAAAGGGCCCAAAAAGGTGACATGCTTATCTCCTGTTGTTGAGGGTGGACTTGTTTTCAGAAATAGTCTTTCAACGTTACCTTTTAAGATTTGGTCAGAGGCAGTAAATGAAATGCTGTACAGATGTGAAAGAAATGCTGGAAATGTTTTGCCTCCATCTTCAGGGCTATTGCAGCACTGATACTGTTGTTAGGGGAAAATGCATTGGTTTGTTGCTGAAGGGTTGAGAGTATGCTAAAAAATATGAAAGCAAAGATTGTTGTAAGGAAGGTTAGAGATGGGTACAGTACTGTAAAACTGGACTCTGTTAAAAAAGTCAAATCCTTTTGAAACAGTTAACTAAAATAAGGGCTACTCCTTCAAAACAGGATGCCCTGGTATCTCTCACTCATTGCATTGTACTTCCAAGAATTATTTAAAGAGGTATTCTGCTATAGATTTCCCACGCGAGTGGAAGTTTTCAGCAGTCTGCTGCAGCTCTTCCTAATTTTTTTTTTTTTAAGACCAGAGAATTGTATAGTAAATAATTTGCATGTCAGTACATGAGTGGCACTGTGTGGTTAGCAAACAGCTGAGAGGATTCAGAATGCCATTTGATAGTGAGATCTTGCAGAAGTTTAAGAATTTGATTTCAGTGGACATAGTTTATTTGGATTAAAACTTAATTCTGATGCTTTGATGGGAAATGTTGGAAGTGTTGGAGCGGGTCCAGAGGAGGCCACGAAGATGACCAGAGGGCTGGAGCAGCTCTCCTATGAGGATAGACTGAGAGAGTTGGGGTTCTGCAGCCTGGAGAAGGAAGGCTACTATCAGGTCCCCTCGAAGCCTTCTCAGTATCTGAAGGAGGCCTCTACAGGAAGGCTGGGGAGGGACTATTGACAAGGTCTTGCAATGACAGGACAAGGGGCAATGGGTTTGAACTGGCAGAAGGGAGATTTAGACTGGATGTTAGGAGGAAGCTCTTTCCAGTGAGGGTGGTGAGACAGTGGAACAGGTTGCCCAGGGAGGTTGTGGCTGCTCCCTCCCTGGAGGTGTTCAAGGCCAGGTTGGATGAGGCCTTGAGTGAGTTGTACTAGTGGGAGGTGTTCCTGCCTATGGCAGGGAGTTGGAACTAGATGGTCCTTGAGGTCCCTTCCAACCGTACCATTCTATGATTCTATGAAATGCTCCAAGTTTCCAGGATGGGGTAATCTCAGGTGGATAGACCTCCAGTACAAGAGGGCTGGAGTGGTTTTTGGGTATGGGAGTTTCTTTGTTTCTGAGTCTGTTTTTAACCTTAATTTACTCAGTGGTTTAATGCTGTAGGTGTGTAATAACTGTTCTCTGGCCCTGTTTAGGGATGAGCAGTACCGGATTATGTGGAATGAACTGGAGACCCTTGTGCGGGCACACATAAACAACTCTGACAAACACCATCGCGTCCTGGAGTGCTTGATGGCTTGCAGAAGCAAACCTCCCGAGGAGGAGGAGCGCAAGAAACGTGGTAGGAAGAGAGAAGACAAAGAAGACAAGTCTGAGAAGTTGGGCAAAGACTATGAGTCAGATAAGCCGTGGCAAGAATCGGAAAGGTAAATTTTCTGAAGTGAAATAAAGTTGGAGTGTAATTTTGATCTGCCCCCACTTCTGAGGCATGGGGAACTGTGGTGGAGCAGTTGCAGCTTTCAATTTGATGTGTTCACGCTTGGAATCTTGGCGTACAACTACCTAGTGTGGATCTTGAGGATTTTTGGATCAGACACCTTTAGTGAACTTGGGAAATATGATCTTACTGTGGTAACATATGTTACAAGCAGTCTGATTCTTGCTCAGGGCTCCGTGGCGGCGCGCTGGAGCTGTTGGATTTCGTCATAACAGCAGCACCTATTAGCCAAAACTGCTTTTTACGAATATAAAGTATAACTGAGAACTTGAGACAAGCAACTCTTTTCTCTCAAGCTGTTGTTAGTTTAGTGTTCAGATAGAGAATCCAGATGTATTCGGCTCTTTTTGGTTCAACTAATCCTTTTTGGTGTTAGGATTGATTGTAACTTGTGTTGTTACTGTAGCTTGTCTAAGTGCTAAGCATCTTTCAAGTCTCCTCTCTTCTGTCTTTCAAACTACCAAGGAAATCGAGACCCCCTTGTGGTGCTAAGCTTAATTTTTGTGCATGCTTTGATCATTTAGTCTAGGGAGGGCCTTCTTGTCTGCGTTATTGTCTTCAGGCTTGATGACGTTTTATGCCTTCATGTGTCTGATCAAATCCATTCCTACAACTGCTTGTACTTTCACATGTGGAACAAAAATGGGGGCTGGAATAAAAGAGATTTGATACAGAATTGGTGTGAACTCACAGAAAAAATCTAGTAGGAAGTGGTGTGGCGTTTTTCTAGATTGTTACATAGTCTTCAAAACTGAGAACGCTGCTCAGCTGTCACAACTACCACACACATAGTGTTAAGTGAAATTGTATTTTAACATTTTTCTTTTTACTTAAGCCTTTACCCCAGAGGATTACTTGCCTAGTCTCCTCTATTGCTTTTTTTCATCCATTTCAAGGGTCCAGAAGAAGCACTCTTATGATAGAGGTTGTGTATAGCTTTGAGCAGTACAGGATGTCAAGAATCATGTGCTGCCCTAGCATATTTTGCTTCACTGTTTTCCTTCCCTCTCAAAGATTGAAAGGTCTTTTGGATCGTGAAAAAGATGAACTAGCAGAAGCTGAAGTTATCAAAGATTCTCCTGATTCTCCTGAGCCACCCAACAAGAAACCACTTATTACAATGGATGAAATACCCACAGTTGAAAAGGCAAAGGGTAAGACAGTAGTAGTAGTATGGTGTACTGCATCATGATTTTTAAAGCTAAGTTGTTTTATCAGTCTGTATTTTCTGAAGTGGTGAGATGAATCATCTTGGAGTTAAAACCATCTCAGTGAGAATTGTCTTTAATTATAAACTCACACTGTTGAGAAATCCTTTTTTTAAGTTAACCTTAGAGGTCTGTAAAAAGCAGATACCAAAACACTGTTTGGATCTGCTAGCGTGCATCTGGGGTGACAGAAACAGGTTGGACAAATTTCTGCTGGTGCTACTTCAGCTACTGGATGTCAGAAATGCTAAGGTCAAGCAGCAGAAATCACAGTTTTCTGACTAATAAACATGGGGCTAAGCAGTGTAGTTGTCAAAATGGGCAGTTCTCAGTGACTTCTCTTCCTTTGAGTCGTCTGTTACCTGCTGCAATGGTTGAGCTGATGTCCAGATCACAGTATCACCAGGGTTGGAAGAGACCTCAAAGCTCATCAAGTCCAACCTGTCACCACAGACCTCAAGACCAGACCATGGCACCAAGTGCCATGTCCAAACCTGCCTTGAACACCTCCAGGGACGCCGACTCCACCACCTCCCTGGGCAGCCCATTCCAGTAGCCAATGACTCTCTCAGTGAAGAGCTTTACAGTATCACAGCTTAGTTTGCTGCTGCCCTGCAATGATAGAAATTGAAGCCTTCTCTGAGAGGGGGCTGCTCTATGGCTGTAGGGAAGAGCTCCATATGGTTTTAGTGGTGGGAATTGTCCCAGAAACAGTAACAGATTCTGCATTTAAAGCGAAATCAATCTCATGTGAAGCAACTAATGAGCTGTTACTGCTTTGCCTTCATTTAACCTCTATGCTGAAGTTGTTTAAAATTAGCAGGTTTAATACAGTGTGTTACTATGGGCTGTCATTTAAACCTTTAAAATGATGCAATTTGAAGAATTTGGAAATTAAATCCATTAGACTCTTTTTGCTTGCAATTTTAGGGCCAATGTCTTTGCTGTCTTTGTGGAGCAACAGAATTAATACTGCTAACTCTAGGAAACACCAGGAGTTTATTGGTCGCTTGAACTCTGTCAACAATAAAGCTGAGCTCTATCAACATCTGAAAGAAGAAAATGGGTTTGTATCAGTGAATTTATCACTGCAGTCATCTTAGTAATCAATATGCAGGATGGAGAAGCAAATCAGTTCTATCATTAAAGAGACTTCTTTGAGATGAAATTACATCCCTTTTGTATCCTAGTATTGATGGAGAACTACAACTTTGCAGTGTGCATCTGCGCTGAGCAAAGCTGGATGCTGATGCATTCCCTGTGCCTTGGTGATCTCACCTTTGTAGCAAAGCTCTTAAACTTCAGGTAGCTAAACTTAGATTTCTTATACCAGCCTGCTGCATGCTTCAACTCCCAAAGAAAAGAGTATTATAAAAATACTTCTGACTGGCTGAATCTTGTGCTGCTATGAAATTGGTGATAGCCTATGTCCTACCAGAAAACAGTGGAAAATCAAACTAACCTTCTGAATAAGGAGAAAAAGAAGACCTTTTTAAACTGTCAAAGCTCAGATCTTTATACATAGATTAATCACAAAATGATGGGCTTTTTTGATAAGGTTAATAATGGAGAGCATTTTGTTTATTTGCTGAAGCCTTGAGTAGTTCCTGCTTGAAATACTGAGAGGAGGTAACTCTGTTTGGGGCAGGGAGGGACAGGATAATTAGTGAAGAAAAAAAAAAATACAGAAAACTTAGATCATAGAATGTTAAGGTTGGAAGGGACCTCAAAGATCATCTAGTTCCAACCCCCTGCCATAGGCAGGGACACCTCCCACTAGTACAGCTCACTCAAGGTCTCCTCCAACCTGGCTTTGAACACCTCCAGGGAGGGAGCAACCACAGCCTCCCTGGGCAACCTGTGCCAGCGTCTCTCTACCCTCACTGTAAAGAACTTCCTCCTGAAGATGATTTTTTTTTTTTAATCTGTTGATTTATATTTTCAAAACCAAGCCTGACCAGTTGATGTCTTGTGTTTCAGAATGGAAGCAACAGAAAATGGAAAAACAGGCCGGCAGTGACTGCTTCGCTCTTGGACAGAACACAGCCAATCTGCAAAACTATTGAATGCTGGAATGGATATTGGTACCACTTCAGTACAGTTGTTCAGATCTCTTTTGATTGGCTTTTACATTTTTCTATTCTTATTTTTGCTATGAAATGAAACCCTCATATCACATTAAAACCAGTATGCAAATAGGAGCTGTCCTGAGATATTTTACAAGTTGTGTTTTTAGGATGAAGGAAACCTGTGCTGCCACGGACTAATTCATCAGGAGTGCTTGCAGACTTTAGGGTCTTTTCTCACAAGTAACATTTTTACTATTTCAGAATCAGTGATGACTTTAAAAAAAAAAATAAATCAAGTAATTGGTAAATTACCTGATAATACTCTTAATTTTGATTCATCAGTATTTTTTTATTTAAATAAAACTTCCTCAGGAGTCCAGAGTTATGGAAAAGGGCACACAGTGACTATCTGGCCACTGAACTGAGAATATGCCAGCCTTGGGTTTCACTTAAGGGGTGGGAAAGTGAGTGGTTTTACAGGTAAAGGGCTTTTTAAATCGATTAGAAATGTACTTTAGAAATCAAAGCCTTTCCTATTGTGCTGGAGTTAAGCCTTTGTCAGCAAAAGTAAAATAAAATTTTTGGCTAACCATTAAATTATTTTTGAAATTTTACCTTTTAAGATACCTGTGTTTTTAGATCTAAGCTTTTTGAATGTCCTGGGGTGACTTAGTCACTTTATGGCCATTAATACTTGGAGTAAGTAGATGATGTTCTTAAGTTGCTTTTGAGCAGAGCCAGTTTTTCTTGGTGGAGAGTAGAATTCTCAAACAGGAAAACTCTTGTAATCTAACCTGTTTATAAAATGCTGAGTTGTCCTGGTTTTAACTCTGCCACCTGGTAGTCTGATTTCAACAGAGGGGTTTCTCCCTCCTTCTACCCACCCCACCCCTCATGTGGGCAACAAGGAAGGGAGATGGAGGCCCAGGTATTAGTTGAGGTAAGAGTAATGTACTACTCTGTTGCAGGGATACCAGATTATATGAAGGGAAAACAAACAAAAACCCTCAACCAGACAAGCAAAAAGCCACCAAGAAAACCAAACAGGAGAAAAGGTACCTCAGTTCAGGGAGTTGTAGAGAGCAGTGAGATCTCTTAGCCTTCTCTTCTCCAGATTAAACTCCCTCAGCTGCTACTCAGACAATGCACTCCAGATGGCTCACCAGCCTCACTGCTCTTCTCTGGACACACTGCAGCACCTCAACATCTCTGCTTTGGCACACAGAACTGGAAGCAGTGCTGAATCTGTGGCCTTACCAGGGCTGAGTACAGGGGCATCATCCCAGCCCTACACCTGCTGGACGCACCGGTTTTGATTGAGGCCAGGATGGTCTCGACCTCGGCCACCTGGGCACACTGCTGGCTCACATGCAGCTGGCCATCCACCAGCACCCCCCAGCTCCTTTCCACCAGGCTGTTTTCCAACCACTCTGCCCAAAGCCTTGTGGTGTTGCTTGGGGCAGTTGTGACCAAAGTGCCAGACTTGGCAACTTCATTGCGCTGTCAGTGGTCTGAGGCTTTTGGCTGATCCACCTTCTCCACTCAAGTCCTGTGGCAGTTCTGGAAAGGGCCTTTGGTGCATCTCTCTTTTCCTTTCTGTGTGGTGATACTGGCTGGGCTTTCAGCCTGCTTCCTGCTTTACTTCCAGCAGATATTTTCTCAGGAATCAGATTACTTAATCCATACCTTCCAATTATAGTTTAATGTGTAATTTAATTGTGTTAAATTCTGTGTTTATGAAAGAGTTTAAAAATATTTGAGAAGATTTTTAGAAAATCTTTTCCACATTCTCTTGCCTGTAGTCCTTGAGCTGTCGTGGGTGGAAGGAGGCAAAAGAGCAGTTTTACTTGCTGTAGGAAAGCAAACCTGTAACTTTATAATGTATTTTTAAAAGTATGCTACACAACTACAGGAAGAGCTTTTTGTTAAGTAGCTACACTTGCCTTTATAAATGCTGTGTTCATGTATTTAATAGACTCAGAAGTATCAAAAGATTGAAGGCAGATAGAGTGGTGCCCATGAGAAAGGGACAATTACTGCATGCATTTTTTTGGGAGTACTAATTTGATACTTCTGAGATGATCTGGAGACTAAAGGATTTTAGTGCCTTAGAACTTTAATGGAGACATCCTGTTCTGTAGAGGTTCTCCTGACAGCTCTGCCTCCTGTGGAATGTCTATTTATGAATTAGTGAGTTGTCATGGAGCTGGTTTTACTCAGTACTGGCTGTGACCTCTCATTCCCACCAACAGCAGCTTGGCTGCATTCCCCTGTTTTGTTCTAGTACTTCATTTCAGGGTTCCCACTTTGCTACTCTCTTGGTCAGGCACTAGTTAATTATGTTCCAGTTTATATTGAAAAAATTAGTAAATCACTTTCTTGAAGTAAAAAGGGTAGTACCTTCTAGTACAAACTGTGTAAATTTGCTTTCACATTTACAAGAGCTTAAATCCTTGGTTGTTGCCCTGGTTGTTCTGGGTAGCCATACTCTCATATAATGAGGGAGTTGGTGTTTTGCTGCCTAGAAAGATAGGATTGTGTTTGGAAGTCTTATGGACCTAGAATGCTGCTTTTGGGAGATAAGTGATGGTAAAGACAGCATCTGTGAGTAAGGTGTGGAGGTGGAGCTCTGCACTAATGTACAGGTGCTCTGTGTGGTTTCAGGACATGCAGTTCCACACCAGCATGGCTCCTCTGAAAGGTCACAAACTGTCTTCCAGGAACTTTCCTCTGATGCTCATGAAACCACTAAACCACTATTATCACAACTACCCCAACAGTGATACAAGGACTGATTAGCAAGGCTGCTGAGGTGTTCCTAATCATGGAGTCAGTCTTGTTTCAAAATGTAGGCACAGCACTCCTGGAAGACCCATCACGTGGCTTTGTAGGGGGAAAGCAGACTTCACCATATGAAATGTTAAAAATTGCTTGGACAAAGTGTAGGCTAATACCCATCTGA
This sequence comes from Eubucco bourcierii, assembly GCA_013396675.1. NCBI lineage: Eukaryota > Metazoa > Chordata > Aves > Piciformes > Ramphastidae > Eubucco > Eubucco bourcierii. The sequence continues at coordinate 122,330 of VWZE01021895.1, read as the reverse complement.
CACTCAATTTCCTGAGTTATTCCTGGATTTCATCTGTTCTGCACCAGCTGGAAGATCTGTTGGTGCTTGAGCACAGTGAACTGTTACTGTGGACCCAGGTTGGAGAGCAGCTACTATAATATCTTTGGGATTGCTGAAGTTCAGACAGAGGGAGAGCTTCTCTGGGAACAAACTAATCCTTTTGCTCTCTCTCAGGAAAGAGTAGCAGCTGGGTTTGGTTCTGATGGTGTGAAGGTGGCATGGTACATTGGCAGGCTTCAGAAGCTCAATGGTGAAAGATTCCCAGTCAGTCAGTCCTGAATCTCTGGCAGAAAGCACAAACTCCTGAGGTGAGTACTGGAAATCGATATCAAGGGGATAGCCATGCACAAGAGGTGTTAAAACTGTAGCCAGGCTTCTGATCCCATCAGCCACAACAGATTTGTAGAGATAACTGAGTTGAGTTGCCATAGAATCATAGAATGGTAAGGTTGGAAGGGACCTCAAGGATCATCTAGTTCCAACCCCCTGCCATAGGCAGGGACACCTCCCACTAGTACAGGTCACTCAAGGCCTCCTCCAACCTGGCCTTGAACACCTCCAGGGAGGGAGCAGCCACAACCTCCCTGGACAACCTGTTCCAGTGCCTCACCACCCTCACTGTAAAGAACTTCCTCCTAACATCCAGTCTAAATCTCCCCTCTGCCAGTTTAAACCCATTGCTCCTTGTCCTGTCATTGCAAGACCTTGTCAATAGTCCCTCCCCAGCCTTCCTGTAGGCCCCCTTCAGATACTGGAAGGCTACTATCAGGTCTCCTGGAAGCCTTCTCTTCTCCAGGCTGCAGAGCCCCAACTCTCTCAGCCTGTCCTCACAGCAGAACTGCTCCAGCCCTCTGATCATCTTCGTGGCCTCCTCTGGACCCGCTCCAACACTTCCATGTCCTTCCCCATAAAAAGTGTTGACAGGTATAGGGAAGAAGAGGAGACATTCAGTAGTACTGTCAGGAATTTAATGTGATGAACAACCTTTGGGGAGGTGTTTGCTTGTCCTTTGGACAGGAGGGAGAAAAGGAAAATCATTGCAAGGGGGGAAAACAGCTTTCTGATGCTGAATGATAGCAAAGAGATCTTGTAGGCTATGGAGCATGTTGGCCGGAAGGAACCTCTGGAAGTCATCTAGTCCTCCTCCCACTCAAAGCAGAGCTGTAGCCAAGATGAGCTGAGGTTGAGCATGACTTTACCTAGCTAAATCTCAAAGACTTCTGAGCATGAGGAGTCCCAAGTCTTTGTGGGTGACTTACTCTCTTGCTGTGTTATCCCCAAGTGATAAAGTTTTCCTGATGTCTCAGTCTCCTGAGATGCAACCTTGTGGCTCTTGCCTGTTGTTACATCATCTGGCACTTCTGAGAGGTGTTCATTGCCCAGCGTGCTCCTTTTTGAGAAACAGCACTTCCTATGAATGTCATTTAGGGTCAGTAGAGCTCCCCACTGCCCTTCTTATTAGTTTCCTTCTAGAGTTTCTGTAGCATCTTTAAACAGGGATCAGTCCTTGGGAGACTTAGACTGAAAATACAAGTGTGATAGCTACTTAAAATCCAATCAAGCACTCTCTTGTTTTATCTATTCTTATCAAACACAAAGCTAACAAGGTCAATTCAACATCTAATCAGACTAGATTTTAGTCTCAAGTGTTAATTCAGAGCTAAGCTACAGAATGCAAATTAAAAGAAAAAAATTGATCTTCTAAAAATCTGCTTTGCATCATGTGATAACTAATTGCTAATGTCTTGTCAATCAGAGGCAAGCTACATATCCTTCTTCTCTACCCTGCCCTGGTGAGACCTCACCTGGAGTATTCTGGCCAGTTCTGGGCTTCCCAGTTAAAAAAGGACAGGGAACTACTGGAGAGAATCCAACAGAGAGACACTAAGATGCTGAGGGGACCGAAGCATTCACCTTATGAGGAAAGAGGCTGTTGAGCCTAGAGGAGAGCAAGCTGAGAAGGGATCTGATCTCTAGCTAATGGAGCCAGGCTCTCCTCTGGTGTCCAGTGACAGAACAAGGAGCAATGGGTACAAATTGGAATACACTCCATAGAAACAGAGGGAAGAAGTTCTTTGATCTGAGGGTAGCAGAGTCCTGTAGCAAGCTGCCCAGAGAAGTTGTGGTATCTCCTCTGGAGCACTGCAAACCCACATGGACATGTTCCTGTGGTATTTACTCTGGGTGATCCTTCTCTAGCAGGGAGGTTGGACTAGATCTTCACAGGTCCCTTCCAACTCCTTCTTTGATACTTCTTGTCCTGCTTTTAGTCTGCCTTCAACAGCATCCCCCATCTCTTCAGGACAAGAGACTCCTCAGAGCAGGTCCAGAGGAGGGCCACAAAGATGCTCAGAGGGCTGGAGCAGCTCTCCTATGAGGACAGGCTGAGAGAGTTGGGGCTCTTCAGCCTGGAGAAGAGAAGGCTTTGAGGGGACCTGATAGTAGCCTTCCAGTATCTGAAGGGAGCCTACAGGAAGGCTGGGGAAGGATTATTTACAAGGTCCTGCAATGACAGGACAAGGGGCAATGGGCTTAAACTGGCAGAGGGGAGATTTAGACTGGATGTTAGGAGGAAGTTCTTTGCAGTGAGGGTGGTGAGGCACTGGCACAGGTTGCCCAGGGAGGTTGTGGATGCTCCCTCCCTGGAGGTGTTCAAGGCCAGATTGGATGAGACCTTGAGTAACCTGTGCAAGTGGGAGGTGTCCCTGCCTATGGCAGGGGGTTGGAACTAGATGATCCTTGAGGTCCCTTCCAACCTTACCATTCTATGATTCTATGATTCTATGACAAAAAAGCTGTACTTTTGCAGAAGAAACTGGGGGTCTATTCTGTCAGGACTCAGGGCAGGAAAGCTGATGAATGCTAAGTCAGATCTTAAGCATACCTGGTACACTACTGGATAGAGGAGAATGAGTTGCATTAAATACAGTCACCCAGAGGTACTCATGCAGCATCAGATTAGATGTCTGGGATTTTGTGTAACTCCAGGGTAAGATCAGTGATACTTGGCCAGATTCTTCTTGTTCCCAGATTCCTCTCTGAGTGCAGTTCTTTTGTGCTGTGGGATTAAATACTTGGCAGGCTGCATCACTGTTCTGATCATGGTGCTGCCACAGGAAGAGTGTTTCTTGGTTTGTGTGGTTCAGATGTGTCAAAGTTAGAAACTGCTGACAGAGTAGGAATTGGAGCAGTATCAGGCTAGGACAGAGTGACCAGGCTTGGTTCATAAGATGCTTCAGCTTTGCTAGGTAGAGTGCCATATATAATGTTAGAGAAGCAGGCTCAATCTTCAGGACTGATGTTGAGGTAGAGGGTTTCTGCTTCTCTCCAGGTTACAGAAGGAGCTGTGCTTTTCCCTTCAACACATGGAACTCCACTGGGGTGTGGGATAGTCATAAATAGCATTAACTGTTCCTAGTCACTAGTGACCATGTGGATCAAACAGCTGTTTACTAGGACAGAGTGAAACATGTTATTGATGGGAAATGAAGTCAGACAAAGTTCTGGGTCCTGCTGAAGCTTTTGAGAATGCTGAAGGTAGCATTTCTGGAGAGAGGGGTGGGCTAGAAAGCATTTTGAGCTCTGGAAAGTGGCTCTTGCATCATGTCTGTAATCTGACTCTTCTGATACTGACTTTCCTTCTGGCAAAAGTACATGAAATTCTGTCCTAGAAGGAAATGTCTCTGCTGAGCTGTGAGGCCATCTGCGAGGAGTGTTTACTACCCAAGTGTACATGGGACTGGAAATCTGAGAAGAGTCTGAAGTGATGTTCTGTAGGAAACAATATGCAGATACTTCTGATTTACTAGAAAGGAAATCTGAGTGTCTCAGGCACGTGAGGCTCCAGCTGTTCCAACAGCAGGGGTGTGCCAGAATCTCTGGCAGGCAGCACTTGCAGGCCAGTGAAGAGAAGCCTCGTTCTAGTCATCAGCAAAGGCAGAAGATGTGGTAGCTCAGTGTCTGCAAACACAGTAGATACTGTTGGATTAGTTGGTGTGTCCCATGCTGAGTCTATTTGCAAGGTGACCAAGCTTTCTGGACTTGTAGTATGAATATTATTCTGCATCTTGTAGCTTGTTGTCATACTCTGAGTAGGTGATGCCACAAGTGTGGGTAAATGGCTTGGCTCAGTACAGACCAAAGACATGGAAACATCTCCTTTAGCTGGTCTCTGTGCAGTTCTAATTGGGTTTAGTGTCCATGTTGGTATGGTCATCAACTGCCTGTGCTGTCATCTTGGACACTCTTGTTCACCATCGCTGCTTCTAAGTATTCTCTAGCCTGTAATTTCACACCTTAGCAGCTGTGAGGTGGTGTGAGGCAGTGTGTTGCAGGACTGAGTTCAGAGAGCATGGCAAACCCTCCTCACCTGATAGGCCAGGAGAGCACTAGGTAATGGTTTGCTGTGAAGCTGACATGCTCAGTGTCTTCAGCCAGGGTGGCTGGGCCTTGCCAGCCAGACCTGTGTGCTGCAGGAGGCTTAACAGAGAGGAATCTGCATCTGGAATTCCCTTGCAGAGTCTTTGTTTCTTTGTGTCTGTTATTTGATTCCTTGGCAACGGCAGCAGGTGTGTTTACATAGATACTCATGCAAAGAGAAAAGGAGGGTGGGTAGAAAAAGGGAACAGGAGGCTGCAAACCCATGGAGGATGCCTGCTGGGTCCTTGCAGGTATCCATCCTTGCCTGGTGCACTGATTGGGCTGGGTGCTGCTGGCGCTGGGTGCTACTACTTTGTGGTGCTGTATAGCTGCAGGGAAAAAGCTCCCAAAACCAACCAACCAACCAAACCAACGACCAAAAACCACAACACACAAAAAAACCCCACAAACCCCCATGCACTTCAGCTCAGTCACCTTCATCTCACAGAATCACAGGGGCTGGAAGGGACCTTAAAGGATCTAGTCCAGTCCCCTGGCTGAGCACAGGGTTCACCTATACCAGATCACCCAGGAATGCAACCAGGTGTGTTCTGAATATCTCTGGAGAGGGAGATCTTGTGGGGAAGCAGAAAGCTGTCAAACCTGGCAGGGCATCACACCACATTCATTACAACCCTGTGGGGCTGTTTGGACCACAGTGACATCTGCAGAGGGTTACAGGCTTTTTGCAGAGCCCTGAGAATTACCATTTCTACTGCATTCAGCTAAAGGCTTCTCCTGGGAAAACACAGAGTGCAGTTCATGCTTTTTGAGACAGTTTCCTTCAGCCTTGCTCTTCCATCTCTGCTTCAGTCATTGTAATAGCCTGCTTATGCCTTAGCAGGTGAAATGCTATGCTAGGACCTCATTGGGGGGCAGGGTTTGCTTAGAGGAGAGCCAGATAAACGGCACAGTAACCTGACCCTCCAGGGTTTTGTGGGATAGCAGTGGCAAAGGGGGAGGTGAGTATGGCATGCAATAAATTGAGGGCAAAGATTAGGCTGAGAGTCAATATCTTTTGCTTTTATAGAATCTTGGAATCAGCCAGGTGGGAAGAGACCTCTGGGATCATCCAGCCCAACTTCTCACCCAGCCCTATGGCAGGGACAGTGACTCTACCACCTCCCTGGGCAACCCATGCCAATCACTCTCTCTGTGAAGAACATCCTCCTAACATTCAGCCTAGACCTCCCCTGGCACAACTTGAGACTGTGTCCCTTCCTTCTGTTGCTGGTTCCTTGGGAGAAGAGCCCACCTCACCTCGCTACAACCTCCTTTCAGGTAGTTGAAGAGAGCAATGAGATCTGCCTTGAGCTTTCTCCAGACTGCACGCCCTCAACCTCTTCTCCCAGGGCTGTGCTCCAGGCCTCTCACCAGCCTTGGTGCCCTTCTTTAAACGTGTTGCAGTACCTCAACATGTCTCTTGAATTGAGGGGCCCAGAACTGGACACAGCACTGAAGGTGTGGCCTGACCAGTGCTGAGTACAGGGACAGAATAACCTCCTTTGTCCTGCTGGCCACAGTGTTGCTAATCCAGGCCAGGATGCCGTTGGCTTTCTTGCCCATCTGGGCACAGTGCTGGCTCATGTGCAGCTGCTCTCTACCAGCACCCCCAGGTCCCTTTCTGCTTGGCTGCTCTCCAGACACTCTGTAAAACAGTTCCTGCAAGCATAGGGCTCTGCTCTCTGAGTGGCTTCCAGTTTTGAGATGAGAAGGGCAAGCAAAGACACAGAAGGCTATGGGTTGGAAGGCACCTAACACAGGTTCACCTAAAGCAAGTCACATAGGAATGCATCCAGGTGGGTTTGGAAAGTTTCTAGAGAAGACAACTGTGCTGCAGCCTCCCTAGGCAGCCTGCTACAGGGCTCCAACACTTCACTTTGGGAGAATTTTTGCCTTATGTTGAAGTGAAACCTCCTGTGTTCTAGTTTGTACCCATTGCCCCTTGGCACCACTGAAAAGAGCCTGGCCCCATTCTTTTGGCTTCCATCCTTTAGCTATTGCTCAGCATTAATAAGACTCCTCTTGCTCTTTTTTTTCCTTACCTTGCTCTCTACAGCTTCCCAAAAAGAGCTTTGAGCCAGGTGGGGCTTGGTCTCCTCTCTCTGGTAGAAGGAGAAGAAATGGCCTCAAATTACACCAGGGGAGGTTTAAGCTGAACATCAGAAGAAACTTCTTGACTGAAAGGGTTCTTAAAGCCTGGCACAGGCTGCTCAGGAAGGTGGTTGAATCCCCATCCTGTAAGGTGTTTTGAAGAGACAGAAGTGTGGTGCTGAGGAACATGGGTTAGCCTGTGGTGCCATGAGCTTGATGTTAAAGATCTTCAAACAAAATGATTCTGTGCAAGTGCTTGAAGTTGTTGGCTGCTTCTGGACAGAGATGAATCCGTATCCAGAAAAAAAATGTTTCTATTGCAACCATTACTGGCTCTGGATAAATCAAAAGTTGTGGGGTGTTTGGCTATCCTTAGTTGTGCTGAGAAACAAATTGCTAAACAAAAATCTCCAGTTTTCATTGCCAGTGTTTCCCATGTTCCTTCCTCTTGCCACGTCTCAAAACATAATGGCATGTCCTCATTCACTGATTATGAAACTATGGAAAGAGAGTAGGTGGTGGGGTGGAAGTTCAAGATGGAGATGAGGACTTTGTTTAGAGAACGTAATTGTTACACAAGCAAATGGGTGCTTAACAGCTGACTGATCTCTCCTGATGAATTTACCTCCTGAGGGCTTAATAAATATTGCCATGTAACCATGTATGAATCAGTGTGCTCCAAAAGGAGGAGGTGTTCCAAGATTCCTTGGCTTCTGCAAGCTGGCAGCAGTCCAAACCACCTCCAGAAATGCCACACCTGCCCCAATTCAGGGATCCAAAGTCCTCAGACCCTACTAGGCATTTTAGGTGGAGAAATGCCAGTGAGTATTTCACCTGTTTGGACCCTTCCTTAGCAACTGTGGACCTCCTGGCTTTGACAACAGCAGGTAGGTATTTGCTCTGTGGTGTCAGATGAGGCAGAATGTTTTCACATTGCCTAATGTCTTGGTGCTCCAAACTTCACGCAACTGTGCTAGGGAAGTTTAAAATAATTAGATATATTTTTTTAACTTCTCTGGATTATCTCCTGTAATTGAGATATTTTCCTCAGGATCCCTATAAAACTCAGCAAGGGCAACTCAAAAATCATCATTTTTTCACTCTGTTATACGAGGTTCAAGGTCTTTGGTTTGTTTTGAATGTCTGAAGCTGGTAGTGCTGATGGACCTGGAGAGTCTGCCCCATGGTAACTTGCTAGGCAGTCAGAATGGTTTGTGTTGACATAACAGGAAGTCTGGTGGTAGCACATTTTCTGTTGAATTGTCCAGTGTGGGAATTTTTTTTTCCACCTTTTAACTTCCATTATATTCCAGGAACAGACTCTTGTTTTGGAGTTGCCTGGTAACACATTGAGATGCCTGATATGCCTGCAAACTGGCTGCTGGTGCTCCCAGGCTCATGCAAAATATGGGAGGTGTTCTTACCTGGCCTGTTACAACAAACACTCTGCAAGCCAGGATCCTGTAACAGGGAAAGACACAAATGTCTGTGATGGAAGAAAGGAACCTTCTGTGTGTGTTCCTGTGTCTGCACCAATGTCACTCCTGTGTGACAGGCCAACCAGAAGCAGTGTAATGCAACCTTTCTGCACGGGGCACAAGAGACACTATCTTCCAGGTACTCACTATTAAATGGGGTAGGTTTGAATACTTGCTCCTCTATCCAGAGGCAGAGCTGTGTTCAAGGGGCACACACACTTTACTTTCTGTGCAGGAAGTTTGATGTCAACAAAGATGATCAGAGGGCAGGAGCAGCTCTGCTATGAGGACAGGCTGGGAGAGTTTGGGCTCTGCAGCCTGGAGAAGAGAAAGCTCTGAGGAGACCTTAGAGTAACCTTCCAGTATCTGAAGGGGGCCTACAGGAAGGCTGGGGAGGGACTATTGACAAGGTCTTGCAATGTCAGGACAAGGGGCAATGGGTTTGAACTGGCAGAGGGGAGATTTAGACTGGATATTAGGAGGAAGTTCTTTGCAGTGAAGGTGGTGAGGCACTGGCACAGGTTGCCCAGGGAGGTTGTGGCTGCTCCTTCCCTGGAGGTGTTCAAGGCCAGGTTGGAGGAGGCCTTGAGTGACCTGTACTGGTGGGAGGTGTCCCTGCCCATGGCAGGGGGTTGGAACTGGGTGATCTTTGAGGTCCCTTCCAACCTTACCATTCTATGATCTTGCCTATTCAGTGAGGTCAAATGAGAACTGTCTAGTGTGGCTTAATGCAAATTATGGAGGAAGTCATGGGTTTGATACGTGCTGAGTGTCAAAAAGAGTTTGGAGTTTTTTATGTTTTTTTTTCAAAACAAACCCCCATGATTTTATGAACTGTAAACACACTGGGTTTATGTTTGAGTTCCTGCCTCAAGTTTTCTCTCTTTTTCTTTTATTTTAAAATGAACAGAGGGGAGAGAGAGAAAAAGACAAAGGAGCATCATATCAGGGATGGCTTCTTCTTAAACCTTGTCTTTACTTCCCCTTCTCTTACTGTTTTGCACTGGGTATGTATTTTCACTTCCCACCTCACTTCCCTCCCAAACCATCACATTTAGACCAGGTTAATTTTGGGTTTCACTACCTATGTGAATGCTCCTGATTTGCTACAAGCATTTTTTTTTTTTTTTTTTAATTATGGTTTTATTTTCCCTCTTTAAAGCTTGGCTTAGTACACAGCAAACTGTTAAAATGTTGCTGGGAGATGTTGTAGTAAAAGGACTCAGGCACTTGAGGAGTTCCAGGTACACATCTATCAGATGGAACTTTCCTGCTAAGACAAGCCCTCACTATTGATCTTATATTTGGGTTGTTTGGGGTTCCCCCCCCCATTTAAAAACTGAGAGGAAAGAATTTACATCAGTTATTTCATTTTCCAAAGTGCCATCTTTTTGGTTTCCATTTCAGTCTCTTCACAGATGAGGAAAATAGCTTAAATTAAAAGCTTCCAGGTTTTTATTGAAATATGATTTGACAAAAGCTAAAATTAGGTTATATTTTGGCCTTTTCAAAGTTATTAGCTATTTAATAAGGGAAGGGTCACTAGATAGGCTTGAGTAAAGATGTTCTGTTGCAGGAAGCTTTTAGGTTTAATGCTGTGCTCTGCAGGAAGGGTGACTTGAGGTGATACTAGAGGTGCCCATGAAGCAAGACTTTTGCCTTTACAACTTTTGTTAAATTCATTGAGACTTGCAAATCTTTCCCCCTCGTTCTCTGATTCTGAAACTCTGCCTCTCTCTTCAGCTGTCTGTAAAACTAAGGGCCAAAAAAAGAGCTGACCTTACTCTGAGCTGTCCTTCATGGCAGACAAGAGCAGCTGACTGAAACCTTTAGGTATTGCTTTCCCCTGCCTCCACCCCCTTTTTTTTTTCCTCAAATGGTTTGTACAAGCACTGGGGCAGGATGGAAGCTAACATCAATCCCAGCCTCCTGTGATGAATTTGCTCATCATGTGCTCACAATTGCTCCCAATTTGCTCAATGAAAAGGGGATGTGTTATGTACCAAACAGGGAACACAAGCTCTAGAATGGACATGCTGACAGAACCATCTTTGTGGTGTCTTTTGCTGCTCCTAGGCTCAGCTTCTGCTTCCAACTGGTGCTGTTGGCTTCCCACAGCAGGTTTTCAAACAAGCTGCTGTAATAACCTTGTAATGGGTTTTTCTGTCTTGCTTACTGGGTTCCCTTTAGCCTTTCTCTTAGCTGATGTGCAGTGTGGGACAGAGTTGCCTTCTCTTGACCTCATCTCTAAATACTCTGTGTTAAAACTCTTTATGTTAGGCAGTTCCTACCTGCTGTGCTGGGAACAGTCTCATTTCCTCCCCATCAGGTGTGACTCTTTCTCCTAAGCAGAGTTAATTTAGCCCTCCCTGAAAGCAATTAGAAGGGCAGAGGAGGTGGCTGCTGTGCTCAGGAGGCTTGCTAGGTTTAGTGTTCGGTTGCACCTTGCACAGCTTTAGGTGGTTTCAGGGGTGTTGGAAATGGGGTAATTGGTCTGTTTGCTCTCTTGCACTGCTCTTTGTTGTTTACAGCAAGTCCTAAAGCTCTTTAGAACCCCAAAAAACAACAGCTGAAAGCCTGCTGCCTTTCTTGTATTGCAGAGAGGCTGTTGGCTGCTGGAGCATAGGAAGCAAATTTACAGCCATATCCCTCTTACCAATTTTTTCCTCCCAGATGTTTTTCTTTCTGTGCTTGTTTTACTTTGGCAATTGCCTAAACAAATTGCTGTCCGAGCAGCGGATCGAAGGGAGTCTGGTTTCCTTCAGGTTATTTTGCAGTTCCCTTTCCTCTCTGGTAATGATCTCAGCCTCCTCTTCCCTTGCCACACCACCTGTGGAGAAGAGCAGCATGGAGCAGAGCAGGGCTGGTTTTGGCTTTCCTCTGGCTCAGTGGGGACCCTTTTGGATTCCTGTCCTTTAATCAACATCTAGTTTAAACAAACAAATCAACAAAAAAGCCACCAAACAACCCCCCAGAATCTTTTAAGACATCTCAAAGTTCTCTCCCCTTTCAAGTGCCCTAAACTGGGTAACAACGACCTTTGGCATTTTTGGCTGGAGAGAAGGTGGGGTTCTTGGAGAGGACAGGCGGGCTGCTGTTGTGTAGGCTTCATTCCCTCACAAAACCAAGGTGGAAAACTGTACCTGGAAACCTTCCTTTTAAAAATGCCTACTTCATTTCTGTGTCACTCATATCTATCTGGATGAGCCTATTTCTCAGAATATTTGAGCAGAATAAAAGTCAATATCCCTGAGGAAGTACTTGAGGCTGCCTTAGTTGCAAAGAGGCAGTGAAAGGAGGTGAAAAGTGTAATACCACTTTAAAAAAAACTACTTTTCTCTTTAAAATGAATGACATCTCATAAGAGTATCACTAGAAGTGACATTCATGTCTGTTCTGGATTCGATTACATTGATGGCTCCATGTCAATTGGGTTGACCCATAGTTACCTGTGAGATTCAGTTTCTGCCTCACTACTTGTTCAGTTTATGACAGCCTTCTCCCTGTTTTAGGGGAAATCAAGTGTTGCTCAGAAAACCACACGGCAAGAAAAAGTGTTGTGCTTTGAGTGAAACCAGAGATTGCGGAGTGATTGCGGCTCTTAGAGGCAGCACGAGTCCGTTCTCATGTCTTTGAGGACGTGATGAAGCCAGGACCTTTGCCAGGAAATTGAATGCAATCCCTCATATTTAATATGCTAGAAATGAAAAATAATCTGTTGGATTATAGGCTCTCTCAGACCCTGGTAAGTATGTGCATCACTGCTGCTGAGGTTTTCAAGAGCCTTTATTGAGGCTTATCAGTGTAATAAAAAAAAAGAGGGAGAAGGCAGCTCTATGGGTTTTGAGTCAGTTTAACACTCAGGAAAGTGAGGCATCTGGAAGCAAGTGTGGGGGGAGTAAGTCAAGAAGGCATACTGGAAGGAAAGGGCTGTGTATGCACACTTGCCATAGGTCCATCAGTGCACCACAGTCTTGCACAGCACCTCTGACACAAACTTTGCTCTCCAGCAAGGGAACATCTCTGGGTAGAAGCACAGACTTGTGCCTCTTAGCTGGTGGAGACTTTTAATATTCTTTGCATGTAAGCTGAGACCAAGAAGCATTCTGTGAATTCTGCCTGCCCTGTGCTCCTGTGAGGTGCAGCCTGGTAAGACTACAACTTGTGTTGAACTTTTGGGGGAGGGTGAAGGAAAACCAAATCAGCTTTGTGTAAATAACTCTTGCCCGAAATAACACGTTAAATAATGTAAAAAACCTTTGCCTAGGCTCAGTAACTGCTCTTTTAAACAGACAGAAGTCTTTGTGAGGTTGCATTTTTCTAAGCCAAGGTCTTGACAGTGAGTTCTGACACCCTGTGGCAGCAGATAAAGCAGATCAGTTTTTAGAAAAAGCTCGACTTCTTTTCTTGCAGCCCTTCAGGGCTTCTGGAAACAAAACTATTTAAAGGCCTAGATACAGATCTGTGAGCCTTTGTTCAGGCTCTTATTGCAAATATTAGTCTGGCTATTTGCTGCTTGCTTTTTTTTCTTTTTGGCCACTGTGCCTGGATGCTTTTATTTGCATACCTAATGTTTGTTCCTGCAGCAGTTACTGCTCTAAAAGTTGCCACGGTAACAGGTCTCACTGCAGTTCTCCTTTTGAATGCAGGGGACATTGCCACCCTGACCTGCTGGCTGGCTGCTGGACCAGAGGGGCCAGGCGATCCAAGCGTCAATCCTGCCTAGGCCACCAGCGCTTGCCCTTGCCTGAGCTGCCCCAGGCAGGAATCAGCAAAGCATTGCAGTGATTGATTTGTTGTTTTTTTTTCCTGGGTGACTGTTGTTGGGCAGCCATCCGAATCCTGCCTGGAAACCTCTAGAATCCAAAACATTTACCTAACACACTCCTTGTACACCCGTGAGCACTCCTCTCACCTTGCTGTCCACCCAACCCAAACTCCCCATGCCCACATGCTGGGTGGCCTCCAGACCTCGCTTCCCTAAATCCCTTTGTGTAGCTCCTGCCGTTTACCTCTTGGTGTCTCCGTTTCGCTTCTGACCCCTGCTCTCTCCTGTGGCCGCCACCAGGACCGGCTGATTTCGTGGCCGTAGGGGTGTTAGAGCAGCAAGCTGCTGGGCAAGACTTTGTGGAGGCTCAGCTGTGTGGAGAAAGGAGTCTGAGTGTGGTTCTGCTACCGAAAGGCACAGAGGTTTTATTTGTCCGTTTTCTGAGTATGCCTGAACATGTCAAAGCAATAGTCAACTTGCACCGAATTATTCATACTTCTTGGCATCTCTGACCTTTAGTTTGTTCACTTGAAAGCACTGTAAAGGAAGCCACTGCTGCTGGTCTGTCTGGTTGGGTTTGGATGGGGGTTGGGGGGTTTGGAGGATGTTGGGTGGGTTTGGGGTTTTTTGTCTTGCTTTGTTGTTTCCACAGTATCACCAAGGTTGGAAGAGACATCAAAGCTCATCAAGTCCAAACTGTTACCACAGACCTCAAGACTAGACCATGACACCAAGTGCCACATCCAAACCCGCCTTGAACACCTCCAGGGACGGTGACTCCACCACCTCCCTGGGCAGCCCATTCCATTTTATTTCACCCTGCAGACCAGGATTATGGACAGGTCTCCTGAACCCCTTGGTGGATCAGTCTCTTTCACTGCTCTGGCTTCAGGTATGTAAGAAGCTGAATTTGTGAGACAGGGCAGCTGAAACAAGCCCACAACACAAACAGTTGTCTCCAGACTCTGCCTCTGTGTGTCTGCCAAATGATAACTGGGGGGAAGAAAAACCCAGCCCTCATGATGCCCATTTGGTCCATGACTGACAGATTTATGATAGAACACAGCTTCCTCCGTTTGTCTGGCAGCAAGCAGCAGGGCTGTGTGATTGTGAGTCTGCCTCCTCACCAGCCAACACTTCCAGCTGGATTCGGAAGCCAGGAAATGATTTAGCAGAAGGCTTTTAGTGACAATTAACAGAATTCCTCTGCTGATAACATGGAAGGTTTTGTCCTCTCCCTCAGAATATTTTTACAACAAACCCTAAGTCATTGTGGAGTGACATTGAAAATGGGTGGTTACAAATATTTCATGAGCATGTCACAAGGCAGCTTTTATTTCTGTTGAAAGTATGATTTCTTTAATCTGCATCTCTTCTAGCATTCTGTTCAGTGACCAGAGCAACATCATTTATTTCCTTACCAGATGAGCACACCCAAACACCCAACCCAATTTTGTCCATGCACAAAGAGCTGTTGTCAAAGTAACCTACGGAAAGAGTAAGATTGTCCAAGAGTCTCCCAGTAGGGAGGATGGGGGAAGAAGTTTATGCTTATGTCAGAAGTGGTCCAACTATTGCAACTCTTGCAATGACAGGACAAGGGGCAATGGGTTTAAACTGGCAGAGGAGAGATTTAAAATGGATGTTAGGAGGAAGTTCTTTGCAGTGAGGGTGGTGAGGCACTGGAACAGGTTGCCCAGGGAGGTCGTGGATGCTCCCTCCCTGGAGGTGTTCAAGGCCAGGTTGGACGAGGCCTTGAGGGACCTGTGCTAGTGGGAGGTGTCCCTGCCCATGGCAGGGGGTTGGAACTAGATGATTCTTGAGGTCCCTTCCACCTTTATCATTCTATGATTCTAACTACATTGTAAACCACTCATTTTTGACAGTTAACAGGAAAGGGTTCAAGCCCTGGGATCACAAAGCAGTGCCAACTTTGGAGCACAGGTGATAAAATCCCCCAGCTTCTGCAGTGCATTGACACTTAAGGCACCTCTCTTGCAGAAAAGGAAATGTGACCATGCATTTGGTGCCCCATACAGCTACCAGAGTCAAAGAAAGGAAAACACTGCTGGTGGATCTCCTCCCCTCAAAGAACTTTTCAGATTTGTCTTACATGCTTTCAAAGGTTGCATCCATTTTTCCTTCGGATTTTTCTTACATGGTTTCCAAGGTTGCATCCCTTTTTCCTTAGAGCTTGGTGGCCTTCAGGCCTAAAGTTTTGTTTCTCACGATAGGTGAAAATATGGAAGCTGAAATCCCTGGTGTTGGCTTTTCTCTTGGGAAAAGAAAAGGAAAGCAAATTTTTGAAGAGCTGTTGCAAACAGGAATTAATTAGCTGTTTTCAGTAGATAAATTGCAGTTCAGGAAATTAAATTATAAATGAGATGATATTTGGCCTTGGGAATTCGATGCTAGTAGGCAAAAAAAACCCCAAAAAACAATTTGAAAGCTTAAGGAGCTGCTAGTGCTGGTTTTTGTGCTGGTTTCCTGTCTCAATCACAGAATGGTAGGAGTTGGAAGGGAGTCTGACTCCTGTCTGAGCAGGATCACCTAGGGTAGGTCACACCAGGACCACATCCAGATGAGTTTTAAAAGTCTACAGAGAAGGAGACTCCACAACCATTCTGGGTAGCCTGCTCCAGGCCTCCAGCACCCTCACACCAAGGAAATTTCTCCTCATGTTGAGGCAGAACTTTGTGTGTTTTGTGCTTGTGTCTGTTGCCCCTTGTCCTGTCACTGGGCACCACTGAAAAGAGACTTGCCCCATCTTCTTGACAAGCACCCTTCAGGTACTTATACACTTTGAGAAGATCCCCTCTCAGCCTTCTCTTCTCTAGGCTGCACAGTCCCAGGGCTCTCAAGCTTTCCTCATCCAGTCCCTTCATCACCCTTGTAGCCCAGTGGAATCATAGAATGGTAAGGTTGGAAGAGACCTCAAAGCTCATCCAGTTCCAACCCCCTGCCATAGGTAGGGACACCTCCCATTAGTACAGCTCACTCAAGGCCTCTTCCAGCCTGGCCTTGAACACCTCCAGGGAGGGAGCAGCCACAACCTCCCTGGGCAATCTGTGCCAGTGTCTCACCACCCTCACTGCAAACAACTTCCTCCTAACATCTGGTTTCAATCTCTCCTCTTCCAGTTTAAATGCATAGCTCCTTGTCCTGGCATTGCAAGGCCTTGTAAATAATCCCTCCCCAGCCTTCCTGTAGGCCCCCTTCAGATACTGGAAGGCTACTCTAAGGTCTCCTCAAAGCCTTCTCTTTTCCAGGCTCCAGAGCCCCAGCTCTCATAACCTGTCCTCATAGCAGAGCTGCTCCTGCCCTCTGAGTATCTTCATGGCCTCCTCTGGACCTGCTCCAACAGTTCAATGTCCTCTCAGGACAGTTGAATTGCTCCCAGAGTTTCCCCTAGCAATCTTTAGATAGCTGTTGTTAAAGCAAACAGTGGAGTTGGTTCTATCAGGCTGTTGGGAGCACTTCTGCCAGACCAAGTTGCTGCTGGGAAAGTGTCAAGGGCTGTAAACAGGTGCCACCTCCAACAAAACCCAAGGGCTCTGTGATCACCTGGGGACAACTGGAGCTAGAACAGGTCTGCAAATGACCATGTGCAGCATGGCTACTCCAGGCACTGCTCACAGGATGAAATGACTCTGGAAACAGTGCAACAGCTTGAAGAGAACCTGATGGTGGGTGAAAGAAGGACCTCCCTTAGCTGAGACAGAAGGGTCAACCCCCGTGTGGCAGAAGCCAAGCCCTTCAGTCCCCTGTTTGCAGCACTGGCTTTCAAGTGCTTGACTCAAGAAGCTGCTCTGCAGCAGGATAACCACACTGTTCTGTGTTTCATCACCCTCTTCTCAAAGAAGGATGATGTCATGTCCTCTCTCTTCACTTGGTGCAGCTGGAAGATGAGCTGGCAAAACCAGCTGCTCTTGAAGTGCTCTAGGCCTGTCTATGCACATCCTTACTCCCAAATTCCTATGGTTTCCAGAGCACTTCAACTAGAGTATTGAAGAAGCTTTTTAATCCCTCAGTTCTCCATCTGCATGCTTTTCCCAGTGCAGGTAGAATGAGAGGTGCACACTCCATTCTCTGCACATGCTCTGCATCTGCCAGATAAAGGAGAGAGAGTCTGACTGCAGGGAGCCACTTGAATGCAATATCTTGTCTCTACAGCCAGTTCCTGTTAGCACAGGAGCAGGCAGGGTAGGCAAACTGGCACTGCCAGGTTCTCAGCCATGTTTCTCCTTATTCAAACAAGAAATGAGATTCTTCGGTCTGGGCTCCAGCTAATTCCAGTTGAAGCGTGGAGGAAGGTTTTTGTCTGACTGAGGCTTGCGGCAGGTGATGGTGGGGGGATTGCTGTGCTCTCAGAGATCTGTTTTCTACACACGTCTGAAATGTGTACTTAAAATGCCACTCACCGCGAGAAATAACTTGAGTGGTCAGTGAAGTGGGAGACTTGTTCCCACAAAGTGCTTCTAGAGGATCTGCAGTGGTTAGAAACAAATATTTTTGAATGATCATCAATAAATGATGGGGAAAAAAAGGTGCCACAAGCCAAATTGTTTTCCACTCCAAGTCATATTCGTTTCACTTTTTCCCTGTCTCAAATCTAAGCTGTGGTGGTTTGGGAGTTACCCTCCCCTTAATGAAGTCACCCAGACTAGTCTCAGCTGGCTGGAAGTTAAGGAATGAAGCTTTATATTCACAGCTTAGCACAATATACAAGCAGATATTTACAATATATTAAAAATATTTACAGCTATACACAGAAATAGATGAGTTAAAAACAATACAGAAACACAATCCCTCTCCCAGAAATCAGAGTCCCCAGGAGGGGCTCCCAACCACCCTTCCAGCTTCTTTCCACCCCTCTGCCTTATCCCACAGTCTGCCTTATCTGCAAGGTGAGCTGGAAGGATTGGCAAGGGAGAGTTAGAAGCAGAATGGGTAGTTGGGTTACACAGATCCAAGCAGAATGGCAGAAGCCCAGGAAGAAAACACAGACACCAACAGATTCCAACAGACAGAACTGTTGTATCTATGTTTGTGTCCTTGCTTTTATATATCTCAGCAAGCCTGAGTGAAGTAGACATCACCATTGTTTCCTTTTCACAGCCTATAATCGATTTTTCTCTCATTAAAATATTCCAATTAGCCTCAAACCAGCACATAAGCCATGATTAGTGATGCCTCCCTGTATTAGGTAAGCTTGTTGAAGAGCAGTCACAGCTTGCCTATCCTGCCTGCCACAGGCTCTGTGCAAGATTGGAGCTGTTGGCTTACTCTTAGAGCTCTAGCAAGGTGTTCTGAGGCAAATTCTTTGTGGCTGTGGGAATGGTATTGCTGTGCAGGTCTAGTAGTGACATTGCACTGTCTAGTAGTGTGCTGCTGGGCTGGGATGCAAGCACTAGTGCCAGGACTGAAGTAGTCAGTACTGTGGGTTTGCATCTCGCTGGGAAGGTCAAGCAATGAAGGATTGGGAGCCATCACTCTAGTTCTGGCCTTGTTGGCCTGTTTCAATAGCTGTGGAATGCAAGTGCTTTCATGCATGCAGGTTTGGGAGGAAAACAAAAAACCCACAAAACACTTTCATATCAGTAAACACAAAACAATGTGGAAAAGACTAGAGTTAGACTGGCTCCTGTTTTGGAGACAGGGAACCTTCAAGCATCACAAGACCCCTTGGGGTGTGATACTAAAAAAAAAATTAGCAGCCTTGTTTTGCAGCAATTACTGGATCTGTGGGGCATTCTAGTTCAAGGCCTTTGTGGTGGTGGTGCAATGCCTGATTACATGACTTGAGGTGCAGTTAGATGCAAAAGCTCTGGTTACACTATCTCTGCATTTAATCAGTGATTTGTTTGCCACCTGGGTACAGAAAATGCTTTGTTTTGGAATGAGTTGAATGATGTCTGTAGTATCAGCATCAGTGGGAACCAGTGAAATGCAGCTGACAGGCTCCTGGTCAAGAGTATTTGAGAGCTCCTGGGTGCAGCTCCATTTACTCTGAGCTTTACGCACTACACAGTCAGCTAATTCCATAAACAACATAAGCCACAGATGAGTCCAAACATTCTTCTCTCTTTATGGTCTTTCTTACTAATCTTTAACATAGCAGAATTGCTCACGCTGCCTCCTTTGTTTGCTGGGTGTCCTCTTAATTTGAATTCTGCTTTTCATTTCTGGGGAGGTGGCTTTGCTGGTGATGCTGTTGGACACTGCTAGCATGCTGCTATTTTTCTGGAAACAAGTGTAAGAATTGTGCAGTTCATGGGTTTTAGTCAGGGAACACAAATTCTCCCCCTTGCAACCAGCAAACGGATGTATGATGACACACAGCAATTTGTCAGCAGGTGAGGCTGTGTATATGCGTGTGTGTGGGTGTCTGGAACAGACTTGCGGGCAGCACACACAGATGAGTCACCTGAGTGGCAGACCACTGGAAACGGTAACAATTCTTTGTCATTTCAGGAACGTTCACTCCAAGAAGGATGTTAAAGGGCTGGAGCACATCCAGAGAAGGGCAACGAAGCTAGTAAAGGGTATGGAGAACAGGGCTGGGGAGGAGCAGCTGAGGTAGCTGTGGGGGTGCTTAGTGCAGAGAGGAGATGGCTGAGGGGAGACCTCATTGCTCTCTACAGCTCCCTGAAAGAAGGCTGCTGTGAGGTGGGGCTTGGTCTTTTCTCCCTAGTAACAAGTGATAGGAGGAGAGAAAACAGCCACAGATTGCATCAGGGGAGGGTTAGGTCGACATCAGAAGAAACTTTTTGACTGAAAGGGTTTTCAAAGCCTGGCACAGGCTGCCCAGGGAGGTGGCTGAATCCCCATCCCTGAAGGCCTGTCAGAGAGGCAGAGGGGCAGGGGTGGGGCGCCGGAGGCCAGTCAGAGAGGCAGAGGGGCAGGGGTGGGGCGCCGGAGGCCAGTCAGAGAGGCAGAGGGGCAGGGGTGGGGCGCCGGAGGCCAGTCAGAGAGGCAGAGGGGCAGGGGTGGGGCGCCGGAGGCCAGTCAGAGAGGCAGAGGGGCAGGGGTGGGGCGCCGGAGGCCAGTCAGAGAGGCAGAGGGGCAGGGGTGGGGCGCCGGAGGCCAGTCAGAGAGGCAGAGGGGCAGGGGTGGGGCGCCGGAGGCCAGTCAGAGAGGCAGAGGGGCAGGGGTGGGGCGCCGGAGGCCAGTCAGAGAGGCAGAGGGGCAGGGGTGGGGCGCCGGAGGCCAGTCAGAGAGGCAGAGGGGCAGGGGTGGGGCGCCGGAGGCCAGTCAGAGAGGCAGAGGGGCAGGGGTGGGGCGCCGGAGGCCAGTCAGAGAGGCAGAGGGGCAGGGGTGGGGCGCCGGAGGCCAGTCAGAGAGGCAGAGGGGCAGGGGTGGGGCGCCGGAGGCCAGTCAGAGAGGCAGAGGGGCAGGGGTGGGGCGCCGGAGGCCAGTCAGAGAGGCAGAGGGGCAGGGGTGGGGCGCCGGAGGCCAGTCAGAGAGGCAGAGGGGCAGGGGTGGGGCGCCGGAGGCCAGTCAGAGAGGCAGGGGTGTGGTGCCGGAGGCCTGTCAGAGAGGCAGGGGTGTGGCGCCGGAGGCCTGTCAGAGAGGCAGAGGTGTGGTTAGCAACAGACTTGGTAGTTAGCAAATGGTTGAATGTGATGATGTTAGAAGTATTTTCCATATGAAGCAATTCTATGGTTCTGTTTAAATGTTATGATGCTAGTAGATACAACATTGCATGCTTCAGCCTTCCAGAATTCAACTTCTAAAATGTTTGAGGAAGACACCCAAATGAGGAACTTTTTTGTCAACAAACAAACAAACAAACCCAAAAAAAGAGAAACTTCAGCCCCTTAGGGACAAGGCGTAAATTTAATGCAGGCCACCTTTGTTATCATCTGCTTGGTGACTCATGACTTAACACCATTAGCACAATGTCAGATATTGATGTCATACTCATGAAGCATCCCTAAGTGAAGAAGCAGCTGGGGCATTTCCATGTAGTTAGTGTAAAGGCTTTTTTATTTAAAAAACAAACAAACAAAAAGTCTTCCAGATCAGTGTAGCAGTTTAGAGTTCAATAGGCTTTTAGACAAGACTTTTGTTTCAATCCACTGTTATCTGGATCAGTACAGAAACACAAGCTCCATTCTGGAGATTCAAGTGTGCAGCAATATTTTGATGATGTCCATGCTGGTGATGAAGGGCACAATGTCCACCTGGAAACCAGTGACAAGTGACCTCCCTCAGGGGTCAGTGCTGGGACCAGTGCTGGTTAACATCTTTGTCAGTGACATGTACAGAGGAATCAGTGCACCCTCAGCAAGTTTGCAGCAGCAAGCTGTGTGGCGCAGTCGACTTGCTAGAGGGCAGGGATCCATCCAGAGGGACGTGGACAGGCTGCAGAGGTGGGCCCAGGCCAAACTCATGAAATTCAACAAGGCCAAGTCTAAGGTCCTGCACTTGGGTAGGCACAATCCCAAGCACAACTCCAGGCTGGATGGTGAATGGCTGGAGAGCAGCCCTGAGGAAAAGGACCTGGGGGTCTGGGTTGATGAAAAGCTCAACATGAGCCTGCAGTGTGCACAAGCAGNCAAAGATGCTCAGAGGGCTGGAGCAGCTCTGCTATGAGGACAGGCTGAGAGAGTTGGGGCTCTGCAGCCTGGAGAAGAGAAGGCTTCGAGGGGACCTGATAGTAGCCTTCCAGTATCTGAAGGGGGCCTACAGGAAGGCTGGGGAAGGACTATTTACAAGGTCTTGCAATACCAGGACAAGGGGCAATGGGTTTGAACTGGCAGAGGGGAGATTTAGACTGGATGTTAGGAGGAAGTTCTTTCCAGTGAGGGTGGTGAGGCACTGGCACGGGTTGCCCAGGGAGGTTGTGGCTGCTCCTTCCCTGGAGGTGTTCAAGGCCAGGTTGGACGAGGCCTTGAGTGACCTGTACTAGTGGGAGGTGTCCCTGCCTATGGCAGGGGGTTGGAACTAGATGATCCTTGAGGTCCCTTCCACCCTTACCATTCTATGATTCTATAATTCTGTATTTTTGTATTTTACAGTTTAGCACCAGAGTTTGTACACTTAGATTGTGGTTAGATAGGACATGATGATCTTAAAGGTCTTTTTCAATCAGAAGGATTCTCTGATTCTGTAACTGCTGTTATAGAATCAGCTATGCTGTATCCACACTGCAAACACAACCAGTAAGTTGATAGGAGCTGGCCGGACCCAAAGGACAATTTCTTTGTACCTGCAGTCACTGCACTCTGCAGGTCTGCTGACTCTTCTGTTGCGCGTGTCGTGGTTAGCAGTGGGTCAGGACAGAAAAGGAGGCTGCTTTGTGTTGCCTCTTTTTTTTTTTTTTTTTTTTTTTTTTTTTTTCCCTTCTCCTCTCTGAAGATGGTACTTTTTTTTCCCCTCTGAATTTTCAAGTTCAAACCTTTTGGAGTCCCATGACAGCCAGGAGAAAAATCCAGCTGAAGGGATGCCTCTTTATTTCCTAGGGAAAGGCTGCATTTTTACACAGCCAAGCAGAAAAGAAACCCCAGGAGACACTGCCTGAGTAACAAGTCCACAGGGACTGGCAGCGAGTTCCGCGGGGCTGAAAGCAGAGCTGGGGTAACTGTTGGCACTTGTTCTACGTAGGAATAGTAACTTCATTTTTGTGAGCTTCCTGATGCTTGCTCTGTGGTTGCGAGCTGATAGAAGGCAGCGCTTCAACTTCCTGAATCCTCTAAATAAAACATCCTTTCTGCAGAGATGTTTGCAAAGAAAGGCACATTGTGCTTTCTGCTTCAGCTGAGTTTTCATACTTGGCTCTTTGAACGAGCAGTTTTGGCTGTTAAACAGTCAGAAGGCTTTAATGTAGCACAAGGAAAAATATCTCGAGCTGCTCTCAAAAGTTTATTTACATAGCTGGTGTATTGTGCCACCACCTGAAGGGCTTCCAGGTTTCCCCTTTCTAATTTAAACTCCAATTACTTAATTCACAAATAACTTCAGCTTTGATTATTATTTTTTTTTTAATTTATTATTGTTGAGAGAGTTGGGTCTCTTCAGCCTGGGGAAGAGAAGGCTTCATGGAGACCTTATAGTAGCCTTGTGGTATCTGATGGGGAGCTACAGGAAGGCTGGGGAGGGACTATGGTCAAGGTCTTGCAATGACAGGACAAGGGGCAATGGGTTTGAACTGGCAGAGGGGAGATTTAGACTGGATGATAGGAGGAAGTTCTTTACAGTGAAGGTGGTGAGACACTGGAACAGGTTGCCCAGGGAGGTTGTGGCTGCTCCCTCCCTGGAGGTGTTCAAGGCCAGGTTGAATGAGGCCTTGAGTGAGCTGTACTAGTGGGAGGTGTCCCTGCCTATGGCAGGGGGTTGGAACTAGGTGATCTTTGAGGTCACTTCCAACCTTACCATTCTATAATTCTATTTCAAAGTTTGTTTCTTTCAAGAAATTATTATAGCAAACCTACAAGACTTACTTAAGACTTATATTGGCTTCTGTAAGCAGACGTAGTGAGCAGCAAGTCAGCCAGACCCTGTCCATGCATGAGGGTAGCAAAGGTGCAAAGCTCAAACCATGGCCTAGTGAGATCTCCAAAGGTCACTTGTGACAGTTGTTGACCTTCAGAGACACCTCCAATGCTGAGAAACAGGTGCTTCCCTCCAGCAGGCAGCAAGGTAGAAAACTGAGCTTTATGCACTTAGCTAGAATTCCTACAGAATTCAATTGATGTCATACTCAGAAAATATTCCTAAATGAAGAAGCATCTGGGGTGTTTCCATGTAGTTATTGTAAAGGCTTTTTTATTTAAAAAATTCTTCCAGATCAGTGTAGCAGTTTAGAGTTCAATAGGCTTTTAGACAAGACTTTCATTTCAGTCCACTGCCTTCTGGATCAGTAGAAAAAGACAAACTCCATTCTGGGGATTCAAGTATGCAGTAATATTTTTCAGTAATATTTGTTCCTACTAATCCAGGTTGAATAAAGTGGGTAGGCCATCACTGAATGCTGCACATTCTGGTTTTGCCATTCTCAATCAAATAATACTTGTCTTGTATGATTCATTGCACTCTTGTTTTATGTTACTAAATCACATTGATCTCTGTCAGACTTCTTTTTCCCCAGGGTATTCTGATGGTTTGGGTTTGGTTTTTTTTTGTTTGTTTTTTTTTTTACCAGGTGCTTAATACTTCATTTGACAGGAACACCAGCATGTTGTTTGAGACAGTATCAGTTAAGAGTTAACTCCCACAGTGAGAAGAAAAGGCAGAACGAGTCCCTTCAGCTATCTATCAAGAAACCATCTCTGACGTTTGCTACAGGCAAGACAAAACAAAGCACTGCCAGCAATAATTCAGTTCTTGTGTGTGGGTATTTTCAAAACAAGCTGTTCTGGTGCCGTCTGATCCAATGTGTAGGGTGAGGGATGCTGCCTTTGAGACATCCAAGTGGGAATGCTTTTGTGCTCAAGGAAGAGCTGGACTGTCTCAAATATTAACATCCACCACGTAATGGGCATCTCTAGCTTCTGTGGGAAAACTTCATTAGGTGCCTTCATATGCCAGGCCTTCTTCAAGTGGGCTGTTAATCCTGTGTTGCTCAAGATAAGTATATGTACAATATTGCAACTGGGGGTGGCATTTAAAATCCAAGTTGGATTTTAAAGATCAGAATGTCTGGGATGCTCTTAGCTTCCTGCTTGGGGTCCAAGCTTCCATACACTTGCATGAAAAAGCTCTGGGGTGCCTGCCTGGGTCTTGGCCTGGTCCCATCTATGTCTACTGTGCTAAAGAAGTTAAAGGCATTCTTCTCTTCCCCCCTTTCCCCTGCAGCTGGAAAGTTCTATCCTCTGATTTCAGGAAAACAAACATCAGTGCTTCCTCTTGGATAAGCCTCTGGCTGCTCCAGTTTGCTTTTGCTGAAGTGGCCTAACAAGTCTGTACCTTCATACAAGAGGTAGGTTGTGACAATTTTCAAATCCATAGAAAACCTCAGCTTCTGTCAGGAGCCTCCCCTGTTTAGGCAAGATGAGCAGGACATTCAGGCATCTTCCTAAGACACAAGGGGTAGAAAATGAGCAAGGAGATGATGTTTTTGGCCTTTTATTTGATGGTTTTTTCCCAGTGTGAAGTCATTCTAACCCTGTGTATTTCCACATCTGATGCTCAGAGCTGCAATGGGGTGTTTCTGCTGACCCCTCTGTGGATAAAGTGCTTCTTTGCTATGCCTCAGCACTGGAATGAACATCAAGATGTAGGGCATAGGTTGTGGCAAAACTTTCCTGTGCTAAATTGCTGCCAAATAGTTTTATAGAGAGATTTAATCATAGACCATCACTAGAAATTGCTTTCTTCCCTGAGAATAAGTAGCAGACTAGACATGAACGTTGAGAAATACTTATCCAGGTGCAGAGCAACATAAGCACTGGGACAGTCTGTCAGCACTAGCTGATGATTTTTGGATTTGAGTCCTGTTTCATGGTGAAGCTTTGAAACAGAAGATTACCAGAGATAGCTGATGGGAAACATTTTCCAGTTGTTGACTAAGCAGCCTTGTCTTTACCCTGCAGCTAATTGCAAGGTTAAAAATGGCAGCAAGAATCTGCTTTTATCAACCAGCTGGGTTTATTTCTGCTCCAGATAAATGAAGCAATACTCCATTGCCATCTCTGACCCTGCTTTTTTTTTTTCTTCTTCTTCTTTCTATAATTTGTTGTGACAAAATCTATCTCATTTTAATTATTTTTTTCCAGATACTATCTCCGAAACTAGCATTCATAGAGAAACTATCATTATTTTTAATAGAAGAGGGTTAATTCTTGTTAAAAATGATAAAGGAGCATTCATCACTAAAGTTTTCTGTCTGTAAGGAGAGAATCAGCAAGGGTTCCTCAGATCTGCTTTTCCAGAGTGATCTTTCTACAATTTCAAGATCACAGAAGTGGGTAAGTGCTTGCTTATTTCAGTGCCCAAATAATCTGGCAATTCCACCGAGATTGCTGGCCAGCTTCACAGAGGCAGTTAAGCAGTTGACTGCCTTCTGCATTTGACTTTCCTTGTTTCCCCAAAACTGCTGATTTCATACAGCTCATTCCTGGTTGATAGCCATTACTGCTCAAAATTGGATCAACCTTTGCAAGTTGCTTTCATAGATATCACTTGAGAGCTACGAGGTGGTAGCAGCTTGCTGCTGCTGCTGCTGTGCTCCAGCCTGAGCCAAGAAGGAACAAGCCTAGAAATGAAGGAGAATGCAACCTGTGCCATGATTTTCTGGAGTGGGGTGGGGGTGGTGAAGAGGCAAAGCCTGCTGCAAGTGTAGGATTCAAGCTTTGCAACAGCAAACAAATGCTAAAGATTTTCTAAAGTGACCTGAATTAACCTCCTTGTAGTGCCAAAACCGGCAGGCCCCTTTCAGCTGCCCATACTCAGGCAGAGCTGCCAAAGGCATAGCAGGGCTGTTTCCCAGCTGGTGACCCACAGAGATGTCTCCAGTATTAAAGGCCACTTCAGACGGCCCCAGTCACCTACGTTTAGGCAGGTGTAGTTGAACCTTCCTGATGGTGAGTGCTTCCAAATGGGGATTTGCTTCTAGACATGCAAAGGACAGGCAAATTTGCTGTTCATCCAAGTTCTGAAAGTCCATCCTCAGGAAAACTCCCACTTGTCTGAGGCATGCCAGGATTTCATTTACTGCTGGGAAACCTGAAACCTTGCTGGCTAAAGTATCTTAATTAGGCCATTAAAGCCTGGTATAAAATGGCTGAGATAAACAGGGTCGGGAGGGCAGAGGATTTGTCAATGTATTGCAAAGCCTTAGCCGCTCAGCCCTGAGTTCAAACTGTCCAAAACCACTTTTGCATGGAAAAAAAATCACCTGAGGTCTCTTCATGATGCCTCCTGGGAGGGACTCTGGTCAATGCTCCTTTGCTTGGCTGGCATGTGGGCAGGGAGCCTCAGCCTCTCTTCCCCCTTCAGTACCCTACGCTGCTCTGACTTGACTTTCAGTTTCTAGTGCTGGTGTGTTTTAATTTAGCCCACCTTTGGGATTTAGTGTGTGTGTTTTAGGCAGTTTGAAACACCTCATCTATGGTTTTGTTTTTTTTTTTTCTGTGCAGGGGCTGGTTCCAGAAGGGGTCCAGCACTCACTCTCTTCATGTTCATTTTCCAGAAACGTTCCAGAAACCACTGTGGTTATGCCAGGGAGCAGAACCAACAGCCTTTGGTGCAGCATCAGGCACCAGGCCTGTGCATGCAGGTGTGCACAAGCAGATTGCAAGCCCAGGTCTTTGATCATGGCTTTGTGTCCTGGTGGGTGTGGAAAGGAGACAAATCCAAACCGGCGCTGTTAAAAAAGAGGGAGCTCTAGAATGGTGTAAGAGTTTTTCTTGTGTATCTAGAGAGTAAAGCTTTCTGTACCCAGAGAACTCAGCATTTCTGATGTCAAGAATTTATGCTCAGAAGTGAGATAAGGCTGGAAGCTGTTGATGTGGGAAATTAAATACAAGTGTGAAATGCTGATATTATTACTTATCCCCAGCAGCCTGCACATTCCTGCAACCAGATTTATATTGTTTTCAGAATTGGTATTTGGTAAGGGTGTTAGACCTGGATGAGTGTGTGGGTTTGTTTTGGGGTTTTTTTTGTTTTTTTGTTTTTTTAATTTTTTTTTGGGGGGTGGGGTGTGTACTTTGGGTATTTGCCTGTAATTAGAAGAGTTGTCTTGTGAAGGTAAAATATGGCCTAGGTAGGACATGTGTAGCTGCAGGGCTCTCTTCCAGTGTGCTGGACAGTCAGTGCTGCGGCTTCCCACTCTGGGATGCTGCCATATCCCTTCTTTCCTTGGCAGAAAAGTTTTCAAAGGTGCTCTGTAACTTGAGGGTGTATTTTTGTTAAATTACTGGCAGCTTCCTTGTGGAAATGTATGCTCTGGGAATTCCATCACAGGACTGCAGCATGCTTAATTTCTGATTATAACAAATATTTCATAGAACCATAGAATGCTTTCACCTGCAAGAAAATTTTAAAGGTCATCTAGGGCAATGCAGAGCCCTGTCTCAATGTGACCATGAATGTTTCCAGGAATGGGAAATCCACCATGTTTCTGGGCAACCTGGGTCAGTGTTTCACCACCCTCATTGTAAAGAGTTTCTTCTTTATAACTAGTCTGTATCTCCCTCTTTTTGTTTAAATCAGTTACTGCTTCCCTTGTGTTACAGCCCTGCATCAGAGAGCAACTGATTATCCCTGCACTGCAGGGAATAATTCTTGAGGAGTTTCTGGGAGGTCTCTGGAGCAGCTCTCCTGGCTGACACGTGAGCAAAGTCGTCCTGACCTGCAACTCCAAGGTATGGCCCCACTTTGATTCAACAAAGCCAAGTTCTGGGTCCTGCCCTCGGGTCACAACACCTCCATGAACACTCCAGACTTGGGGCAGAATGGCTGCAAACTGCCCAGCAGAGAAAGACCTGGGGCTGCTGAGTGACAGCAGCTGATGAGCCAGGGTGGCAAAAAAAATAAAGGCTACCAGTATCCTGGCCTGGCTCAGGAATAATGGGATCAGCAGGAGCAGGGCAGAATTATCCCATTGTATTCTGCACTGATGTAGCCACAGCTCGTGTGCTGGCTTATGTTTGCACCCTCTCACTCCTCCAAGACATTATGGGGCTGGAGCAGGTCCAGAGAAGGGCAAGGAAGCTGGTAAAGGATCTGGAGAACAGGGCTGGGGAGGAGCAGTTAAGGAGCTGGGGGCGTTTAGCCTGGAGGAGGTTGTGGGGAGCCTTCATTGCTCGGACATGAGAAGAAACTTCTTCCGTGAAAGCCTGGAACGAATCCCCATTCGCGGAGGTATCTCAGGTATGGGGCTGAGGGACACCAGCCCCGTTAGAATTACAAAGTGGTGGACTTATTCAGAAAGGTCTTTTCCAGCTGAAACACTTCTATGGCTCGGGGGTTACGAGCCCTGTTCGGGGCCGCTGCGGCATGCGGGGCGGGACCGGGAGGCGGGCCAGGGGCGGAGGCGCAGGAGCGGGGCCGGGCCGGGCCGTGGCGGCCCGCGGCGGGCAGCGGCGCCGCACTCGTGTCAGGCAGCGCCCAGTTGTACGCCCCGTCCGCACCGAGCTCCCTGTCCGCACGCACCTTCTTGGGCGACCTCCTGCAACGGCTTTATTTTATTTTCGTTTATTTTATTTTATTTTAATTTTTTTCCCCCCTAAGGAGAGGAGGTCGAAATCCAACTGAAAATGAGCCAAAATGACTGAGAAAATGTCCAGCTTTCTGTACATCGGGGACATTGTGTCCCTGTACGCTGAGGGCTCTGTTAACGGCTTCATCAGCACGCTGGGGTGAGTGGGGTCGGGGGTCGGTGCGGTGCCATGTGTGTGGCGGCTGCGGGGCCGTGCCGGGCCGTGCCACGCGGGGTCGGACCGCGAGCAGCGGCGGCTGCAGCGCAGGAAGCGGCCGGCAGCGCTGCCGCCGCCTCGGCAGAGCAGAGAGCTAAATAGGAAGTGATGGGAGAGCAGAGGAACGAGAGTTGTGCACAGGGGCACAGGCCTGGGGCAGCGGGACCCGGGCGGCGGCAGCAGCAGCTGGCGGCTCTTACCGGGACTGCAGCTCCGGGCCAGCCCAAACCGGAATGCCCGGCGTCTGACCCCCCTGTGCTGTGCCCAAGTGCGTTAGTGCCGTCATCACTTACAGCCAGCTCCCTTAGTTTCAGGTTGTGTTTTGTTGGGCTGGAGGGGGCAGTGGAACAAACTTTAATTTAAAGAATTCTCAACCACTGGCACAGGCTGCGCAAGGAGGTGGTTGAATCCCTGTCCCCGTCGGGGTTTCAGAGGTGTTTCAGATGTGGTGCTGAGGGACATGGTTTAGCAGCAGCCCTGGTAGGGTTAGAGAATAGTTGGATTCAATGACCCTGAAGGCCTTTTCCAGTGGTCCTAGGTATCCTGTTGCATGTCTCAGGTTTTTTGATCAAGATGTGACGGGTAAAGTTTTGTTTTCTTGGTCATTACGTTGCCATAATGCTCCTTAAACATGCATTATTTCCCCCCCTTTTTTTTCTCTTTTATGTTTTTCTGAAGTCCTGTCTGCAGCTGTAAATGATTGGTTACTTATGATCAGGTATTTAATTTGGTGGGGATGCTTTTTCCACGAGCTCTTCTTTTTCTGTGATGAGGAGATGTAGTTTAGCTGTGGATGCTGCACTGAACCACTTGTGCTTGCTTTTCTGTTAACCTTGGCTGCTATAAATCTCCTTTGAATTCCAAAAGAACCCAGGACAGAAAAACGTAGTTAGTGATTGTAGTGATATTTTGATATCTGTCTTTAAACCGTGAAACAGTTTGGCTGTGCTGACATGTCAGCAGGCTGCAGCCCATCCCTCTGGTGTTCATAGAGTAGCAGCTAAACCTGCTAAGGTTGACCCATTGCTGATCACCTGTCTGTGTCTGAGTCTCGCTCCTGTCTGTTGTGTTAGAGTGTCCTGAGATCTGTTCAGTGAGTGATCGCAGGGTGAAGTAAGGCCAGCCTTAAAACGGAAACAGTGGCTATCTAAGTTACTTTGTGTAGTAAGGGTGCTTTTACTGGGGAAGAGTTGGCGTTCCTTGTCTTTCAGAATTCTTTTAATCTTGATATCCTTGCTGCTCACTCATTTCAACTGTTATTAAGTGTTTTTCACTGGTTTGTTCCTCTATTTGTTAATTATATCCCTCCTTTGTCTCACATCCCGTTTCGTTTTGCTGACTTGTAATTTTAAATCCTGTCTGAAAATGTTTTTTGCTCTACAGCTGGTAATGACTGGATATTTTTTCTTATGCTTCTAACTCCAGCATTCCTTTTTTTTGTTGGCATAATTTGGTGCTGAGTAGTCTGGTTTTGCTGGTTCTCGCTGCTGTGTTCTGTTTTCTGGGAATATTTGCCATGCTTATACTTTTCATGATGTTGATGAATGTTCCTAATTTCTGAGCACACCTGCTTGTCTAGAGCCATAGATGTTTCTACTGGGACCAGTGGTTGTACAGCTGCATGTCACTTGCATACATGTTGGGATGCACATGGCACCGTCCTTAGGCTATGATTCTCTCCTCTTCCCTTGGAGTTAGGGCTGGATGTTTTCACTCAGATTTATAGATGGGAAGACAAGATCAAAGTCTGCTGAAGGCAAGTGGGAACTCTTTACCAGAAGAAACAACTGAACTCAAGCTGATATCCCTCTTGACAGCCTATGCATACTCTCTTTTAGCCAGCTGCCTCAGCTCAAGAAGAATACCTGAAATGAGATAGTACTCCTGTGTGTGTGCCTCTCCTTTAGCAGAAGGCCAGGAGTTCAGGAATGCTGATACAACTCTGTTAGCTTTTCAATGCAGGTGCTTTCTGCCCTACTCCTTGACGTGGGAAATTTGCTGCACAGCCAGGAGGTTTGAGTTTAAGAGCTGAAGGGCTTGAAAGAAATGCAGAGTCACCAGTGGAAAAATTCTATGCTAAATGGGAATGCTGACTCCTCTGCTGGTGGTACAAGAGCTTGGACAGAGACCTAAAGTTGTGATGCTAAGTTGTGTTAGCTGTGCCAGCTCTTGCAGTTATTGCCAATGGACCAAAGGCAGGAACACGAGAGGCAAAAGAAGAACAACTGCATGTTCAGGGGAAAATTTTGCCCTGCTGCACACTGGTTGTGCAACCATTGCTAAACTCCTGCGTCTCCTGTGTCTGGCAGGTTCTGTTTGCAAACATCTGGAAAGAGGTAGTCTTGTCTTCCAGAGATCCTTCTTGCCGGCAAGGACAAAGTGGGGTAGAAGCAGGAACGATTGCTTGTTAGCTTAATTTGTCTGATGGGAGTCCTGGTTCTGTGGCTCTTCCTGTATTGTTTAGGGTGCTGCTTTGAAACGTGTTGGGCCAGCTAACAAGTGGCTTACATGGCCGAGCCCATCGGGCAAGCCGTCTCTGGCTACAAGAACTTGAAATCCATCTCAGGTCTAGTGACTGCAGCAAGCAGAGTCCTGTTTATTTTAAACTGTCAAAGGCTAATTGTTTCTTAAACAAAGCATGAGTGAGGCCATTCTATAAATAAGATAAAGTGCACAGCACCTCTCCAAGCAGGGGAGGACTGTCACGTCAACAGACCTTACTCTTTGAAATATGGAACCGGCTCAACTGATTTGTTTTGAGGGAGATTTTTAAGTCAAGGCTGTTTCATGCACTTTTTTACTCATTTGATAGTGCATACGTTTTGACATGTTCGTTTTCCTCATAAAACACAAAGCCAAAAGAAAGATGTGGCTGAGCTATTCAGATCAAGTGTAGGGTCAGGTTAATATCTACTATAACTTAAGCATGCAGCTTAGAAAGATCCTAACCTCGCTGTTTAGGAGATGAGGGATCTGTGCCTTTTGGCACTGTGTCCGAGTGAGCATGTTGAGTGGTGGGTCTCCAAAGCTATTTCTGTAACAGAGGGTTTGAGAATTGCTGGAATGAAGAGCTTCTGTAAATGCAATGGAAGACTGGGGCACTTCTTTGAGCTGGTAGAAACCTGTGCCTCTGTCCTTGTTCCTGGACTATTTCCTTGCTATGGATGGCTTTTGGATGTGACTGTGAGGGCTCTGCTTTCAGATTTGATCCTTCTTAGACCGAAGAGGAAACTGAACCTCTCTTCTGCAGCTGGGGGTATTGCTGTAGTGTGGGATGGGGGCAGAGAGGTCAGACACCCCTGCTCCAAATTCTACCTCCTGTATCCTTATTTTAAAAGAGAGTGGTTGTACTCAATTTGTAGAAGACGTATAACCAGCTGTCTCCAGGAGGATGTTCCAGGCTGTGGATCCCAAGTGGAGTGGGATGTCTTTGGTTTATAGCCCAGGAGAAGGTTTTAGGGCTCTGGCTACTGGAGATTTCTGGATGCTTGAGATGCTGAGAGTCCAAGCAGTCCCCTGCTGTCTTTTCTGCTTGGCTTTGGGCTTACTCTGAGTTTGAATGTTGCTCTTGAAAGTTGCTCTCATGTGCTGCTGATGTGCAATTCCGCCCCCCCTCCCCACAGTATCAAGGTTCTCTGAGCTTCCTTCTCCCTGTTTTCCTTCTATAAAGGAGAATGCTTTTCAATGTGGATAAACAGAAAAGGAAATGTTTGAGAAGAAGAGTTTACATGCATGGGTAGCTTTCTGCTGTTCCAACATATACTTGGTACTGCATTATGGGACTCTGCTAATAATGTGGGTTTCCCCCCATTTTTGAACCTTTGGTATACTTCACCTTGTGCATGCTTGATGGGTTACAGCAAGAAACTTGTTGTAGAGTATTTGGACTCATTTTTGTGAGCTTAAGGTTGGGTTTTCTTAACAGCTTCTCTTAATTTGTAGAAGAGCACGACAGAGCTTTCTTATTTGAAATGAGTATTGCAGTTTTATCTGGGCTCCTTCACTGGGCTGTTGTGCATTAGAGGTCTTACTGAAGTTGAGCTTCATACGCAGATTCAGGCAGTCATACTTTGTGAGTAGATAAGGTGAAGTAGAAAGCACTTATGGAACAGCACAAATCAAAACATCCCAAATACAGTGAAGGCTAACATGGCATCTGTGTGACCTCAGGAATGGTGCTAAGGCAAAACCAAATCCTAGAATTGTTTTGGTTGGAAAAGACCTCTACCATCATCAAGTCCAACCATTCTCTAACTCTACCAAGGCTGAGGCTAGCCCTCAGCACCATATCTCTGCCTCTTTGAAACTCCTCTAGGCATGGGGATTCAACTACTTCCCTGGGAATCTGTTCCAGTGTTTGAGAACCCTTTCAGGAAAGAAGTTTCTTCTAATACCCAACCTAAACCTTCCATAGTGCAGCTTGAGGCCATTTTCTCTCCTCCTGTCTCTTATTACTAGGAAGAAGAGGCTAACACCCTTTGGTCTTTGCTGGGGAGTTTCCATCCCTTCTGCCCCCATCCTGGAGCATTCATGGGGTTGTTGTGACCCAGGTGCACAACCCAGCACTTGACCTTGTTGAATCTCATCCCATTGGGCTCAGACCATTGACCCAGCCTGTCTAGGTCTAGTTCCTCCAACTTAGTGTCCTTGGATGTAGTGACTTGATAGTGATGATGCTTACAACACACCAGTTCAATACTTTCATCAGAGTGCTTTTCATTTTGTTTCTTGTTGTTACTCTAATCTGCTTCTGGAAATGTAAGTGATGGTTAAGGAGATTGCATGTGCTGTAATAGCAAAATTTTCCTTCTCATGCCAGCTGACAAAATGTAGTTAGTCAAGAAAGAAGAACAAGTCTCAAAGTGAGAGTGGTATAACTAGAGTGACTCAGTTCAGTTCTGATACATACAGAATCAAATAACACTTAGGAAAAGGAAGCAGAGGTGTAGGCACAGGAATACAGCTGTGCATCTTGCATACCTTGCCATTCACTGCATGTGGAAAAACATATCTTCTGCAGTTGTCCACTCCATTAGCAATTAGGCACAGCTTTGCCATTCATAACAAACTTATTTTGATGCTCATTTCACATATTCTAACAACAGTGCTGACTTTAAATAAAAGACAAAAGCTTTCCACAGAGTGGAAACCTTGTGGGTGTGCAGCAATTAATGAGCCCTGGAGGAGGCTGCTTTGTGTCAGAAGTTTTGCTCACACATGGAGCACAGCCTGGGTGTGAAGGAACATAGGATTAGACTTAATTATGTTATTATGATTTATGAGACTCTGTTAAAATGTAATATCCTTAGTTCAAAGAGCTCATTATCAAACAGAAGTGGAGAAAAGACCGAGGTTAGGAAAAAACCCAATTGATTTAATGTCAAAGTGAGTTCACTTGTAAGCTGTGAGGTAGTAAAAGGAAATAGGAGAGAATCTGAAATTTAAATTGAGATAAGTGGTGTGGCTGTTAGAACTTCTGTAGTCCTCAGCTGAGCTATGGGTAGTGTGTGAAGCAGGAAAGAGAGGGGAGATTGTTTGACCTGCATGACTTCCAGTCTGATTTCACTTCCTTTTACATCATGAGATTAACTTGACAGTATTTACGTGGTTCTTGGACGCACTGCAAATCAAGGTCATCCTCTATTTTAAAAGTTCCACAGAAGGAGGATTCAGTTGAGTCTTTGACTTCCTTAGTTTGGAACATTATCTCCTAAGGAGGACGGGGACCATTGCTCAGCCAGGTGCTTTACTGCACGGTGAGGTATCTGAAAGCCACTAGCCTCTGCTGTTCCTGCTGTGAGCTGCTGCTGCTGCTGGGCTGAGGCTTAAGGCTGCTTTTGGGGCAGTAGCACCTAGCCATATCCTCTGCACATGTAGCTCATGTGCTGGGAGTCTGGTTGCTTCTTTTACTGAAGGCAGGCTGGTGAAGCTCCTCTGACTTTGGGAGACTTGATTAGGGATATTTATGGCAAAAAGGAGACATGAGAAAGAACAGTAGTTAAGAATTTTGCTTTTTTCCTTATCTACTTTGTGTTTTGCCGCTTATTCAGAGATGCATATTTCAAGTGTTCTATGAAAAGATCACAACATTAACTGATGAGGGGTGAGCAACTGATGTCACTTACCTGGGCCTGAGTAAAGCCTTTGACATTCTCACACCACATCCTGGTCTCCAAGTGAGACATGGGTTTGATGGGTGGGGCCACTAGATGAATAAAGAACTGGTGTGGTGGTCACACTCAAAGAGTGGCTGTCAATGGCTCCATGTCCCAGTGGAGGCAGTAACAAGTGGAGTCCCTCAGGGATCAGTTATGGGACCAGTCTTGTTTAACTTTTTTGTCAGTGCCAAAGACAGAGGCATTGAGTGCAGCCTCAGCAAGTTTGCTGACCACACCAAGCTGTGTGGTGCTGCTGATAGCTGGAGGGCAGGGATTCATCCAGAGGGACCTGAACAGGCTGGAGGGGTGGGCCCAGGCCAACCTCATGAGGTTCAACAAGACCAGGTGCAATGTCTTGCATCTGGGTCAAGCCAATTCCAAGTACCAATATAGACTGGGCAGTGACTGGCTTGGAAGCAGCTCTGGGGAGTGGGACTTGGGGCTGCTGGTGGAAGAGAAGCTCAACCTGAGCTGTCAGTGTGCTCTTGAAGCCCAGAAAACCAACCAGAGCCTGGGCTGTGTCATGAAAAGTGTGGCCAGCAGGGCGAGGGAAGTGATCCTCCCCTTCTACTCTGCACTGGTGAGACCCCACCTGGAGTACTGTGTCCAGTTCTGGAGCCCCTGTTACAAGAGGGCTATGGATGTGCTGGAAGGTGTTTAGAGAAGGACCATGAGGATGATGAGAGGACTGGAGCTGCTCTGCTGTGAGGAGAAACTGAGGGAGTTGGGGCTGTTCAGTCTGGAAGAAGGCGGCTTCTAGGTGACCTTATTGTGGCCTTTCATTATCTGAACGGGGCTACAAGAAAGCTGGGGAGGGACTTTTTAAGGTGTCAGGTAGTGATAGGACTGGGGGGAATGGAGCAAAGCTAGAAATGGGTAGACTCAGAGTGGATGTCAGGAAGAAATTCCTCAGCATAAGGGTGGTGAGAGCCTGGAAGGGGTTGCCCAGGGAGGTGGTGGAAGCCTCATCCCTGGAGGTGTTTAAGGCCAGGCTGGATGAGGCTCTGGACAGCCTGATCTAGTTTGAGGTGTCCCTGCCCATGGCAGGGGGGTTGGAACTAGATGATCCTTCTGGTCTCTTCCAACCTTGACTGATTCTGTGATTCTATGACCTAAACTCCCTTATGACTGATTATTTAAAACCTATTATTATTTGTAGATCTGATTCAGTCTGATTAATTAGTTCTGCTGTGTAGGTGCATCCTGGTGTAGGTCCTGGTTTCAGCTCTTTCTAATGATGCTAAATTTTGACATTTTGGACCCAAGTTAGATGCCTGGGTCTGTATGTTTTTGTGTGGAAGCTTTCAAGTAAAATGACGTTTCTGAGAACAGGGTAAACAGAAATGCATTGATTATCCCAGCTCTAAATAAAACAAAAGTAATGTTGCACTTATAGAATCATAGAATGGTAAGGTTGGAAAGGACCTCAAAGATCATCTAGTTCCAACCTCCTGCCATAGGCAGGGACACCTCCCACTAGTACAGGTCACTCAAGACCTCATCCAACCTGGCCTTGAACACCTCCAGGGAGGGAGCAGCCACAACCTCCCTGGACAACCTGTGCCACAGTCTCAGCACCCTCACTTGAAAGAACCTCCTCCTAACATCCAGTCTAAATCTCCCCTCTACCAGTTCAAACCCATTGCCCCTTGTCCTGTCATGACAAGACCTTGTCATTAGTCCCTCCCCAGCCTTCCTGTAGGCCCCCTTCAGATACTGGAAGGCTACTATCAGGTCTTATTGAAGCCTTCTCCAGGCTGAAAAGCCCCAACTCTCTCAGCCTGTCCTCATAGGAGAGCTGCTGCAGCCCTCTGTGCATCTTGGTGGCCTCCACCCGACCTGTTCCAACAGTTGTATGTCATTCCTGTGTTGGGGGGTCCAGAACTGCACACAGTCCTCCAGATGGTGTCTGAGGAGAGCAGAGTAGAGGGGGAGAATCTCCTCTCTTCTGCTGGCCACGCTGCTCTTGATACTTGTGTGTTAAGAGCCTCCCTGAGCTGCAGTGCTCTTTCTAGACACAATTCTCTAATGTGGAGGGCTTATCCTTCTTTCTCCTCTCTCCTTGGGAACTTGCACAGGTCAACAGTGTTGAGTTGAGGAATGACCCCTATGACCTCATGAGCTCCTTCCTGGAGGGCAGTGGATGTCCCCAGCTGACAGACTGTAGTGGTGCAAGCTGATGGCAAAGTGGTCTTTGGTTTGGCATCTTGGACAATTTCTGACTTTAGCTGGTTGCCTTTTGCAAAGGCAGACTCAACTGCAGCAGCAGACATTGCCCTCTCCTTGCCACCTGCCCCTCGTGAGGGTGCCAGTCCACAGGCCTCATTGCTGTTCTGGATGTGAAAAATGAGACAAAGTGAGCTCCACTCACAGAGAGCTGAAAAGTCAGGGTTAGATGGAGAGTGTTGTGGAATTTTGTTGTTCAGAAATGAGGCTTTACATTGTGATTGCCGATGTAAAAATCAGATAGGGCAATGTGATACTTGCTGGGTTGAAGACAGACTTTGAACCCAGCTTTACTGCTACACAGGCTTCTCTGCTTATGTAATATTGTATCTTGCAATATGCATACTGTGATAAGTGCTTTGGATTGTAGAGCTGCTGTTAAGAGCTGTAAAACTGACAGTTTAAATAAATACAGCAGTCCAACTTTCAAGTAAGGTTTTCAGGTAACTTTGCTGCCATTTTAGCATATTATTTATAAGGAATAGTAGAACACAGAAAAAAATCCTCTCCTTTAAATGATAAAGTACCAATCCTCTCCTTTAAACAAAAACTTAGTGGATTTTTGTTTTGAGGTGGTGAAGAAATGATTTGTGTCAGGCTGTAGGTGGCTGCTGTATATCCTTTTACTTAGAAAAAGTAACTAATAAAATAATGGCAAAGTTTCACGACGGTTTCTTTATAGGTGGTCTGAGATGTGGGTCCTACACCTGCAAAGCTGTGATGTTAAACCACAAATATGACGCCAGGCTTTTTTCCTGCAAAGCTGTGGTGTTAAACCACAAATATGACACCAGGCTTTTTTTTTTTTTTTTTTTTTTTTTTANTTTTTTTTTTTTTTTTTTTTTTTTTTTTAAAGAACCCCCTTGAAGAGGATCTGAGTTAAGACGACTTCTTCCCTTGCTAGATCTTCAGGAGTGTGGGAAGATAAATGAGGATTTGATCAGGAAATCATTGGCAGGCACCTGTTTCTCCAGAGAGGGCACTACTGTGGGTTCTGAGCAATGGCAGGGTTTGGGTTAAAAGCTATGCTCAGTTTGCATTAGCAATGGCTTCTCTTCAAAACCAAAACAAGGTCAGGATCTGGCAGGCAGTGAGTCTTGTCTCTATTAACTTCTGTGGTTGAACGGGTTTTTCTGGCACTGAATGTAAGCACTAATGACTGCATTTCTAGAACGTCCTGTAATGTCTAGGGTACACTAAAACCGCTACATGTAAAGTTCTGGTATAACACCTCACCTGCAACAATGCTGTGCCTTAGGCTGCTGGTGTCAAAAGCCTGCTCTGTGGGGCCATTTCATCTGGTCCATTTCTGTTCCATGGCAGATTAAACTCTCTACTGTGATTAGGCTGCTCTTAGTACCCTCAGGCATTGGCACAGGCTGCCCAGGGAGGTGGTGGAGTCCCCATCCCTGGAGGTGTTTGAAAGAGGCAGAGATGTGGTGCTGAGGCACATGGTTTAGCCCCAACCTTGGAAGAGTTAGAGAATGGTTGAACTCAATGATCTTGAAGGTCATTTCCAACCTAGATTGTTCTGTGGTTATTAGGATCATTTATCCTGAGCAGAGGTAGAACTGGGGACAGTTCTAGTCTGGGTTTTCAACCATGGTTTGGTGAGTTGGCAGAGGGGAGATTTAGACTGGCTGTTAGGAGGAAGTTCTTTCCAGTGAGGTTAGTGAGACATTGGCACAAGTTGCCCAGGGAGGTTGTGGCTGCTCCCTCTCTGGAGGTGTTGAAGGCCAGGTTGGATGAGACCTTGAGTGACCTGTACTAGTGGGAGGTGTCTCTGCCTATGGCAGGGGGTTGGAACTGGATGAGCTTTGAGGTCCCTTCCAACCTTACCATTCTATGATTCTATCTTAGTTTGTAATGGATGTGCAGAGTAAAATTCTTTCTCCTTTATGCAAACATCCAGCTGAAGCAGTAGAAATCACCACCCAAGGCACACAGACTTGGTAAAGCCTGAGTAAAATCTGAACCCTGTTCCTGTAGAAGCTTCTTGGAAAGAAACCCAGCATCAGTAAGATCAGCTGGACAGACCTGAGTGAGTAGAGATTGAGAGACCATAGGACAAAACCCAGGCACAACCAGAGAAAACCTGATGTGTTGGCTCAAGGAGCACAAAAAGGAGCTCTACTGAGTGCTGCTGTTATCACTGAAAACTGTAACCACAGAAACTCCTGATGTTTGCTGTCTATGTCCAGGAAAACAACAACTTACAAATTCTTTCCAAGTAAATGATCAAGAAAATATTTGACACTGTCTCAAGCTGTTCTGTCTAGTGGAAACAGGCCTTGGGGCTCCAGCACTGATGTCATTGCTTGAGACTAATGATAACCTGGTATCATGAGATGAATCCAGCTTCCAAAATGGAAATTTGTGGCTGGTCTTCTTGTGGAACTGTGGTGCAAAAAGCAATGAGAGCTGAAAAACTGCATCCTCAAAAGACACCAGAGGCCATTGATATGATTTCTAATATATGGACTTGGAAGTCTTGCATAAAATAAAAGCAGTAACAAAAATACTGTCTCAAAGAAGAACTGAGGGTATCAGGAGGAGTCAAAGAGGCTTCGTAGTGAAGCCTTTGAATGATGATTTGCAGGTGAAGGCAAAACGTTAACCTTCCATTAAGAAGTAGACAAGACTGGGAGATAGACAGACAAGATACCCACTCTCAAACAGCAATGTGGGCCCATGTGATGCTAAAAAAATTCTATTTGTTTGGGTCCTGGTCTGCTTTTCCACAAAATACAGATGAGGAAAGCTTTAGGTTGGTTCATGCTTGAGTCTCAGCAGGGATTTGACGTTAAAAATGTTCTTGCATATCACTTACCTTGCAGGATCAGTTATCCAGGTGTGGAGACATATGTATGAGAAA
The DNA here is from genome assembly GCA_013396675.1 of Eubucco bourcierii. Classification (NCBI taxonomy): domain Eukaryota; kingdom Metazoa; phylum Chordata; class Aves; order Piciformes; family Ramphastidae; genus Eubucco; species Eubucco bourcierii. Next base: position 81,927 of record VWZE01021895.1, on the reverse strand, counting down.
ACAAAGGGGAGTTTAACAGTTGACAAAGTATGATAGAAGTGTTGATCTACTCAGAGAGAGCTCCTGTTGGTGCTTGTAATTTCAGACACGTTCATTGTAATTTTCATTGTAATTTATTCGCGGATTCACAGAATCCACTGGGTTGAAAGGCACTTCAAAGGTCATCTTGTCCAGCCCTCCTGCAGTGAGCAGGACTGTGCTGAGGCATCTTGAGCAAGCTTGCCATTTAGCTGTTGGAATGAGCAGAGCTGTGCCTTCACAGGCATTGGCAGGTCTGGGAGTAGCAGTGACCTCACTGCCTTATGCAATGAACTCTTTCAAGGCTCCTTGCCATAGGCAGGAGATCAAAGGGTTATTCAAGGAATGACTGCTGTGAAGGAGATCAGTTTTTCTGTCCCACTCATAACTTGCAAAACCTCACCAATAAAATGCAGAACTTCCTGAATTATCCACTTGAAGAATGTATTGTCCCTGGGTTGGACAATAGGAGGGCGTTTGGGGAGATAATTGGCTCTTGGGGTCACCTTAAAGTGTAGAATCCCCTCAGAATGGCAAGACCAAGGTGTTGTGGTCACAGGAGGCAAGCTTGGAGTTCAGAAGCGAGACAGTACCTAGGAAGTTGTGTTCCTTCAGGAACTGTGTTGTTATCCTTGAAATGATTGTGGCTGGGGGTGCTGCAGGAGTCCCAGCTGATCTGTAAAACGTCTGCTTTGGTGAGGGGTAAGCAGGATGTGGAAAATGGTGCAGGAAATGTGATCTTTGCACGACACATGAGAGGGAGCCTCGCTGTGGCAGCACCTTGTGGAGACATCAGTGGAGTGTGTTGCTGAAGACCACAGGGTCTTTTTCTGACAGAAGTGGTAGTTCTGACTGCACGTACACTGATTTATTGAAAACTATCACCTGCAGCTTGTGAAACCAGACATTGAAGGGCACTGAAAATAGGAAGAACTTGGTTGAATGATTTTTGTAGGTGTAGAGTCAAGAGTAAGCTATTTGTGGATCAAAGGGAACTTTTAAACTCAAAGTATTACATAGAGTCTTTGAGGCTGTAGGCTTCCATCAAAGCTGTTCTGTGTCAATGTGCCCACAGGCTGGTTGATGAGTGTGGTAGGAAGGACTGTTCTGGACACACACCTTCAGATGCTTCATTGTAGAGACCCCAGGAAGTTAGGGCACTACATCCCATTGCCTTTGAGTGACTTCAGACAGAAGTGGATGAGAACACAAATTGTATTCCAGAAGTTAATTGCTTTCAATATAAGGGAAATATCTTTATTATAAAGAAATGTTGGGGTGGTGTGGACAGTGCAGAAGATGAAACACTGGACTGGAAAATCTCAGTCAGACCTCTTTGCTAACATGAACATCTCTAGGACACATTTTTACAGGAAAGTGTACAGAGTGCAGGGACTGACTGTGAGTGACACACAAGGAATCAAGGAGAATTCAGTCTCAGTTGCACTTTGTGCCTCCTTTTTTGTATGTCATTGAGAGATACAGAATAGAATCCTAGAGTTGTTTTGGCTGGAAAAAACCTTTCAGATCATCCACTCCCCCCGTTCTCATAACTCTACTACAACTGGTACAAAACCATGGCCCTCAGTGAATACTTCTTTGCCTCTCTGAAAAACCTCCAGGGATGGGGATTCAGCCCTGGGCAGCCTGTGCCAGGCTTTCAGAACCCATTCAGTCAGGAAGTTTCTTCCTGTAGACAGCCTAAACTTGCCCTGGTGCCCTTTTCCTGTCACTTGTTGCTAGGAAGAAGAGAACAGCCCCCAGCTGGTGCCAACCTCCTTTCAGGGAGTAGTAAAAAGCAAGGTCTCTCCTCAGCCTCCAGACTAGACAACTCCAACATGTGTTACATAACCTAGCTTGCCAGGACAAGTGCATGGTCTAAAGAGACCAAGCTGCTTTCTAGATCAAAGAATTAAGGTTTCCAGGAAACTGGGGTGAAGGAACGTGTTTTTTTCAGTAGGTGATTTTCATCTGTTATCTCTCTTTAGCAGAAGTTATAGAAGACTTAAGAGGCATTTTATCCTTTTAGCCTCAAAGGACTGAAAATATCTCATCAGCTTTTATTTCCAATCACTTCAGTCCCCCATGGCTACTACAGATGCTGTATTCCCAGACTTACCTGAGTGATGGAAACTCTTCAGGTTTCCAAATACTGTCAGAGTGGTCTTTTGGCTGCAGATGTGGTGGAAGTTCTGTATTCTGGCTGGTTTAGTTCAAGAACAGGATTTTTTATGTAATGGCAGTTTGAGAGATCAGATATGGGTGCTTGTTTTTCTAAGGACTGCTAAAAGCAGACATTATTTCTGTCAAAAACAGGTGCAGTTTTCTCTCTGACTTGGGCAGCCAGAAGATGCATGGATCTTAAGCTGGGTGTTAAATACCTTACACAGGTTCCGTGTTAGGTGAGACTGAATTATTTGGAGGTAGGTTATTTAGCTGATGAGAAGCAGAGAGAGGACAGTTTTCTTAATACATATCATGGGATATGTTGGTAGCTCTTTCCGTGCAGTATCTGTTTTGGTCTCTGAGCTGTGTGGCCTGAGGTAGTTTGCTGCCTTTCCCTTTTTCCAGCATTTCATCATCTATGCTAGTTGTGTTGCAACAGGAAGCCCATTTCATCCCCATTGCTGAGCTCTGATGAGCTTCTGAAAGAGCAGTTTGTGCTGGCAGTGGCATCGTTTGTGCCACTGGCTCTGCCTCTGCTGCAGCACTTGCAGTTTGTGTGCTTGGTGGGAGGACACTGAAGGGCAAATTTGAGCAGTGAATGGTTCACACAGCCCAAAGAGTAGATAACAAATGATTATTTGTTATCACTAAAGAGCCAGTCTCATTATGCAGAGTTTCTTCTTCCAGAGTGGCTTGCATGATGAAGCGAGTCTGAACATTGAGATGCCAATGAGCCTTGGTGTCCTGCAGACTTGCAGCATGCCCGTAATAGGCATTTATCTCACCATCACCCGATTTGTGGATCGAAGGTAGGGTCTTCTAGGATAGACAGTGCACATGAAGGGCTTGAGCCTTGCCTAGAAGAAGTTAACAGGGTGTCTATAATGGTGTAGCTGTAAATGACTTGAGATCCTTTCTGTAAAGGCTGAACTCTTCAAGGTGTGGTGATGGATTGGACTTCAGCACTAACCCAGCTGGCTAGTGGCTCTGTTTCTGGAGATGATGGATTTTCTTCTTGGAGGCTAGCAAGGCCACTGGAAACCTTAACCTAAAACCTTGGAGGCCAGATGAATTTTGGTGTGTCTGGATTTCTGATTTGTACTAACTCTAGTGTGGAGCAACTACTTTCAAAGGAGTCTTGGCTGGGGAGGCTTACAGGGGACTACTGGGGTGTCTTATTTTACTTCTGCCACCTTTGCTGCCATGTATTAAGACGAGGGGCAGTAGGGTATTTGTGCCATTCCTTGCAGGTGGTGAATTGAGTGCTTGCCCATTGGATGTTTTCTGGGCACTGTGATACCAATCAGCAGAGAATCTGATCCAAATGCCAGCTGAAAGTCTGCGCTGCAGCTAGGACAAGATCTGTACAAAGTTCACTGGCAGGAACTTGTGAACAAAGTGCTGTGATACTTTTTTTCTGATTTCAGGATGGCAAGTTAGATACAAACTTTTGTTTTGTATAAACACAGAGCTTTATATGCAAACACACAGTTATTTTTGGTGCTTGTTTCCTAGAAAAAATAGATGTAAAAATAAACAAAAATGTCTTCTAAAACCTCCTCAGGCTGAAGATGAGAAGAAAGAACTGACAAAGACTCATGGTGACTTCAAATCCCGTAACTGCTGACACAGAGCTGTGGAGCAGCCAGAGGAGCTGCACGTGGCAAGGCACAGGAATAATTTGTACTACTTTGTTGGCAGAGCAGTGAGCAACATATGGGTGCAGTGGGATAAATCCTTGTATCCTTGTCTGTTTATGCCTGCTCAGGTTGAACCACTGTCTGCTTATATCTTAATGGATCCCAGGAGAACAGTTCACTTGTGAGATCTCATTTAGGGCACTGTATGGATGGAAGAATTTAGATATTAATAGCCTGCAGCATCACAGGCTACTGTGCCTTCTGACTTGGGGGACAATGTTCCTAGCCACTGAGGCTGTGGAGGTACACTTACTTTGCAAGCTGTTTTTAATCAGTGGCTACACATCACTGTTCACTGTCAAAACAGTTTGTATGAGTGCTTCTTAGCTCTCCCTAGGCAACACGAGCTCATATACTTAAACAATTTAGTAGATGAGTTGTGCTAAGGGAGTTGACTGTTGCTTAGAGGCAGGCAGGTTCTGAAAGGCTGTAATGTGAAATGGATTAAATAGTTCAGGGTTTACTTTTGCCCTTTCCTCCTTCTGACCCAAGTTGGTGTTTTTATGGAATGTTTGAGTCTTTTAACTTGAAGGGTCGGGCATCACCTAGACACATGTTTTATTTCCATGTGTCATAATGGAAAATAATAGAGTTCTATTTCAGAGGTTCTTGGGAAAGATTGGCAGCTATGTTTTCCAACCAGAGAGAAAGCTTGAGGAGAGAATGTTTGGTTAGCAGGAGGCCAGACCTTCTGCCACTCAGGCTGAAGCATCTTGATGTCCTCTTATACGGAAGTGTTAATCAAAATATATCAGGCTAATTGTTTATGTCGGTGGGTGAGATAATCCCAGACAATGAGGTGCTGTTTGACTTGGAGAAAGAACTGTGCAGCCAACACAAAGCTGCACCACAGAGATAGTCAACTGGCCTTAATAAAATCTGCAAAGGTGATAAAAATGAAGCTGATTTTGGGGTGGTGTGCTGTGCTATCTGTTCTGATCAGTTTATAGCTGAGCAGTATTGTTCACTATGCACAAATGAACAGAGTATGTGGCTAAGCCAGGGAACAGGCTTTTAATCTTAATGTGCCAGGCAGCAGGTTCTCTTCTTGTGATAAGGTGTCTGAGAGGGCTGTGGAGTGATAAGAAAAAGCTTAGAATAGTTTTACAGTGCTGGATATAATTGCACAATGTTAGCCTGACTTCATTAGAGCTTTTCAAATGGGTGTTGTGTACACCAGTTAACTTGTTTAACTTGAAACTAAAGGTGAACTTTGGTATACTTTTTAGGGTCCAGTTTCACCTTCTAGGGAAACTCTGCAGTAGCAGGGCAGCCTTGCAGCTGCAAAGTGAGTGTGGGAAGCAGGGTGGCATGGATACAAATCTCAACCTCTTGGGCTTGCCTGCAGTTGCATTCAAGACTGTAGGCTGACACAGAGAGATGGAGCACACGAAGTACCATGACAGCTGGAGTGTGTTCTTCCTGGGGGGGATTCCATTAAGAAAATAGAAAAGAGTAGCCTGAGAGAGCTGGAATCTCCAAAAAGGGAGCTGTGTCTTTCTGTTGCATACTTGCATGGTCCCCACTGTTCTGACCCAGGGTTGGTTATGGAGGAATAAGTAATGATGACTACTTACTCTAATGCACCACATTTGCACCTTGCATGATCATCCTCTGATTAGCTCTTGTGTTTCTTCCTGCCACTGCTCATGTTCGTTCCCCCCCTCCTCTTTCCAGTGGTGCAAGACTACTCTCTCATGCCTCATCTCACATCCCACTGCCTCTCTTTCTCACATGTCAGATTTCACCCTTTCCCCTCTCACATGTTGGTTGAGGGCACGGGTTGGGCACTCATGCTCATCCCAAACTGCTTACTGTAGCAGGGAAGCTGAAACTCCACCAGTGCTTCCTCACAGGCTGCCTTATGGCTGTGCTCAGGGTGTGGAGAAGCAGATCCTGAGGTCCTTCCTCTGCAGTGCCTCCTGCCAGCCAGCACTGAGAAGCTGCTTGCCCTGCTTTGTGACAGGTCCTGATGGTGAATAGTGAAGGGGAAATAATTTCTTTGTTTTTTTTCCCCTGTGTGTACAATGAAAGGAAACACTGTAATAAACTCAGTGAAGTAAAACAGCTTTCCCGGCACAGCACTTTCCAACACTTCTTCGTCCTGTTTCTCTGCTTCAAGCCCCACTCAGTGGGGTTACCCTGTGGGGAGGTGCTGGAGAGGGTCACACCCCATGCCCAACCTCCAAGCAGCCAGAGTCTGCCTCTGCCAGCCCCTAGGCTCCAGACCTCCTCCAGCAGAGCAGCTTGGGCAATCCTTGCTTGCTGCCAGCAAGGGGCTGCTGGTGTGGTGCAGGAGACTCTGGTGGCTACAGTGGAGTGCAGCATAGTGAAGAGGCTTTGGTTTCTCAGCTGGTATCGAGAGGGGCTGTGTGAAAGCCTCTCTTGGTCCTGTCAAGGGGATGGAGTTCACCTTGCCCTTTGTCTTGGGCCAAAGAAGGTCTTGGCTCTCTTAGCATACTATAGCTGCTGGGAGCAGGACTGTTTGATTGTGGACACATCAAAAGGAATGGTGAAGTGTCCAGAAGTTAAGTAAAAAGAAGAGGGGAGGTGAATGATGGTGGGGGATAGGTGGGAGGGGCAAGCAGAGGAAATACTTGGAGATGTCTGCAGTTCTTCCTGTTTGTTTCTGAAAATTATGAGTCAGATCCCCCACAAACAAAAGAGAGGGGTTTGAAAAACTGGGAGAGTTTAAAATAGTGCTCATCCATGCATGTGTTCTCTTGATCTCCTGGCTTAGCCTTCAGAGCTGGAGGCCATCCCCATGTTTCTCTGGGCACGTTTCTCACCTTTCTTTTCTTTTCCATGAAAGCAGAGAGAGGTTTCATACCTATATTCATACAACATCAGGAAGTAAACCTATAGAAAAGGTAGCAAAAGCCACAAAATTTGGAATGAAACCTGTGGTACCATTGCGGCTCTTGTAGAGCTGACTGCTCTGGCTCAGACTTCTGCAATGTGAGTTAGCAGTAACCCTCACGCAGTTTGCCTTTGGTTTGTGAGGTGCACTTCGGCACAAGAGGGAGAAGAGGCAATGCAAGTGTCTGCACTGTATTGGAGAATAGCAGTGCTGTACAGTCACTGATCCAAGAGGAAACACGCTCCTTTTTCCCAGGTCACACAGAGTCTGTCCTTTTAAAGCCCGTGGATTTGATGGGATTATAAGATGAGCATTAACAAGTGTGTGCACAGCAGTAGTGCACGTGGAAACCAACATGAAACGGATGCCGTTCTTCCGCTGGTGCCTCCGAGGTGCAGGCTTTTCTAAGGGATGTGGCTCCTTTGTTTCTCTGCCAGCTAGTTCCCAGTAACTGTGTCAGTGGGAAAGGACTCGGTTCTCCAAACACAAAGTGCTTATTTGCAGGTGTTTGCCCTCTGTTCTGGTGTCAGAGTAGGCTGTACAAGGAGACCTGGAAGTGTTTCCTGCAGCTGAGGAGAATGCTGCAGAGCTGGAGGGCCTTCACATCAAAGGCCAAGCTCATCTTGTTGTAAGAGCTTGTTGTAAAGGCACACCTAGTAGGTGGCACAACACTTGGACGGCTGATGGCACAGCCTGGCCAGCAGGGCCTGTGCTCTGATTGTTGATGTTGTGATACAAATCCTCTCCTATCACAGCTCAGCATCATGTCAATACTTGGAGCACAGGTGGAAGTGCTAGGTCCAGAATGAGACCATTGTCACAGCATCTTTTGCCATGTTATGGAGCAAGCGAGGTGCTCACATGTGCTCTGGGGAGCCACTGTCTGAACCAGTAAATGGCTAAGGATGGTTCCTGGTGTGATTTTGGCTCTAACACTGTCTCTGGACCCTGTGCAAGGGTGGGGCTGGAAGGGTTCTGGAAGCTCCTGCAGGACTCTGCAACCACCCTGGCTTGAGCACTGTGTTGAGGTGGAGTTTTCTGTGCCGCTTGGACCCTGAGAGTCTTCCAGGGCATGTTAAGTGCGCACTGAAACCAGAGGGTGAGCACCTGTGTGATGGTCAGCATGAGAAAGGTTTGAAGTACATTTGAACCTGGTTATTAAGGCATCTTCCCATCTGAAAGTGGTGATTATGAAAGAATGCACACAGGTAGTACAGCAGTGCACTGGCTCTCTTCCCACCTTTATCTTCATGCCTGTAGATCCACATAGAAACTGCAATTTTGCTATCTTGTATATGGCTACTGTTTCTCAGCTTTCCTGCTTCCCAATTCCTTCCCCTGTGGAAGGAGCATACTTAAGCATCTCCTCAGCACAGGTACATGTGACTCTCTCAGCGAGCTTCTACAGGTTGAGTGTAGATGTGGCAGAAGGCTCCAAGAGCTGCTCCTAGCATCTGGGAAGCACCTCTAAGAGGACCTTAAACAACTCCCCAAATGATCTCTCCCAGTAGGAAACTGGCTCTTCTCTGTTAGAAAATGAGTCACTAATTTTTCAGTCTCCTTGTTGGGAAGGTGTTTTTTAACTTGCTTCAGAAGAAACAAAAAAGCAAAGAGAATATGCGAAAATAAAAACTTGTAAACATTTATCAGTGCAAAATGAGAACAAAAATACAATCTTTTGTTGAGAGAGCTGGGACAGGTGTTGATGTGAAGCTCTCTTATCCTTCAGTAACTGTGCATAATTGCCATTAGCAGCAGTGAGAGCTGGGCACCTATCAAAAGGTGAGCAGGCATTGTTCAGGGAATTCCTGCAAACCAAGTCATGGCCCCTGGGGCAGAAGGAGATGCTGAAGGCAACAGCAGGCTCTGGGGAACTGAGTTATCTATTGACTACAGGCTTTGCTGGTGGTTCTGCATTTAAACTGTGTGCTGGTTTGAGGCTAATTTGAACATTTTAATGAAAAGGATTAGATTATAGGCTGTGAAAAGCAAACAATGATGATGTCTACTTCACTCATAGACTTGCTGAGATGTATAAGAACAAGGACACAAGTATAGAGGAGGTAGAGGGTCTCTCTTTCTCTGGGAGCTGATGTGTCTGCAGGCCTCTCGGGTTCTAACCTAATAAATCACTCTCTGCTTCTAACCCTCCTTGCTGATCCTCCAGACTTACCTTGTATGTAAGGCAAACCCAGGGGTAAAGTAGAGGGATGGGAAGAAGGTGGAAGGGTGGTTGGGAGCCCCTCCTGGGGACTCTGATTTCTGAGAGGGGTATTGTGTGTCTGTATTACCTTTAACTTGTATATTTCTGTAACTATTCCTGTCTGTTGTGTATATCTCTGCTTGTACATTGTGCTGAGCTGTAAACAGAGCTTCAGTCCTTAACTTCCAGCCAGCTGAGTCTAGTCTGGGGGATTTTTATAGTGTGGGGGTGCAGGGAACTCCCCAACCATCACAAACTGAAACTGATATGCTAGTGGGTCTACGTACTGCAAACCAGAGCTACTTTCAGAAAGCTTTCCTAATAATAATTTTATCCTTTCAGATTTTTATCTTTAAAAGGATATTTTAATACAAATTTAATCCTAAAAAAAAAATTGTTTTACTGTGCAAGATTTTCTTCCGTCAAAGGCTTTTAGGCTATCACAACATCCTTGCGTGATAGTTTTACTTTTCGTCATTCCGGGGAGGGGGCTGGGAAGAGAAAAGGAAGAAATCAACCATTAGCCGTTTCCTTGGGTTCATGGGAGTGCCATTTGTTGTTCAGACATGTTGAGACTGAAGCCAAAACAAGCCTGGGAGCAGAGCACCAACATTTTGGAGAATCATAACACGACTTCTTGTGACCATGTGGGGTGTGCTGGCATACCTCTTCCCATCGCCAGTTCCCAAATGCCTTCTGACAGCAGAAAACAAGTACCCTTGGCCCCTGAGAAGTGTCTTCTGTCTGTAGTGTTTGTGTGAGGATCCTGAAATACTGCACCTGTATCAGCACAAATCAGCCTGCCCTGGGTCAGCTCAGAACCATTTTACTTACCTAGGATTGACTTACCAAGAAAATTGAAAAACTGAGACTAAAATCTTAGACTAAAATCAAACCTTTAATTTGACTGTAATCAGCTGGTATATTCTTCTAATGTATTGTGATTTGCACAGTGCCTCAAGTGGGCATCACCTTTTGCAGCTGCATTTACAATTTGCCCTTACCAAGTTTCTGGAGCTTTTGCAGGCCAATAGAGTGACCAAATATAGTGCAACACAACCAGCAACAGATTGCCATTGAGAGTTTGTAGCTGGCTTACTTAACCTGAGCAGGTAAAATGTGGCATCTCACTTCCTGTCTCCGTGGCTTTTGATACTGTTCCAGGTGACCTGCACAAGCACTTGTCAGCCTGGTGAGAAGGGCTGAGAGTTCTTGAACAGCGTGGCTGAGAGAAAATGCACTCAGCCTTCCTGTTTTGTGCTGTGGGTGGTTTATGGTGAAAGGTGTCTGCTGGTTTAGATGCTTTAAGGAGTGTGGAATGCTTTAGATACATAGACATTTGCTTTCCTAGAGTGGTATTCCTTTTGTGGCTTCTGTCAGCTCATGTTATGTTTTGTATTGGAAGCAATCAAATTTTGTTTGAAAAGGAATGGGTAGAATTGCTAAAATTTGAAGTGGGAGTCAGATTTTCTAGTCCTTCTCTCTGTGCTCCTGCACCTCACTGGTGTGTAGCACAGTTCTTTAAATGCTGTGTGCTACTCCCTTTGGTAACAGGGATTTTGAACACAGAATCTTCCTAAAGGGTACAGAGGCTTCTACTGTCAGTGCAAGGAGGAGCCTGTGCATTCTCTGTGCAAGCTAGGGTTAATATAGGAGACCCTGAAAGATCATAGAATGGTAAGGCTGGAAGGGACCTCAAGAATCATCTAGTTCCAACCCCCTGCCATAGGCAGGGACACCTCCCACTAGTACAGGTCACGCAAGGCCTCGTCCAACCTGGCCTTGAACACCTCCAGGGAGGGAGCATCCACAACCTCCCTGGGCAACCTGTGCCAGTGCCTCACCACCCTCACTGGAAAGAACTTCCTTCTAACATCCAGTCTAAATCTCCCCTCTGCCAGTTTAAACCCATAGCCCCTTGTCCTGTCATTGCAAGACCTTGTCAATAGTCCCTTCCCAGCCTTCCTGTAGGCCCCCTTCAGATACAGTTGCTGTCTGGACTGCACTCACACTGCAGGCTCATGTTGAGCTTTTCATCAACCCAAACTCCCAGGTCCTTTTCCTCAGGGCTCCTCTGCAACCAATCACCACCCAGCCTGTATTTGTGCTTGGGATTGTGGCTACCCAGGTGCAGGATCTTACACTTGGCCTTGTTAACATCATGGATGTGAAAAGATGAAAACTTTGGCTTCGGAAAGGAAGGAGACAAGAAAAAGGGCAAATGTTCATAGAGTGAAGCTAAATCGTAGAGCTGTAAATCACTTGAGTCAGGGACCGATAGTCAAAAGGAGCATGAAGTCACACTCTGGGAAGGGTGAGATGACTAGGGTTTTGGCAGGCAAGATGTGGGCTGACCTAGATGCCTGATAAGAAACTCAATGAAGTGAAAAATGGGTGGACTTGGAGGAGAACTGGGTGGACCTGGTTATTTTGGCATTTAGGTATTTGGTGTTTGATTTCCAGGGCAGCAAAAATCTAATAACCTATTGTTCCTTATTGGTTGGCTCCTTTGTGACATGAGTGGCACCTCTCTTCCCAAACAGTTATTGTGTGCTGGGATGTGTTGAGTGTGGGAGAAGCTTTGGCGCGAGAGATGCAGTTAGGAAGGGAAGAAGTATGCCTCATGGAAGGTGCTTGGATAAGGAGGTTGTGTGTGCAAAGGGATGTCTGAGGAGCAGCAGAAGGGAGTTTTGAGGGCTGGTGTTGGGTGTGTCTTTGGGATGTAACCTCAGCATGATTTGTGATTTGATGTTGAATGAAGATACTGTTTGGTTCCACTGACAGTTGAAACGTCCAGCTCCTCTTGTCCACTGTCAGTATTACCCTGTCTTTCTGCTACTGCCAGGCCTTGGGCCATGCACAAAAGCAGTCAAGTGTGAGACTATGAAGAGGGTCAAAGCTGAGCAGTGCAGTTATGTGTGAGCAAGTCTGTGTGCTCATGTGCTTGCTCAGGTACTGCTTTGCTTAATAATATTGGCTGTGAAAAGTGAAAGTCTGTTGGTAGGAACAGACAAAAGATGTTTCAGGGTGGTGGCTCTTCTAAATTGAAGGCATAAAGCTGGGATAAATGGATATATTGTGGCTGCTTTCTTGGACAATCTGTCTTACATTATGAAAGATCCATAAACCTACTAAATCCATCATCATTCTTTTTCTTACACAGTTTCTGTTTTGTGTTTTTTTTTTTTTCTTTCACAGTGCAGCTGTGTCTCAGTAGTAAATTTAAAGTGCCTCATTGTGAAAGGTTTTCAAGGGCTATTGCTAGGCTTATCCTTGCCCCTTGCACTACATCTGCAAGTTCCTAGAAACCTTTGGTGCCTTGCAGGACATGCAGATTGAACCAGCATGTTGATACATACCCATACACCTTGGTGCCATTGGCCCTTTCTGCTCTGTTGTTACTCTGCATCTGCTCAGTCCTGCGTGTCCTGCCTCCAGTCTGCCCAGGCACATGGGGAGTCTCCATTGATTCTTCCATGGCTCCTGCTGTTATTTTCAGAGAGAGTCCCTACAAAGGCTGCTGCTCTGCTCAGGAGAAAGGTTTGGTGGGAATGACTGCAAGCTGTTTCCTTGATTCCGCTGAGTGCCCATGGAGCAGAGCGACGCTAGAAGGGGTATAGGAAGTTGGAAGTCATTTATGTTAGGCAAGGTCTGAACAGAAATGATGAATTGTATGGGGAGAAAGCTGATCCTGGCCTCTTGTTGCTGAAACAACAGAAATGAGAGGCACTCTGTTTAAAGCTGCTTGTAAATGCCTTAAATATGGAATTCATTGCTACAGGATATTACTACAGAATTACAGAGTAGTGGAGGTTGGAAGGCACCTCTGAAGATCATCCAGTCCAACCCAGTGCTAGAGCAGGGTCACCCCAAGTAAATCCCACAGGAAGATGTTCAGGTGGGTTTGGAATGCTGCAGAGGAGACTCCACAGCCTGCTGCAGAGGAGACTCCACAGCCTGCTGCAGGGCCCTGCCACCCTTAAAGTGAAGAATTTCTTCTTTCTGTTTGCATGGAATCTCCTGGATTCCAGTTTGTGTCCACTGCCCCTTGCCCTTCTCCAAACTACATGTTTGGTTTTGTATGTGGTGAGAAAGGACAGATCTAGGCCCACCAGATACTAGGAAAAATTAAGGGAGAGGAAGATAGGTGCAGCAGTCTGCCCATGTTGGTGTTTTGCCACAACTTCACATGTTGTGGTGCGTTGTCTTGACTAATGCTAACAGAGTTGAAAGCTGCCTTTACTTTGTTCCCCTGTTTCTGCTGAGAAGCACCCCTTGACTCATGGGCAGGGCTTTAGATGGGCTAAACTCACAGTGTGGCTTTGTACACTGCTGTGTGAGGTCCTAAGGGCTTTAAGCACTTGGTGGTCTGTGAGGCTGGCTGTGTGCAGCAGCATGCTGAGGAGCTGCCCTTGCACCAGTGGATTCAGTGGGAAATGACTGGGTAGCTCCCACAGGTGATCCCATCAGTGTTGGTGCTGTCACCTGAACACAAAGGGGTGTGCTTGGCCTCCGGGGCTGTCATTATTGTTCTGACTTCTCTGGTGATTTATCTCAGCCCCCCAGTGAGCTACTGTGCAACCTGGTACTGTATTGTACAACTCAATTACTACAGTACAACAATGATGTGGAGGCATAAACCAGCTGCTACTTGTGTTCAAGGGTGAAGTGGCACAAATCAAAGTTCTGTCACACATGTACACAGAACTTTTTTTTTTTTTGTCACGTGTGTGCTGTAGCATATGAAACCCTGAAATGCAGTCATGTTGGATCTGTCAGGTACTGACAAGGGAGGGCACAAAAATTGTCTGCAGTCCAGCTGAAGAACTAGAATCATAGAATTATAGAATGGTAAGGTTGGAAGGGACCTCAAGGATCATCTAGTTCCAACCCCCTGCCACAGGCAGGGACACCTCCCACTAGTACAAGCCCTATGAGGAGAGGCTGAGGCAGCTGGGATTGTTTAGCATGGAAAAGAGGAGGCTCAGGGCAGACTTCATTGCTGTCTGCAGGTACCTGAAAGGAGGTTGTAGCCAGGTGGGGTTGGTCTCTTCTCCCAGGCACCCAGCAACAGAAGGAGGGGACACAGTCTCAAGTTGTGCTGGGGGAGGTCTAGGCTGGATGTTAGAAGGAAGTTCTTCACAGAGAGAGTGATTTGCGTTGGAATGGACAGCCTTGGGAGGTGGTAGAGTCACCTTCCCTGTAGGTGTTCAAGAAAAGTCTGGATGGGGCACTTAGTGCCATGGTCTAGTTGATTGGCTTGGGCTGGGTGATAGGTTGGACTGGATGAGCTTGCAGGTCTCTTCCAACCTGGTTGATTCTATGGTTCTACTAACTTCCAACCATCTGAGTTAGTTTGCCTAATCTAAGGGGGGTAAATTCCCAAACCATGACAAGTATTTAAATAGTACCAAATGTGATGGTCTCCTATAATAAATCCTGCCTTTATCAGAAAAGTCATGTCTGGTGCATTTGGGCTGCCTATGCAAACAAGCAGACCAGTGATCTTAGAGTGTGCAGTGCTGTGGTCTGATAGAAGCTGCAGGTGCCCAGGACCTTTTGTAGCTGAGCCTGTAGCTCAGTCTCGCACACTTGGAGCAGGTTGTTTGCAAGTTACAAAGGTCGTGAACTGCTGGTTGTTTAATGCAGCCACCTAGCAGGCTTCAGCAACAAACCAACAGCTGCTCTTCAGCTTGGGATAAAAAGTGGGATTTGGAGGTTTTGTGTGTCAGAGGAAACTCTTGAAGAGCTCTTCTGTTGCAGTCTGCAGAGCAGGCTGTGCAGTGTGTGTCTCACCTCTCACTGCAATACCGTAACAGCACTTCCACAGTAAACAAGGAGCTGCTGAACTACTCAGTGGGCATGCTGTAGGAGCACAGGCTGGTGCCGTTGTGTGGACATCTGGGGGATTAGAGGGTTGGAAAGCTGCTCTACAGACAAAGCAATGCTTCAGTCAGATTTCTGGTCTTGTTGTGAGGTGCTTCGTGAAAACCCAGAGGTGTCCAAAGCTGGAGCGCAGAGTAAGGGCTCCTGGGATGGTGTTTCAGGTCTGTCCTGCCACTGTCCTGCCACATGATGATTCATCTTTCTGTGCTGTCATCCCCTTTAAAGTCCTCAGTGAGCTTGCAGGTTCTGCATCCCACTGAGGACTGTCAAGGAGATGACAGCACAGAAAGACGAATCATCAGGGACAACTTGCAAGTATAGAGCCAAGCTAACTAGAGTGGAGTGCTTTAGATGCCCTTTCTGCTGCCAAACACTAGTGTACCTACCTAACATTTTCCTGAGGCCTTTCTCCAGGGCTCATTTCAGTGGCTTAGAGCCTCTGCTGATTTTGACGGATTTTGGAACCATGCCCTAGGGTAATGACTGTGAAAATCTGAGAGCTGCAGAAAAATAAACTGGTTCTGATTCAGAGTCAATGAACTCTTAATGGAGATGATAAGAATTTTACACCTACCATAAATGTGCACAGTAAAATGGACTTCAACAGTATTTAAACAAAAGGGGGGCTGAAACATAGAATCATAGAATGGTAAGGTTGGAAGGGACCTCAAAGATCACCCAGTTCCAACCCCCTGCCATATGCAGGGACACCTCCCACTAGTACAGGTCACTCAAGGCCTCATCCACCCTGGCCTTGAACACCTCCTGGGAGGGAGCAGCCACAACCTATTCCTCAGAACTGTTCTCAGCCATTCCCCACCCAACCTGTATTTGTGCTTGGGATTGGGCCTACCCAGGTGCAGGACGTTACACTCGGCCTTGTTGAATTTCATGAGGTTGGCCTGGGCCCACCTCTGCAGCCTGTCCAGGTCCCTCTGGATGGATCCCTGCCCTCTGCCAAGTCGACTGTGCCACACAGCTTGGTGCCAACAGCAAACTTGTTGAGGCTGCACTCGATTTTTCTGTCCATATAAGCCATTATTCAGTGCAGCAAAAGAAATCTTCGTTCCCACAGGAAAATGTAGTTTTTTCTTGCCTGTGCTTAGTAGCTGAATAATACAGACCCTAAGGTATGCTTGAGTTCAGCTGGAGACATGTGGGATCTCTGTGTTGTGACAGGTGTGTCCCTGCACTTTGCACACTGATGTCAAATGCACCTTTCAGTAAGTGTAACAACTTTTGTTTTTCTAGGTTAGTGGATGATCGGTGTGTGGTTCAACCAGAGGCAGGTGACCTTGCTAACCCTCCAAAGAAGTTCAGAGGTCAGTAACTGGGGTAATTTGTTTTTCTTCATGGCTGATGGATGCCCTGTCTCCTCAGGCACTTGGCCTTGCCGGACACAGCTTCCCAGATGTGAACACATTGCCAAGGTTACAAGCTGGAATGGTAGTGACATTTTGCTGATCTGGTATTTAGTTCTCAAAGGCACAAGAGATGGGTGGAAAACATGGGGAAGGGGACTGATTTGTAGTCCTAGAGTTGGTTGCTGTGACCACATCCCTTACTGTGACCAACTCCTTGTTCCAGCCCTGCTCTTACTGTAAGTGGGAAACAAGCTTGTGAAGGTTCAGAACTACTTGAGCTGCTGGTTTACATCTTAATGTTTTAAGGATTACCCCCACATATATTTTGTCAACTGCTTGTTTTGCTGTTGGTTAAAAAAAAAGTATCTGATTTTTCTCAAAATTCTTAGACATGACCTTGCAGGTTTGGAGAATTCTGCTTCTTGGACAAAATAACAGCACAGTGACAACATGCAGTTTCTACTTCCTGAATGCTAAAAACACTCCTGTGGTATCAGAACTTCTGTGTGTTTGTATGTAGGGTAGGAAATAAAACCTCTCAATCTCATCTGAATTGCTTTAAGCCATTGGCTCTCTAGTTGTGCCAAAACAGAGTCTTAGTAACTTCATCCAGACCTCTTTTACCTGGGTATTTTATGTCCAGTGTTTATTATACCATAGTATACATAGGCTATGATTGCAAAAAGAGATGTTTAAAACTCTGAGAGACTGGAGGTCTGTTTTCCCAGTGTATCCAAGTTGTTTTTCTCTGCTGTGTGTTCAGGAAGCACCAGCGGTCAGTTTCAGTTCCAGCTGCGAGCATTCAGTTCATTGGCAATGGCAAATGAGAAAGTGAGGATGTACACTTAGAAACCAACAGGAATAAATTTCAGTCTCTGACATGATGTCACAGAGTAGCTGTGGCAGCAGTGGAGACAGCATCAGGTTCTCCAGCGTGGCTTTCACACTGCCTGTGACTTCATCTTCTCACTGCCTGCAAATACCTGAAAGCTGTGAATTAAAGATGTGGCACAACATTTCAGGTGGAGATTCTTTGGACAGCATTTCTGTCACTTCACCACCTCAGTTGTATTCCCCAAGTAGGAGCATATCCATGTTTCTAGATGAGGTGGGGGTCATCAGAAAAGGTTTACATGTGACAGTATAATTGCAGACTGCATCCAGATGCCTACAGTCAAGGATCTGAACAGAGGTTAGAAAGACAATCTTAATTTTCATATTGTCTCAGTCTGAGGACTTGATTTTACAACTTTACTACAACAGAGTTCTTTTATTGCAGTTCTTTCCTAACTTGCAAAGTTAGGGAAAAAGTTGATGGTGTTCTCTGTGTTGAGATTTAAAAAACAAACCAGAACAACCAAAGAGGTGATTTCAAGACCATGAAAAAGATCTGGGCACTTTGATCCAGGTTGTGGTACTGTTGATCTCTCAGTGCTAACAGCATGGCACTGGTGTATGGAGAGCAGGTGGCAGAAGAGGATGAGACACTGACAAGACGTAGAGGAGTTGTCTGCTGCTGAGGCAATGCAAGGACTGTGCTCCTGATTCCCATCCCAGCTTCTGCAGGGGAATGTTTTCTGTTAGTCTTGGACAGTTTTGTTCTGTTCCCTATTGCAGCTTCTCTCTCTTGCTTGCATAACACATCGCTTTTTCTATAGTTGCCTCTGCTCCTTCTGCATAGCATCTAACCTTTCCTTTCCTATGACTCAAATTCTGCACTTCTTTGGGATCCCCTCTTCAACCTTTTTGTCCCTGACACAAAATTTCTTACTAGATACTTTCCTCCTTCTCCTCATGATGCCTCTTAACTCCCTTTGGTTTCAGTAGCCATTCTTCCAGTCAGACTGTAACTCTTTCTGGTTTAGGATGTACCCATATCTGGCTTGATTTTGAAGTGACCTGGTTAGATACTGTTAGCATTGTGGTAGCATGCAAATCTAGACAAGCTATAACATCTGTAGGAGGAGTTAAATTAGTGAAAAAGTGAGTTTTGTCACTTTAGGTGATGCAACCCACCATGCTATAAATTTGTGGCTGTGTCTGTCAGTGCCACATCCAGTGGCATTTTCCTACTGCTTCAGCTATGTGTAATCAAGCAGTATGCAGGAGAACAGCTGCAGCAAAGATAAAGGCATAATTTGGTGCTTTTCTCCTTCAATTTACAAGCCACATTCTGAGTGTGGGAACAGCAGGGGTTTTGCCGAGACACAACAAAATTGCTTTCTAATTGGGATTTTGTGCCTGGTGCCAGAGGTGTCTGTATTCTGAGAGTAACCAAAAGCACATCTCTGGCATGCTTTCTGAAGTT
Source organism: Eubucco bourcierii (assembly GCA_013396675.1). Taxonomy (NCBI): domain Eukaryota; kingdom Metazoa; phylum Chordata; class Aves; order Piciformes; family Ramphastidae; genus Eubucco; species Eubucco bourcierii. The sequence goes on along the minus strand of VWZE01021895.1, from coordinate 63,422 downwards.
TCTTATCTCTGCTCAAAAGCACTGAGGCAAAAGAGTTGCTAAGTCTTAGTTCTTACAATGGAGAAACTTAAGCAAAACCCATACTGGCCTCTAGTCCTGCCCAAGAATCTTCTGGGAAATAAGATTGCATTAAAATGTCTGAGTTAATAAAACAAACAAAAACTGCTTTAAGTAGTTTTTTTATTTTAAAAAGAAGACTTAGGCATGAGTGATTAACTGAATGATTAGATAGAAGCACCTAAATACAGCATCTAAATGTAGCATCTCACAGCAGGAAGAGTAGGGCCTCTTTAGTAACGGGAGCTGCTCTCTGCATGGTTTGCAGTGTTCTTATCACTGATGGCTGAACTGGTGTTGGTTGGAGGTTAGAGCATGACCTGAGGGACAAATGAGCATGAGAAAGGCATGTTTCTGACACCATGTTTAGATTCCAGAGGCTGACTCTGAACATTCACATCAGATGTTTGCTCTTTTTCCCAGCAGAAAACCCCCTGAACCCAGCAGCAATTCAGAAGGACTGTGTTCTCTTCGCTGCTTGTATCCATCCTACAGCCTTCACTCAGATCAGATTTAGGTAGTGAGATGCTGGCCTGAACCAAAACCCAGCGTAAGGAGATGTCTCAAAATAGCAGCTTCAGCTTTAGGTGTTTGCTTTTTTTGTTGTTTTTTTGAGTGGGTGGGAGCTATTCTGGTTATTTCAGGACATTCTACAAAATGGAGTGCTGTTAAACTAAGGAAAGCTGTGGTTGTATTCCATTTCATGCCAAAGAAGCTGTGGCTTCATGCCGGAATGGTTCTAAAGCAGCTCTGTGCTCATCCACAGGCACATCCAGAGTGGCAGCAGGCCAGATGAGGTCCCACCTGTGTTTCCTGCAGGCTGCTGAAAGCTCCCCAAAACCAGTGTTTGTTTTTTGCAGATGCATTGAAGGGCTGATCAAGACAGGTGTTTCTTGTGCTGCTTCTGACTGGAGCTGGGGAGAGCTGCAGCACTGGTGTCTCGTGGGAGCCCTTGGCCTGCTGCAGGGCCATGCACAGACATTGGGCAGAGCAGCGTGTGCCGGAGAAGCCATCGTGAGCAACAGAACTGCAGTGTGCCTTAGTCTGGGACCTTTAACACACTTCAGCCTGATGCTCTTATCTGCAGTGGGGAATGCTTTCAGCTTCCAGGGTGGAAAATAGCACAAATAAGACCTGCTTGTTGGTGAAATCCAGCAGCTCTGGAAAAGGAGCACGACTCTCTTCCACTTTAAATATTAAGTGATTCGAGTTCCTAAACAGATTTAAGCTTCCTACACTTCATATCCCTTTTGTTGAGGCATCTTAAGTGAAAGTCCTGTTTGACTTCTTAGATATCTTCCTCTTGCCTTTCTCTCAATTTTTAGTGTTCTAAATGTTTTCTGACCTTGTTGTTTCCTTCTCTCTCCCTTCCATTATTTTCCTGTGGTCCTGTGGGGGAAAGTGGTCTCTCCTTTTACTCTGCCATTTTCCTTTTATTTCTTGTCTCCTCCTACACAATTAGGGTTCATCCTTACGTTTTCTTCTTTCTCTGAATTCTGTAATTTCTTTCATTTGCTTAGACTCCTGATAGCTTTTTCTGTTGTTCTTAGCACTCCTCATTGCCCTACTGCTTGCTCGCTCACATTCCTCCACTTCCGTCCTCACTTAACTCTTCTACCTTTCAGTATTTTCTCAAAACACTTAGATTTGTACAACTGTAATTTTAACAACCCTATCACTTCCACTTACTCATTTGCTAGCCTGCTGGTTTAAGTAAAGTCATGTGATAAGTAGCTCTCTGAACTAGGGTGAGAGGAAATGGCTTGGACTGGCTGCATGTTGCACCAGGGGAGGTTTATGTTGAACGTGAGAAGAAACTTCTTGACTTGAAAGGGTTCTCAAAGCCTGGCACAGGCTGCCAAGGGAGATGGTTGAATTCCCATCCCTGGAGGTGTTTCGAAGAGACAGAGATGTGGTGCTGAGGGACATGGGTTAGCCCCAGCCTTGGTACAGCTAGAGAATGGTTGAACTGGATGGTCTTAAAGGTCTTTCTAACTGAAACAATTCTATATGATGGAATTCTTCCACGATGGACAAGAGTTAAATTTCTAACACTTAGGATTGCAATTGTAGTTGATATGCATCTCAGCAGGGATAATTTGCCCTATTTTCTTAACTTCTAATAAGCCAAGGTCTGGAGTGTGACTAGGCAGAGCTCCCCCTTTTTCTTCTTTTCATCAAGAACACCTGAAGTGATTTTCCTTGTTTTAGAGGTGTCTGTGTGGGCTGGAGTGTGCAGTGTTTCTCATTTCCTGCGCCTTCACTTTGTGCACAACAATTTTGTGGGAATGAGAAAACTGGTGAAACTGCAGAAGGTGAATGCAAGAAAGTTTAGTGAGTGACACTGGCTAATACTTTTAAACTATTTGCTTTAGAGCCATTTGTTTACCTTTGATGATGCCTGCTTCATTTTTGCCCTCAGGAAGAGACATATTTATGCAGAACTCCATAAAGTAATGAGTTAAGAACCAGGACTACCTGAGAGGGTCTGGAGAGGTTAGATGAGATGGTCTGGCTCATGAGCCTGGAGAGCTGAGCTTTTAATCTGCTGTGTGTGCTGGAAAGCTGCTTTAGAATCTCATGCCTCACTTTCTCTCTTGTCCTGTTTAATTAAACTACAACTTCTCTAGGGGCAGGTTTTGCTTTTTCCCTTCCGTGATGTTTAGGACCACAAAGTTTGAATTTGTATAGTAGTACCCTGTTGCTACTCTAATCAAAGTCAGTGAGATGAAATTAGCAAAATGTAATGAAATGACCTATATATTATCACTGAATCATGGAATGGTGAGGCTTGGAAGGAACACCCAGAGATTATCTAGTCCAATCCCCCTGCTAAAGCAGGTTCACCTAAATCAGGTTGCCCAGGATCACAATGTCCAGATGGATTTTGAAAGTCTCCAGAGAAGGGAACTCCACAGCCTCTGGTCAACCGGCTCCAGAATCTTTACAGGAAGGAAATTTCTCCTTAAGTTCAAGTGAAAGCTCCTGTGTTCTAGTTTGTGCCCATTGCCCCTTGTTCTGTCACTGACCACCACTGAAAAGAGCCCAGCCCCAACTTCTCGACTTCCACCCTTTAGGTATTGATCAGCATTAGCAAGATCCCCTCTCTGTCTTCTCCAGGCTACACAGCCTCAGGTGTCTCAGCCTTTCCTCACAAGGTCGATGTTCCACTCCCCTCAGCATCTTAGTGGCTCTCTTCTGGACTCTCTCCAATATCTCCTCCTCCTTCTTCCACTGGGGAACCCAGAATGGGATGCAGTATTCTAGGTGAGACCTGACCAGGGCAGAATAGAGGGTCAGGAGAACCCCTCTCACCCAGCAGGCAGTTGTGTGTATGGCAGGTTTGTGAACTGGGACTGTTACGAGGCTTGCAGAGGCTGCATGAAGTTGATGTGTTGGGTATTGAAAGTTTCACATTCAGCTGGGATGTTCTGCCACTCTCTCTATTGGTACTGTTGCCTCCAGGCTGTTGGGTGGCTGCATTTAGGCACTGGGTGTCCAGGCACAATGAGAAGTGAGGGAAGTATCTCTCAGAGTATCTCTGTTGCTGTTCTGCAGACTGCCTGTTCAAGGTGTGCCCTATGAACCGTTACTCAGCCCAGAAGCAGTACTGGAAGGCCAAGCAAGGCAAACAAGGGAACCACACAGAAGCAGCCCTCCTGAAGAAACTTCAGGTAAGAGACATCTCTATTTGCAATCTTACCTCAACCTGCAGGCTGTAGAGCTACAATGGAACGAGAAAGAATAATAACAAGTGCCTTGGGAACCACCATGATGGGTGTTAATATGCCACTTTTATGTTCTCCCTAGATCCCTTACCTTCTGACTAGCATTTGTTGTCCTGGATTATGTCTGTCTTTGTGCTGGGGGCAGTGCTTTCGCTATAAACAAAATACTGCTTTCAGAAAAGTTACCACTTAAAAGTGGAGTTGTTAACATCAGGAGTAGTTCACAGTTTAAGTTATGGTATTACTTTAGAAGTCCTTTCCAGGAATTAGGTAGAAGTGTGGACAAAGAGATGTTTTCCATAGCATTTGCCTGGAGATACCTCATATTTCCAGTTGTCTGTGCTTTTGGTCTGAGTGGTTCTTCTCTGAATCATAGAATGGTAAGGTTGAAAGGGACCTCAAAGATCATCCAGTTCCAAACCCCTGCCATAGGCAGGGACACCTCCCACGAGCACAGGTTACTCAAGGCCTCGTCCAACCTGGCCTTGAACACCTCCCTGGGCAACCTGTGCCACTGTCTCACCACCCTCACTGGAAAGAACTTCCTCCTAACATCCAGTTGAAATCTCCCCTCATCCAGTTTAAACCCATTGCCCCTTGTCCTGTCATTGCAAGACCTTGTAAATAATCCCTTCTCAACTTCCAATCATTGGGCAGACTTCTTTTTGCATCCAGTGTGGAAGGAGTAACTTCTTTGTGTCTGGACAAGAGATAGCCTGATGTTATAACTGGATGCTTAAGGCTAAGTGAAAACTAGGTCATGTCAAAGCTAGTTGATAGGTTCATGTGCAGTGGAGGGGGTGCCAGTTGCAGCTGGGAAGGCCCCCATGGTTATGTGGGCACACCATCGAGAGCCAGGGCTGACCGTTTGATCTGTGACTGTGCTCGATACAGACTGTTGTGTTCAACTGTGGTTGCATGTGGCCTGCCAGAGCTCTTTTGGTATGGGTCAAGTCAGCATGTCCCTGTGGAGGGGAAAACACAACAAGTGGGAGGAATGGTGACAGGGTGAAGGTGGGCACAGGCCCTTCCTTTTCTGCTTGCAGGATCAAAGAATGCACTCAGGTGGAAGGGACTTTTAAGGGTCATCTGGTCCAGCCTCTTGCAGCAGAATAGACTGGGAGGATGAAGGTTGAAATAAAGCACTTGGAGTTGCTTTTTGTGCATCTGAGGTGAGATCCATAAGTTGTGATGAGGTCATTACAGATGAGATCAGAAAAGGATGCTGCAGCAAGATTTGGGTGCTGTGCTAATCCTTTCAGTGTGGTAATGATTGGAGTTTGGAGGAAACATTTTAACTGTTGTACCATTGCTTTTTTGGACTCTTTGTTGCAGTAGCTGAACACAGGTGCTGATTTTACAGAATTTAAAGCAATAAATGCTTCTCTTGCAGCATGCAGCAGAACTGGAACAGAAGCAGAATGAAAGCGAGAACAGGAAGCTGCTGGGCGAGATTGTCAAATACAGCAATGTCATACAGGTAAGGCCACTGGGATCCACCTGCCTTCCCTTGGAGGTGCTAAGGGAGCAGCTGTTCCACCTCAGGGTACAGTGAAAATGAAACCAGCCACCATAATCTGGACTGGCAAGGGTCAGGTAAACAGGACGTGGTGAAGTTTACAATGTTCTGTTTTTTTGTCTGTTTTAAAGCCTACCAGAAATGCTGCATGTCCATCTTTAGAGATTATGTCAGAATATAAATTCCATGTGTAATTTTGGTGAAATAAAGAAATGAGACAGTAGCTATGTTGTGAAGTGCAGGACAGCTTCCCTGTGCTGGAGAGATTCATTGACAGTTCATGGGCCCTCCCCTGCCTGCCATGTAGCACACGCTGTAAAACTGATCACTGACACCTTTCCCTCAAGCTGAGGCATAGCACCTGTGCTCCTCAGCTGCAGTGTGTCTGAGAGTTCTCCTCCAGGTTTGTTTTGTCTTTATGAGGATTATCAAAGATCCCCCTGCACCTCCTCTTTGGACTGAAGGGAGACAAAGCAGGAGCCTCACTGATGGCTGGAAATGCTGCTGTGTTTGCAGCTTCTGCACATCAAGAGCAACAAGTACCTGACAGTCAACAAGAGGCTACCAGCTCTGCTGGAGAAGAATGCCATGAGGGTGTCTCTGGATGCTGCGGGGAACGAGGGATCCTGGTTCTACATCCAGCCCTTCTGGAAGCTGAGGAGTGAAGGTGACAATGTAAGTGGAGATACTGAGGGCAGAAGTGGGGAAGTTTCTAGGATTCACAGGATGTCTCTGCCATGGGCATAAATCATTAGAGAATGAAACAGTATTTTAAATAGTGCTTGGCACTAGAAGTTTTATGTATAACTAGAAAGTGTTACTAGATGATATGATCTGGACTCTGAAATGTTGCCACATCTGTGCCATGCTTGCACGCCCAGGAAGTTTGCAGATGGCACTGAGCTGAGAAGGAGTTGATCTGCTGGAGAGCAGGAAGGATGTGACCTGACAAGGCTGGATTCATGGACTGAGGCCAATAGGATGAGATTCAACAAGGCCAAGTGCTGGCTCCTGCACTTGGATCACAACAACCCCAGGAATGCTCCAGGCTGGGGGCAGTGGCTGGCAACTGCCCATCAGAGAAAACCCTGGGGGCACTGGGTGACAGCAGCTGAAGATGAGCCAGGGTGTGCCCAGGTGGCCAAGTAGGGCATCAGCATCCTGGCCTGGATTAGCACTGGTGTGGCCAGCAGGAGCAGGGCAGGGATTGTCCCCCTGGACTCAGCACTGGAGAGGTCACAGCTTGAGTGCTGGATTCAGTTTTGTCTCCTCAATTCAGGAAGGACACTGAGGGGCTGGAGCAGGTCCAGAGGAGGGCAACAAAGCTGTTCAAGGGTCTAGAGAGCAGGGCTGGGGAGGCACAGCAGAGGGACCTGGGACTGTTCAGCCTGGACAAAAAGAGGCTGGGGGAGACCTTCTGGCTTTCTTCAAGTCCCTGAAAGGAGGTTGGAGCCTGGTGGACCTTGATCTCTTTTCCCTAGTAACAAGTGAAAGGAAGAGGAGAAATGACTGTGAGTAACACCAGAGCAGGTTTAGGCTGAACATCAGAAGAAGTTTCTTGACTGAAAGAGTTCTCAAAGGTAGGCACAGGCTGCCCAGGAAGGTGGCTAAATCCCCATTTCTGAAGGTGTTACAGAAAAGCAGAGATGTGATGCTGAGGGCCATGGGTTAGCCCCAGCCTTGGCAGGGTTAGAGAATGGTTGAACTGGATGATCTGAAAGGGCTTTTCTAACCTAAATGATTCTATGATTCACCTGAGCCTTTGCTGACTTGTAGGGGGTCTTTGCTAAGTCCACCTGTTGTGTGCACATTTACAGAGGGGGCAGTAACTCATGGTTTAAGCTGGAGTAGTAGTTTCATTAAAAATGGTTCTGTGAAAATATTCTGGCAAGGTTTTATGTTAAAATACCTCTGTTTTTTTTGTGAAAAAAATTCCAGGCAGACTTGTTTTCAAGAGGTCAGCAAAGAATGTATCTAGGAAATACATCCAATTCCTTCAAATTTGTACCCCACTCAACATGAGAATGCTCCCTGTCCTTGGAATTGGGTTGGGTAGTCTGGGGATTCTTTTCTGAATGGGTTTCACCAGAAGTCTGGTGTGTGCTGAGAGGGAGAAGGTGTAAGGAAAGCTCCTTGCTGAGGCTATAAGCATTGTGCCATGAGATCAAAACTCTGTTTGGCTGGCTGTGGCTTGGTTAAGTGCCTGCGGTGGAAAATGCAGATCAGGCTCTGGGAAGGCCATGTGATGAACTGGTGTGGATTTGGACTTGTGGAGCCTCTCTGACTGGCGAAGTAAGCAGCCAAAGGTCCTCCTCAGGAGCGCAGACAGAAGGGTCTCTTCTCTTCTGTATCTTCTCTCTTTCACTTTGTGGTTACCCAGATCCTGGGATGCTCTCCAGGAAAAATGTGGTTGCTTGCAGCTCCTTTAGCCACTCTCTTGTGGGGAAGGGAGGGACTGCATTCCCAGTTCCTGGTCAGGAATCCCTGAAGATAGTCTTTCCCTGCTCCATGCAGCCACCTGAAAGGTGTGTGAGAAGTTTTTCTTTGCCTCAAACCTGCTGTGGGGAAAAGCAGCAAACCTGAGTAGCCCTCTGGGCCACTTTTGCAAGGCTTCTCTGCAGGGGAGAGCAAGTGTTGTGGATCAAAGGTGAACCTGGTAGTCCTCTTTGGAGAGAGAATAGAAAGGGGCTTTTACTGCCTTTAGATATGGGCTTTAATTTCTTAGAATAACATTAGTTCAGTAGCTTCTTAATTTTTCATACCTTCATACTTGGGAAATATGTGCATGTCCTTCTCCAAAGAGAAGAACTGGGGTGCCTGGATTGTGATCTGTAAAGCCATCAGGAGTCCTAAGGGCTAAGAGCAGCAGATTGATCTTAAGCCTTATCAGCCATTCTCAGTGCTGTAGAGCTTTAGATTTACACTAATGTGGGCAAGTAAATGTTTGGAAGTGCTTTTTCTGGTCTGAGGAGTCTGCAGATCGTGGCAGGGATGCCTGTAATGTTGCACTCTGTGGTCCTCTCCCCTAGTTTGTTCCCTGTGGGGCTGTATTTGATGGGCTCTGGCCTGTGTGAGAAAGTGGCAGGTTTACTCCTAACTTAATGGCCTCCTTTGGAACCTACCTGTTGCTCAATTTCTGTGACCAGGTGTTGCCTTCCAGAGCTGAGAGCTTGTATTTCACAGGGGGAAATTTCCAGATCCAAGTTTTTCTTCCTTTTGATCGGGCTCCAACAGATCTGATAATTTTCTGTACAGACTTCTGGTGTGAAGCATTTGCCCTTCTGCAGCTTTCCTGCAGCTACTCTGAGAGGTGACCTCATCACCCTCGACAGCTGCCTCAGAGAGGTGTGGGGCAAGGTGGGGTAAAGTCTCTTCTCACATGCAAGCAGTGACAGGATGAGAGGAAACGGCCTCAAGTTTGATAGCAGGAGAAATTTCTGCACAGAAGAAGTTCTCCAGCATTGGAACAGGCTGCTCCTGGATGTGGTGGAGTCACCATCCCTGGAGGAATTCAGTAGGCAGAGATGTGGTTCTGAGTGACGTGGCTTAGCCCCAACCTCGGTTGGACTGGATTATCTGAAAGGACTTTTTCAATCCAAACAATTCTGAGATTCTAAGTTAATGAAAGTAATGTAAAACTATGGCCAGAATCTTACAATGAACTGGCAAGGCTGCAATATTCTATGCAGGCTTTTGCTCCTCATACAGCAGCTCTCCTGTAGTGCAAGATGTGACTGATGAAGGCTGGAGCTGTTTCCAGCTTGACTGCACAGTAACACATGCACTGATAGCTGTGGTTTGCATTTTTAGCTGCCTACCGTTCTACTGATCTGAAAGGTCTATCTTGGAGCATGCCCAGAGGGGTGGGCTCAGATCTGGGGAGTGCCCAGCCAGCTGTGGGAAAGTTCTGTTCATCTCCTGATCTCTGAAGTGTTGCCAGCAATGCCACTGACAGATGTGGTTATAACATCAAAGCAGTGGAGATGCAGTGGCACTGCCATCAGTGTGCTTAGGGACCTGCTGGAATAGTTAGCTGAAGTGGGACTTTTTGGGGTATCAGGTAGTGACAGGACTAGGGGGAGTGGAGCAAAGCTGGAAGTGGGGAGATTCAGACTGGACATGAGGAGGAAGTTCTTCACCATGACAGTGGTGAGACCCTGCAATGGGTTGCCCAGGGAGGTGGTAGAGGCCCCGTCCCTGGAGGTGTTTAAGGCCAAGCTGGACGAGGATCTGGATAGCCTGATCTAGGGTAGGGTGTTCCTGTGATGGCAGGGGGATTGGAACTGGATGATCCTTGTGGTCTGACTGATTCTGTGATTCATTGCTACTGCTTCTTCATACCTGCTGCAACCCTTTGTAACTGACAGCTTTGTGATCTGCTACACCTCTGCTAGAGTATTTGCTCCTGCTTTTTGATTGTGGGGTAGGTGGCATGGTGAGGTGGGCTGACTCAGTTTATAGGAGTGACAGAATCACTCCGGGTGAATGCCAGTGCGGGGCTCTCACCCTGAAGACAGAGTGCAGTCAGCTTTGACTGTGGCTTGTCCCACTGCCCATGGGCCCTCTCCGCCAAGATGTGGACAATTGGGGTTGCATGAATTTAGAAATTACCTTATGTGGGAAGAACCCCATTGCATCCAGGACAGAAGGGTTGTGTAGCTTTAACTTGAATTCAGAAGCTGATTTCTCATTCGACCGCTATGAATTTCATTGGAGGTTTCTCACCTGGATTAGAAGAGTTTTGTCAAAGAAGTCAAGAGTTAAATCCTGAAAAGCTTTGTCTTATGAAACTTTAACAAGTTCATATCTGGGTTGATGAAAAGCTCAACATGAGCCTGCAGTGTGCACATGCAGCCCAGACAGCAACTGAGTCCTGGGCTGCAGCAAGAGCAGCGTGGCCAGCAGGGCAAGGGAGGGGATTCTGCTCCTTTACTCTGCTCTCCTCAGACCCCACCTGGAGTACTGTGTGTAGTTCTGGAGCCCTCAGCACAGGAAGGACATGGAACTGTTGGAGCCAGTCCAGAGGAGACCATGAAGATGATCAGAGGGCTGCAGCAACTCTGCTGTGAGGACAGGCTGAGAGAGTTGGGGCTCTGTAGCCTGGAGAAGAGAAGGCTTCCAGGAGACCTTAGAGTAGCCTTCCAGTATCTGAAGGGGGCTACAAGAAGGCTGGGGAAAGACTACTGACAAGGTCTTGCAATGACAGGACAAGGGGCAATGGGTTTAAACTGGCAGAGGGGAGATTTAGACTGGATGTTAGGAGGAAGTTCTTTACAGTGAGGGTGGTGAGGCACTGGCACAGGTTGCCCAGGGAGGTTGTGACTGCTCCCTCCCTGGAGGTGTTCAAGGCCAGGTTGGATGAGGCCTTGAGGGACCTGTTCTAGTGGGAGGTGTCCCTGCCTATGGCAGGGGGTTGGAACTGGATGAGCTTCGAGGTCCCTTCCAACCGTACCATTCTATGATTCTGTGGTATCTGTATGTAAAGAAGAAGGCCCAGGGACCTGTCTGCCTGTTACTTGTTGCTGGACTGCAGCACAACCTGGAAAGATGCGCTTGTGGCTGCTTAGGGAAGAGGAGAAGGAGCCAGTGCTGGATTTAGTGTTGCAGAGCAAGCCCTTGGGAATTCACTGCCCTGTCTTCTACACTCTGTACAGTTCTACAGGCAGAAATTGGGGCATCTGGGCATGCAAGTGCTCAACCTCCAGTGTTTTGGCATACTGAGGCATTATTTGGAGCCAGAAACCAGCTGGGTAGGAGACAGGAGGCAGTCAGAAGAGCAGACCTGCAGCTTGCCCAAGGCAGTCAGGTGTGAGAGGATTCTTTCTTTGGAATCTTTGTTTTCATTTGCTGCAACAGCGTGCAGGAAACCTGCGGAGTGGGCGCTATCCCTTCCCAACCACATATGAAGGATTGAAGCAAGAAACAAGGCAGGAAGAGAACATAGCACATCTCATGGCTTCTGTGGCAGCTGGAGAGCTGGGTGGCATTGAGAGCAGGTTACTGGTGTGGACTTGGAGCAAGATAAGAGACTGAGACAGAAACTGTCATGGCACGTAATGTTTCTTCCTCAGATGTGTGCCTTACAGAGGAACTCCTGTGTACATCTCCTTTGGGTACTGCTATGGTAGTCACAGGCTTAGTTCCAAGATAGAATCACAGAATCATAGAATGGTAAGGTTGGAAGGGACCTCAAGGATCATCTAGTTCCAACGCCCTGCCATAGGCAGGGACACCTCCCACTAGTACAGGTTACTCAAGGCCTCATCCAATCTGGCCTTGAACACCTCCAGGGAGGGAGCAGCCACAACCTTCCTGGGCAACCTGTGCCAGTGCCTCACCACCCTTACCGTAAAGAACTTCCTCCTAACATCCAGTTTCAATCTCCCCTCTGCCAGTTTAAACCCATTGCCCCTTGTCCTGTCATTGCAAGACCTTGTCAATAGTCCATCCCCAACCTTCCTGTAGGCCCCCTTCAGATACTGGAAGGCTACTATCAGGTCCCCTCGAAGCCTTCTCTTCTCCAGGCTACAGAGCCCCATCTCTCTCAGCCTGTCCTCATAGGAGAGCTGCTCCAGCCCTCTGATCATCTTCCCCCTGCCCTTTACATTCTTTAAATAAGATGCTCAGTCATGTGCTGTCTTGCTAACTACGTTGTTACAGTCCTGAGATACTTGCGACAATGCTGAAGTCCTGATTCCACTTTGCAGGATGCAAGCCTGGTGACTTTTTGATTAATGAATTGTCTGGTCATAACTCCTTAAAATGGGCTGTAAGTAATATTTGTGTGAAACATGGCATGCAGGAATGTGTTGCATAAGAGATGTGTATTAAAGGCATCTTGTCATTATTTGGGTGCCATTAGTGACCTTTTTCTCACTACTTGGATCCCGTTGGATCTCCCTGTGTGGTCTGAGCATGGTGATGCTGTCTTTGGCTGCTGTGTTGGTAAAGAGCAGGCAACCTTCTCCTTCCCTTCTGCAGTGAGTGGGCCACATTCATAGCAGGCTGAACTGGGGCTCTCCTTTCTTGTACAAAACCTGCTGATGGATGCAGGAAGCGTTTTTGTTTCTTCACTTTGCCAAAGAAAGCATGGCTTGTGCAGCATGTCATGGGGCAACAATCACATGTAGCCATTTGTCTGCACGTGTGTGTGTGCTTAGAAGTGCTGTGCACCACGTAGGCAAATCAGAACCCACTGCCAACCAATCTATGTGGATTGATTAATTTGAAAAAAAAAAAAAAAGTTACTTTTGCCCTTCCAGGTATGAATTTAATTTTCCATATGCATGTGTGAAGCACTTTTTAGGTCAGACATTTTCATATATTGTTTTTCCCTGTCTCTTTGGATAAAGAATTGCAAGGGCATCAACATTTGTTTGCAGGGTGTCAGCTAGGAATTTGTCTTGTATAGAGAAAGTGTCTCAGCTGAAGTACCTGCTGCTGTGCAAACACTGCTTAGGGACTGACAGCAGAGGGGATGAGTGTGCTTGCCTCTCCCTGCATTTCCAGCACTTCATGTTCCTTTACAGACTGCAGAGCTCCCAATCCTGGCATGACATTTGCCAGATGGTCCATGGATCTGGGGAGTCATTGGGCTGAAGAAGTCACAGGCAAATTAAGGCTTTTGTGAAAGACACGTTGAGGGCAGAAGGCTGACTGGCAGCAAAGAAAGGAAGAAAGTCTTTGCTGCCTGACTACATCTAAGCTTTCTTTGCCTTTTGGCTGGCAGTTTGTATATGATGAAGTGTAGCTAATGTAACTTCTAGATGAACTGAACTGCTCTTGTAATTTCATCAGCTGGAGTTTGTGCTGAATTGGGTGAGAAATTTACTGAGAACTGTAGAATTCGTTAGTGCAAAATCTTGAACCTAGGCAATAGAAGAGGCACAGGCAAACAGAGGCCATGTGTGAATTGCCTGCAAATAAATCCACTGAGTGCCATTCCTACAGCATGCAGTTGAGTAATCTTCTGAAGAGGTTAAATTACTTCATTTGTTGGATAATGACATGGGTCTAAATAGCATTTTATTTCTGATTTTCAGGTGGTTGTGGGAGATAAAGTTGTTCTCATGCCTGTCAATGCAGGACAACCTCTACATGCCAGCAACATTGAGCTTCTAGATAACCCTGGCTGCAAAGAGGTGAGTTCAGTGTGGGGAGGCAGTGTAATTATTGATCTCAGATCTTCAGGGAGGTTGTGGCTGCTCCCTCCCTGGAGGTGTTCAAGACCAGCTTGGATGAGGCCTTGAGTGACCTGTACTAGTGGGAGGTGTCCCTGCCTATGGCAGGGGGTTGGAACTAGATGATCCTTGAGGTCCCTTCCAACCTTATCATTCTATGTATTCATTGTTCTCTAGTGGTAACCAGAGACCACTATCAGCCCAGCATGGGCTAGATGCCACTATTAAATATTGGGTCCAGCTTGACCTTAGAACACCAAGATGAGATATTCTTGGCACAGTTCTGCGTGGCACTGAAAGCTTTGTGAAGTTTGCTTGTCTATCTGAAACTCTACTGATAAAAGTCCTCTTCCAACAGTTCTTTGGGTCATCTGTGATAGGTTGTCAACAGACAGAATGACATTTTCCTTACTGAATCTTCTCCAGCATCAGAATCATTCTCATTAATACTTGGAAGCTTCAGTGCCTGTGTCAGGAACCATAGAAGCCATGTCCCTTGCCATCCTAGATGTGGTATCTGAGAAGAATAGAATGTCTCAAGAAGAAATGAGCACACCCTAAGACTGTCATTGTGGTGTTTGTTTGCTTTCTCCCAAAGGTAAATGCTGTCAACTGTAACACAAGCTGGAAAATCACTTTGTTCATGAAGTTCAGTAGTTACCGAGACGATGTGCTGAAGGGAGTAAGTATGCCTGAGTTCTTTTAAAATTACTTTCCAAATCTGAAAATCTGTGCTGGATTTGATGGCAAAGAAACATCCCACAGTGAGTAACAAGAAGTGAGGATTTTTGTGGAACTGTTGAGGATCCCTCACTACCATCCTTTGACAGACAGAATAGATTTCCTTTGTGTTATTATCTTGCAAAGCAAAATTGTCTGCTTGCTTCCAACCCCTTTTCCCTCCCAGAGAGAATCCATGAGAAAAGGTGAAGTTCAAGTGCAGGGTGATGAGGGCTCTGTACAGAATAGCTGTTGCACTTCAATTTGTGCCAAGATGCTGAAAGAAGGTGTAACAAGTACAAAAGATGAAAAATGACAATAGCTGGAATATGACAGCATAGCTTGAAGTGCTGAGAGATTGCACATCTTTATGCCTCCAGATCACTTCCTGAGATAAATTATATTTTCATTTTAAATAAATGGATTTCATTTGTTCTAACTTAGACCTTAAGGCTTGTTATCAGCTGGCTATTTGCAGCAGGTATCATGTTTTTGAGAAAGAACTTGAAAGGGAAAAGAACCTATCTGTGTAGACTCGTTTGGGGATGGTACTTCAAGCCTTGGTGAGGGGCAGAAAGAAGCAGAATTTATGCCAACAGAAGAAACAGAGAGGACATTGGTTTTGACTGCAGAGTAGAAGAGAGGAAATAATGTGCTGTTAGAGAAATCTGTTTGCTTTCTCCAAATCTTAAGAGAGATTAGAAATAAAGAATCCATTTAGTAAAGAAGAGAAGGCTTTGAGGAGACCTTATAGTAGCCTTCCAGTATCTGAAGGGGGCCTACAGGAAGGCTGGGGAGGGCCTATTGACAAGGTCTTGCAATTACAGGACAAGGGGCAGTGGTTTAAACTGGATGAGGGGAGATTTCAACTGGATGTTAGGAGAAAGTTCTTTACAGTGAAGGTGGTGAGACAGTGGCACAGGTTACCCAGGGAGGTTGTGGAGCACAGAATCACCTAATGTGATCGAAGATCATGTTGGGTGAGTCTGTTCTCCACAACCTCCCCGGAGGTGTTCAAGTCCAGACTGGATGAGACCTTGAGTGACCTGTTCTAATGGGAGGTGTCCCTGCCTATGGCAGGTGTTTGGAACTGGATGAGCTTTGAGGTCCCTTCTAATCTTGCCATTCTTTAATTCTATGAAAGTTAGCCAGAATGAAAAAACCCCTTTAGGTTAATTGTTGCCCACTGTCCATTGCAGTGCCAGAGCAAACAAGTTGTGTTTTTACTCAAGTGCATGGGCCTGCTGCAGAACTGAATCCTCTTGATGTGTTTCCAGACTCAGGGCCTGGATTTTCTGCTGTGCCCTTGGCAGCTGCTTCAGCAGCAGCAAACAAACATGCTTCGTTCACGCCACCAGAGCCGGTCAGAGAGAGGGTGAGTCCTGTGGCTTTGCCTACCAGCTGACAGTGCTGCCTTTTCACTTTTAGGGAGATGTTGTTAGACTCTTCCACGCAGAGCAAGAGAAGTTTCTGACCTGTGATGAGTATGAGAAGAAACAACACATTTTCCTTCGTACTACGCTGCGTCAGTCAGCCACTTCTGCAACAAGCTCTAAGGCACTGTGGGAAATAGAGGTATCTCTTTGCTTTCTATAAATATTTTAGGGCCTGAGGGCCAAGGTTCAGTGAAAGTGCTTTACCACAACATGAATCATCACCATGCATTGCCCCATAGCTATGATTCTTTATGAAACAGTTGGTGTCAGAGGAGTGCTGCAGAGATGCTTCACTGCTGCGTGCCTATGGAGAGGACGTTTGCTTTTACTGTATCTGCTTGTGTTAAAGTGCAAAGAGTCAAACTCAGGCTTGATGGAAATGGTGGGATTTTGTCAAAGCCAGTCCAATGACACTCACATATCCTAACCCCTGAGGGTTTATATTCCAGGAAACTGGAATTCATGGCTGACAGGAACTCTCAAAGATGTGGTCAAGTCCATTCTTCTGCAGCAGGGCACATCAACAGCTGCTTGCAGTTAGGCTGGATAAATATGTTGCTGCTGAGTGGGGCTGATTTTGAGAAGATGACTAGCAAATAGGTGTGGGTTNNNNTTTTTTTTTTTTTTTTTTTTTTTTAACTGAGGAACATTAGAAACTGGTATGTCCCAGAGTCTTGCTATTACAGTAATGCAAGTCCTATAACCAGAAGTTCTTAGATGCTAAACAAGCAGCTCCTCGCTCAGCCAAAGGGTCGATTTTTGTCTGAGGAAGGACTGCATGGAAGAAAGTATATTACACTTGTAATTTATCTGAGATTACTCCTTAAGAGAGACAGGTGCTACTAGGCTTGAAGGTATCAAATGACCTACAGCTAGGTCAAAAGGAAAAAGAAATAACCTCAGACATTTCAAATTATGTGGAGCAACTGATTCAGTTGAATGAAAATTTGTCAGAAGCCTCTGGTGGTGTCACAGAGCTGGTGTAAGTACTGAAACAACCTAAGAAGGTTTCAGTTTTCCTTGGAAGTAGTCCTTGTGTGAGTGTAGAGCACCTCCACTACTTTCTAGAGCTCCAGATTCACACCATGTCACTTTAATACAAATTTTAGCTCGTCATATTTGTAGGTGGCAGACTAATGACAGCATGGGAAGTAATAGGAGGCGAATTTCTGGCACCTGACAAAACAGTGATGCGAGTGGTTGCTGTCTATGGTGGGCCTAGTGTGAGCACAACATTCCTCTCTGTGCAAGACAGTTTGTAATTAGGTAGCTTACATATTTTTATTCTGAATGAACTGTAAGAAATGCTAATGATCTAAGTATGATCATGAGGAGCACAACTGAAATCTGTACTACTTCTTTTAGGTCGTCCATCATGACCCTTGCCGGGGAGGGGCAGGACAGTGGAACAGCTTGTTTAGATTTAAGCATTTGGCAACTGGAAACTACTTAGCTGCAGAGGTAAGAATGCCTGTTAAACAACTAGTTGTGTGCTGCCTGTCCAGACATTCTGCACGTCCTGCTAGCTCAGAAATGCTTTAGTAGGTAGGTCCACGATGTAACCCTCTGAAAAGATCTGAATGGGGAGACCTGGCTGTGCACTTCTGTCACGTGCTGTGCTCTTGCAGCAAAATGTTGCAAGGAAAAATTTCTGAGCTACAAAATGCGAGGAGGTGACTTCTCAACAGCACCTAACCTTAAAGTTCATCTCTGCTGTTGAATCTTGGGTTTGTTGTTGTCATGGCAGCCAGAACAAAACACATTGTTTAATATCCATCATATCCACACTGAAAATCCTTGGATTCCTTTATCTCTGTGCTCTTATTTGCCCCTGAGTGTTGTGATCAGTCAAATATTCTCTGCTGGCTCAGGCAACCATAAAGCTTTTAGTGTTGAACTGAATGCAGGGTAATATTTGAGCTCCATCACACAAGTCTGAGTGCAGGCACTGTAGCAGACACTCTGAACTGCTCTAATTCAGGAGATGTCATTCCTCCTTTTCCCACAGGCTCTAAGCTTCTTGGCAAAACGTTTCCACGGTGCCAATTTCAGTGTATTGATCTCTCTGCCAGCTACCATGTTGTGCAAAACACCTCTGTGTTCTGCAGAAGCTTGATGAGGGACAAACTTGTGCAGTGGTGTCCTGACTGTAGCATCCTGTTCTAGTGCATTCACAGGCTGTGGTGTTCTGCTGTTGTGCTCTTGTCTTTTGACTCAAAGTTGAATAAGGAAAGGTCTGAGCAAGATTTTGCTTCTGGTGGTGGAACAGAAGGTCCAAGAGCAGAAGTAAGATCTTACAACTTGTCTGGTTATTACCTAGTACTCTATGTTAAGGCAAAATAGTGTTATAATTTCCTAGAAGAGCAGCTTAATATTATTTAAACTCCTTAATTATCCTTAGAATTAGACTAGGGCTACAAGAGCTGATAATACCAAGTTTATGAAATGGGACAACCTTGGTACTTTTCCCTAGTTGCAAGAAGCTGTATTAAAATCACATCTAATTCATACTAGAGCTGGTCTATGTCCAAGTTATTATAGCAGTGGAATGAAAAGCAGGGGCTTCCCCCACTGATTTAGTTAAGTTTTTGCAGAACTGATTCTTTTGACTTATTCTTAAAAGTACAAATGTAAAGGTCTACAACAAGAACCAGTTACAGATCACTGTGTGCTAGTTAGTTCCTGAAAAAAGACTTGTCCAAACCAGATTGAGTTATGTTCACAGCAGTGCAACTTCTGTAGGCAGACAACTCCTCAGTGTTCCCAGGGTGCTGCTTTTACCTTCCACCTCCTGTCACAGCCTGCACTGATTTCAGAGTGCAAGCAAACAGGAGCTATGAAACCTTTACTTACTTCCAGCTATGTCCAAACCACTGTTAAAGCATGAACAATGGATCCTCAGGACAGATAATGATATTATTTGCCATCTAAAACTGAACAGAATTAGTATCTTTTAATTGGTTTTAGCAGTAGAAACCTGTGTGATAGGGAAAGAGCATTATCCCTTCCAAGGCAGCGAGCCAGCATGCCCTAACTGCATGGCTCTGCACTGCTGCCACCACACTGCAGCACTGCTTTGGCTGGCTTTGTTGTGTGTTTTATATTGGCTAACGACACCTAATGTTTAGGAGGCAACCAGTGCTCCTACCTAAGAGCTGGTTCCGTTTCCCCTCTGCTTGCAGTGAGAAATGCTCCTAGCAGCAAGGTTATATTTGAGCTAGCTAGGCTGTTGGAGTCAGGAAAGGCATCAAGCACCCTGACTGATGGGCTTACTTTTCCCACCACACCTCACCTGCTCAGGGATTTTCAGGAGTAAAACCTTCAGATGAAGATGTGTCACTACACTGAATGCCAAACCTGAGCTGAGGTCCTTTCTACCTCTGGAAAGGAAATACCCATCTGGAAGACTCAGAGAGTTTCCTGGCACAGGAAAGTAAGAGCTGGAAGAGCATTTCGGTTGAGCAGAGGAGATCTGCTTGTGACTGGAGAGTAGCCTTAGCTGCTGTATCTGTGAAGTGTAAAATACCTGCTGGTGGATGTGTTAAAGGCACTGCTGTAGTAAACTGCATGTCACACAGTTCCCATGTCAGGCACAAGATGCCAGAAGCTCATGTCACATTTATGAGCAGGCAGGCAGACACCTAGTGTGTGACCTAACTCTGAACCAGCTGGGCTGGGCTCAGTAAACACTAAATTGTGCCCTTGCAGCATAGGAAGTTGCTCTTGACGTGGACCATCAACAGAGTCACACGTTGCCAGGAACTGATTTTGTTTAAGTTCTCTCTGGAGACATTGGGAGTTGTGTTAGTTTCAGGAGGGCTTGTTTTCACCCTGAAGACCTGAACCAGGTTCTTAGTGGGAGATTTAGACTCTAAGCCACCAGCTAAGATCCAGGCTGCTGAGTTTTGCTCTCATCTTCACAGTCAGCACTCACTTAGAAAAAGTTCTGCAGAAGATTATTTTTTTTCAGTCCCAGTTACAGCAAAAGGACCCAAACTATTTTGAAGTTTTTATATTTATAGAGGTTGTAAGGTTAGGTGAAAAAAAGAATGCTTCAAAGTAACAAAGACATTCCTTATGTTTTTTTGAAAGTCTTTTCAGTGTGTGTGGCAGCTATAAAACACACCCAATGTGCCTGTGTGTGGGAGCCAGCTGCGTTTACTTTAACAGCTTTCAAAGGCTGCAGGTTGGGTGCACACAGCTGAGCCTTTCTCATGGACACACCTCACCTTTTCAATATTCTAATCACCAGGATAAAAGTCTCTTTGAACTGAACGTCAGCTTATTGATAGTGCTGAACCCAAACCTGCACCTTTGGTATTGGTCTCCATCTGTGTGGTAGCTCCAGTTCTGTGATTTCTAAGCTGGATGCTTTGTACTAAAACTCGTAACGCTCATTGTATAAGGGTGTCAAACAAATGTGTGTGTCCATGCAGCACTGGAAAGGCCACACCTTGAGTCATGGGGTAAGTTTTGGGGCTCTCAACCCAGAAAGGACATTGAGGGGCTGCAGTGTGTCCAGAGAAGGGCAGCAAAGCTGTTGAAGGAGAACAGGGCTGGTGAGGAGCAGCTGAGGGAGCTGGGTGTCTTTAGTCTGGAGAATGAGGAGGCTGAGGAGAGACCTCATGGCTGTCTGCAACTCACTGAAAGGAGGTTGGAGCCAGGTGGGAGTTGGGCTCTTTTCCTTTGTAACAAGTGACAGGAGGAGAGGAAGTGGCCTCAAGTTGCACCAGGGGCGGTTTAGATTGGACATGAGAAGAAACTCCTTGACTGAAGGGGTTCTCAGTCTGGCACAGGTTGCCCAGGGAGGTGGCTGAATCCCTGTCTCTGGAGGTGTTTCAGCAAGGCAGAGATGTGGTGCTGAGGCATGCGGGTTAGCCTCAGCCTTGGTAGAGTTAGGAAGTGGTTGAACTGGATGATCTGAAAGGGCTTTTCCAGCTGAAATGGTTCCATGATTTTATATATGCACATAGAAGAAATGCAGACTAAGTATCACTAAACATCTGAGTTGAGATGGCTATTGCTAAAAGAATCACAAACTCTTTCTGCAGATACAAAATCACAGGCTAGTCTCAGATGTTGGCTCAGTCAACAACACAAAAGGCAGGGTCTACTGCTTGTGAAGCATCATGAACACACAGGTACCCGCAGTGCAGAGTGTGTGAGGAAACAGAATCATAGAATGGTAAGGTTGGAAGGGACCTCAAGGATCATCTAGTTCCAACCCCCTGTTGGTAGACGGAGCGAGAGTGACCAGTGCTTGGGCCAAGATGGGCAGCACAGCTGGTTGGGTACCTGCAGTGTCCTGTGTGAACTAAGATAAAGCGGGGAAGAAGGCAGGCTTCATCTTTACCTTCTAGAGTCTGTGAAACTGGGGCCAGAAACAAGCATGCAGATTCTTGCTGTCCCTTCCAAGAAGCACATGTAGTACTGATGGTGCTTCAGAAGGCTGTGCCCTGAAGGAGTGAGAAGAGGCTGCCCAGTGGGGTAGATTGAAGCAATGAGCTCAGAGATAATGGTAGAACCAATCTTGCTTTTTCTGACCTGTAGTGTACTTTGTTCTTTAAAGCAAATTGTTGCTCAGGTGAAGACCCTTGTTCAGCCAGGCTCATCTTTGATGCCAGTGGAACCTGAGCATTTTTGGTTGACTTCATGGGTCTGGAATTCTTCCAACATTTTTTCCTTTTGTGCAGACAACACCCTCCCCCCACCCCCTGGATTCCTTACACCATTGCAGGACTGAAACCTCTGCAATAACCACTTCTGACTTCTATGTGTAACTACTTCATAAGTGGCTTGTACAGGATAGTTTCTTTTTAGAGAAACTTACCAGCCTCATTCACTTCAAATTGAGAACTGCTGTTAATCTTGTTTTGCATTCTTCTAAATGGATTTCCGTTATGCCTTGGTGTTAAAAATATTCACCTGCCATATGATATACATCATCATAATATGCTTTTATGTGAGTGGGCAGAGCCACACTGTTCATAATAAATGTAATTTTGTTGTAATCACTGGAGTTGGCACACAGTGAAGATGGCTGAGTGCATGTTCAAGTTAACACCGAGCAATACTCTCCTACTTTCTGAAGAGGATGCAGTAAAGAAGTGGGACTGGCTGACACAAGAATAGAGACCAATTTCATGAGATTTGAATGAAAAATGTATATTTATGTGAGTGATAGTATCCTCAGATTTAGCGGAGATTAAAAAAAAAAAAAACAAACAAAAAAACTGAAAGGGAAATGAGTTCTTAAACTAGAAGTTATAATGCAGGATTAACCCCTTGGAGCATTGCCTCTCAAGGGGCAATGGGTGGAAGCTGAGGCATAGGAAGTTCCATGTAAACATGAGGAAAAGTTTCTTCACTGTGAAGGTGACAGAATCCTGGAACAGGCTGCCCAGGGAGGTTGTGGAGTCTCCCTCTCTGGAGATATTCAAGACCTGCCTGGATGTGTTCCTGTGTGATCTGGTCTAGGTGTCCTGTGCTGGCAGGGTGGTTGGACTGGATGAGTTTTGGAGGTCCCTTCCAGCCCCTGACATTCTGTGAGGCCTGGAGAAACTTTCTCTCTACTCCTACGTACTTATCTTCTTTCACATAGAATCATAGAATGGTAAGGTTGGAAGGGACCTCAAGGATCATCTAGTTCCAACCCCCTGCCATAGGCAGGGACACCTCCCACTAGTACAGGTTACTCAAGGCCTCATCCAACCTGGCCTTGAACA